>OZ014474.1:15735070-16117023 GCA_963965965.1 Trididemnum nubilum | reverse complement strand
TTAGCAGTATTTCAATATCCCTGTCAATACCAGGCCACCAAGCATAACTTCGTGAGACCTACTTCATTTTGAGGATTCCCAAATGCAACTCATTAAGTAATGTGCCTCGTAAAACTTCAGGTATAACTACCCTTGGCCTCACTAAAGGCAATCTTGGCAAATTGACAATTCGTTACGCTTTTCAAAAAATAGTTTTAGATCCGTACTCACAATCCAGTTTCCACTTAAAATCGCAGTGAAAACATGAAACAAAACTTTGTCTTGGCGAGTTTCTCGGCTAATTTGCACTGCCGTGACCGGAAGAGTCTGGAATTGTTCGAAATAAAAACATTCAGCGTAGTCTTTATCAATCTCAGTCAATGCTGGTAAGGGTAAGCGTGACAGACCATCAGCATTGCCATGTTTGGTTGTACTGCAACACTCAATCGAATAATCGTGCGCAGACAATAACGATGCATATCCGTTACAAGCGAGCATTACCGGAATTCCTGTTTTTGGGTGAAAAATTGATGTCAATGGTTGATGGTCCGAAACTATCGTAAAATGTCTTTTCCAAACATAATTGCGAAACTTTTGTACACCCCATACTATTGAAAGGGCCTTTTTTTTATCTATATGTGAAAAATTCTTTTTGGCTTTGGAGAGCGAGCGCGAAGCAAACGCGATCGGTTTCTCCTCACCGGACGGCAACACATGTGACAATACTACACCAAGTCAATAAGCAGATGCGTCACATGCTAGTTTGAGTGGCATTGCTGAATCATAATGCATTAACACATGGTCCGAGGCTATGCAAGTTTTAACATCTCGAAAAGCTTTTTCGCAGCCATCGCGCCACTCAAACTTTACGTTGCTTTCCAAAAGTAGACGCAAAGAGCCTATTAAACTAGATATATTTGGAATGAACAAATGATAATAATTTACCAAACCCAGAAAAGATCAAAGTTTGGTCACATTTTCAGGCCTACTGCAGTTTAAAATCGCCTCTACCTTTGACGGTGACTTATGCACACCCTTTTCATTGATTACATGACCCAAAAATTCATCATCTGATTTAAAAACTCGCACTTCTTTTAATTTAATTTTTAAACCATACTCTTTCAATCGGAACAAAACAGCTCGTAAATTAGCCAAATGTTGCTCTTCACTACTACTGATAATGATCATGTCATCTTACATGCAAAAACAACCTGATAACCCATGCAAAATCTGGTCCATAGCGCGTTGCCAAAGAGCTGCTGCCGAAGCTACACCAAAAACCAATCTATTGTAGCGAAAGAGGCCCTTGTGCGTGTTTATCATCAATAAATGTTTCGATTTATCCTCTACCTTCATTTGCAAGTATGCATCTTTAAGGTTCAGTTTGCTAAAACGTTTTTCCCCACCCGAAAACGCAAAAATATCTTCCCCTTTTGGCATAGGGTACTTACTGCTCCACATTAAAAATGGATTTACAGTGACTTTAAAAGTCTCCGCACAAACGGACCGATCCGTTCTTTTTTAGAACTTAGACAATTGGAGTAGCCTAGTCTGACCAAGAAACCGGTTCGATAATGCCGTCATTTTGCAGACGTTGAAGTTCCTGTTCAACTTTTGCTTTTATGGCGTAAGGAAGTGAACGTGCCTTACAAAATACAGGTTTAGCATCTTCCTTTAACTACAATTTGCCAGTAATTTTTGTCAAGGTCCCCAAACTCCCATCAAACACATCATTATAATCTTTAAGCAACCTGTTCACAGCAGAATCATTATATACGATCACATATTAAACACTTTTAGCAATCTTCTCGATCGCAAATGGCACTAAGCCAGTCTCGACCCATCAGTGTCGGAGCATAAACATCTGCAACATAAAGTTTTTACTCGTTAACCTTGTCGTTTAAACGCACCTTTACTAAAGCATAACCCAATGATTTCAAATTTCCCCAGAATAGGTTTTTATAATAACATTACTATCACACAATTGTGTGTTACCGAAGTACTTAAAAAATCCGCGTACGACATTAAAGTCAAAGAACAACCGGAGTCTAGTTGCATATTAATGTTCTTATTGTTGACGCAAGGTTTTACCCAAATCATGCCAGTCTCTGAAATTGTTACCTTGTTAACAATATCCTCATCGACATCTTCGTCTCCTTCATTCATTTTGTTCACATTAACCTCTTTGTGTTGTTTCGATGAACATGCTCTTGCCACGTGGCCAACTTTTCCACAACGGTAGCACTTGGTACTCCTCAATCGACAACAAGAGGCAAGATGCCACTGTCCTTTACAACGGAAACACAAAATTGATTTTCCCTCGATAAACTTAGAGGGAAAAGAACGCAACTTCTTAACTTCAGCTCCAGGCAGTACTTAAATTTTGGGGGGACGCGTCCCCCCCATCAAGAGTTAGCGTCCCCCCACTGAGATTTGTGCGCTGGATGATCAGAGGAAAAAGACCTATAAATTCCAGTCAAATATAGCACCAAATTCAGTGAGTCAGAAAGAGAAACACTTCAATTGTCGGCGTAGACCCTTTTTTTTTGGTCTTCGCCTAATTTTGGCGAAAAAACACTTCAATTTTCGGCGAAGATCTTTTCCTTTTTTGGTCTCTATTCAATTTCGTCGAGGGAGTTACGTAATCTTCACTAAGGTATGGTCAAGGCTGCAAAAGTGGACCCCCATGCAAAATTTTGCAATTTAAGTACTGGCTCTAGAGTCCAGATACACTGTGAAATTTTTCAATCTCTTGATCGGCCTTCTGGATTGCTTCTGCTGTTTGAACCGCCTTCTCAAAACTTAATTCGGACTCCAAAAGCAGTCTACGCTGAATTCCAGGATTAGCGAACCAGGGGTGCAAATCTTTGTTGAGCATTGGGGGGGGGGGTAATTTGCAATTTTCCCATAATTTTGCCCTATTATCAACATTGGGGGGATGAACCTCGACAACGATTTTTTTCAGGCGAGCAAATCAGGTGAAGACCAAAAAAAAGGTCTTCACCAAAAATGGAACAGTTTTTTCCCCGAATTCAGGTGAAGACCGAAGAAAAAAAGGTCTTCACCAAAAATGGAACACTTTTTTCTCCGAATTCAAGTGCAGACCTGCGCTCAAATGCACACCGGAGTAAAATTTTTGGAAAGGATGCAGATGAAGACCATACTCAAATTATTGGGGGGATACAGTCAAATTATTGGGGGGATATATCCCTTTCATCCCCCCCGGGTTTCGGCACCCCTGTAGCTAACCCACACACAAAACATTGAGTCAGTGCATCGTCCAAAATCGATCCATATTGGCAAGTTACTTCTAAACTTACGTAAGATTGCCGCATACTCAGAAATGGTTTCGTCTCTCTGCACGCGTTTTAACAACTTGAATCTCTCGGCAATCTTCAACGTTGGAGGAGAAAAATGTTTTTTTAAACATTATTCCAGCTCTTTAAAGGTTTTGGTTTTGGGCTTAGCTGGAAAAACCAAGTTATTCAGCAAACAATACGTTTCGGCTCCGATAACGCTCAACATTAAGGACACTTTCTTTTCATTTGCAATATCGTTCGCTGCGAAAAACTGCTCCAGCCTGCCGACGTATAGCTGCTATTCTTCTTAATCTTTATTGTTCAACTCTCCTACACTTCCCAAATACGACATCTTCGTCGCCAATGTTAATTTTGTTTATTGTAACACAAAGAACACAGAAATAACTAACATCCTTACCGCACGGCTATAACCTAAGGAATGAATGCATTCCGTTAACAGAAAAGAACAAGTGAAACGGCTTCGCGAAAAGCGCGCTTCAAGGCAAGAAATTTATATGCAAATGAGCAAAACCAGATTACAAAATACACAGTGATTTGAGGCGCAGCAATTTGACATACACAACATATATATTAATTGATTGGCATAACTAGACTAACTACCTTTTTCTGGGGACTCATCAGTACCATCAATGTTTTTCTTTATAGCTTTCATTGGAATCAGATATCCGCCTTCCGCTGTTACCATTTGATTTACTGATTTGTTTGCGGTTCCGTCGCAAGACGTATAGTCTCTTTTTCTCCATATTACATACTTCTATCATTTTTACATGTCCCAGAGTTGCAAATCGGGCCGGGCTTTTCGGATCATGTTCGGGTTAAGATTGGCAAAATTTTGGGTTTCATTCGGACTTGATATACGTGTTTGACTTGTGTTTTCGCCTTTTAAATGCTACAAAAGCACCGTATTTAATATAACTTTGCAACACTGAATGACGACTTCGATTAAGCAACTTTGCGACTTCTATTACACAATTACCATTATTACGTCACCATACATTAGTAATGACTAGTTTCATAACGATGCTTGCTTATAGCTACATCATGCTACAAAAATGTCAAATTACGAAAAAATATGAGAACCAAAACGTTTGTATGTTAGTTGTACGTTAGCGACGTTTTTTGATGACGTAGAAACACTTTGATTGGTGGATTTTTTCATAATTTTGCTCTTTTTTGTTTGACTCAGCTTTAAACAGGCACCCAAACCAAGAACCGGCCTAAAACGTGGTCATGTGCAAAGGCTCACCTCCACTTCTGGTTTGTTTTCTATGTTTTCCGAAGTAGGATGATTATCTGGTAATTCTGGCATTTTGAAAGCGCACATTGCTACTTCATAACCATCAACGTCGCGCATTGCCTGTAAAAGTTAATAAGATGTTTGTTATAGGAATTAATACAACACTAGAATCACGGAGTGTCAATATTATTAATAATGCTAATCATGCTACTATACAGAAAGCTGAAAACTTAAAATGCACAAAAACTCACGGAAAAAGCCATCGAATTGCCTAAATTGTCATTTCACTCCTGTTAGAGCGATACTCACACAGACAACGCGCCTCCCTTTACCTGGACTTATTTTGTATTTACCAAAGTATTGAACACAAAAATTACAAAAAAGTTTTAAGTATGAAGGAGCAAAAATTTGGAACTCGGTACCATATGAACTAAAAAATTACCATTCGATCAGTTTAAATTAAAATACAAAAAATATTCATTGTTAATTACAAATGATTCACAATTCCAAATTAATTAAAATTGGTAAAAGCTCAAGTTTGATGTATACGCAATGTATTTAAATCAACACGAATAACTGACACGTCCAGCAGCTTGACATGACTAATTTTGGGGTTGCTACTTGACTCGATGACCGAGAGGTCCTTCGCAGCTTTCTGTTCTATTTAATTGTATTTATGCGTGTCTATGAGACTTTGTTTATTGTTTTGAGTGAATCGAAATAAAACAAAAATGATAACAAAACAAGAATTTATGACGCTAGATGGCTTAGACTATAAAATATTTAATCACTTTTAAGCGGCATTTAGCAGTTTTGTAGAGCGTCAGGTTAGAGATCGATAGATCACCGGCTCCCGGCTCGATTTTTGAATTGCCAATGCGATGTGTTCAAAGACCTGAATGCAGATTATGTGTAGCTGAAGAATCCTAAAACACAGCCTAAACTCGAGGCGCTAAAAGTACAAAATTAGTAAATGAAAAAGCAATTTTACAATGTTTTATTTTTTGTGAAATTTTTAAACAAAAATTATTAATGCCTTTGATTTGGTTGGTGATGGACCCTCTTCATCTGGTTTGTCAATTTCCAAGTACGCACCATACTAAAAAGAACATTTTTGCTTTTGCCACATTTTCATTTTTCTTGAGCATTTTGTTTATTTTTGGAAAAGAGAAAAAGGCGCACCCATCACCGTACAATGAGAGCAAATAAATTGATCACTGGTATGCTGGTTGATAGAAGAGCGTCTGCTACTGCAAAGTGTTAGAGCCAGGTTCGATTCCCAGTTGTGTAAAACTAAAGGCTAAAATTGGTTTTTACAGCTTTCCTGCTTCGTTTAGCGTCAAAGGGCAAATGCAAAGCCTTTAACATGTGTGCTAGACAAGTGAATAAAATACAAATTGACTTGAAGATCTGAAGGTTCTTTTGCTGTCCTGAGCAAATCAATTTGGTAACTAGAATATACTTTGCAGTTTGTACATCTGATACTTACGGTACGTATTCTGGAGCAATTTCCATGTACACATTTTCGGTGACAGGAATCTACAAAAAAGAGGCAGTTTAATCAATGTCAAAATAGTTCATACATGCACTGTAAACTTAATTTACTAAATTGTAAAATAAAACCCATTAGTTAAATACCCTCTCTCAAACTGTAATTTGTGTGATAAATACAGTAATTAGCGCTTATGTCGATTATTTGGTTTACTCTTCCGCAGCAAAATCAATAAATGATATTTTCATTACAACAAAGCGTTAATTTGGTTGATAAAAATAAGCACTCTCAAGTGTGAAAGTATTTTATCGTAAATTCTAAATCAGTATTTCGTTACAATTATTTGCCGCACAATAATATTGATGTTTTAATAATGTAGTTACCGCGTTGTTAATTATCCTGCACTTAAAGATCACGCGCCAAGGTAAATTCGCGATTTTCGTTTTAATTGCTACGTCAAAAAAATTGTTCAACAACAATATTTCGAGTTTTATGATTGTTAAAAAGTCGTTTTGATGTAGAAAAAGCTCAAAATAGCGGTTTGGATCTGTAAAGTGAATGACGTCATGTGCGAACTACAGCAACCTACCTAGTGCCGTCGCCAGAGCAAATGAAGTGAGAAGGGCAGTAGCCAAAAGTGCGGGGGGCACTAAAATTTTATTTTAAAAACTGATCTTCAGTTCTTGTATGGCTACAATTATGCGCAATTTTTTAAATAAGGCGGGCAACGTTTGTTAGCTCGTTTCGTCTGCGTCCCATATTCGCTTGAAAAATCTACCTGAAGCAATGAATGCTACCAGACGTCGACCAGGATTTTGCTAAGAAGGGTGAGCCAAAAGTTTGTTGTTGTTTTTTTACAAAAATTGCCAAATTTAGCCCCCAAATGCAAACGGCCATAGTCATTAAATATATTTTAGTGACTGCTGTGGACGGGAGCCCAGCCGCTGGGAGATTTTTGCGATTTTGCATAAAAAATGTTGCAACTTTAACACCATTTTAATCACATTTCGCACTCTTTGAAATCATACGAATAACTAAATTGCTAAAATTCGGAAGTTATTTCAAATAATTAAATTGCTTAGAACCTTCAGCCCCCCCTCCCCCCCCTTACTTCAGGTTAAGTCTAAAATACGTTTAAACGCTCGTATTTTGAGATTAAATTTTCTAAGTGGCTTTGCTAAGGGGGCTTAAGCCCTTTCACCCTGGTTGCGCCATTGACTGCAACCCAGGGGCGTATTTACTTTTAGGGGGGGCATGGTGCCATGGCCTCCCCTTTGGTCGCCAGGATAGTATAATTAGCTTAGAATAATATGCAAAATTGCGGCGGCATGCCTTCCTTTGTAACTTGGGCAGAAAGTTTGAGCACACAAAAGGACAGAATCTGGGTAAAGACCTCTTTTTTTTGGTCTTCACCTAGTTTTGGGCAGGAAAACGGACTGATTCTGAGTGGAGAAATTTTTCTTTTGGTCTTCATTATTTTCAAATTTTCTGGTTCCCCCCCTTTCAAAAATCTTGCGTACGCTACTGCTAAAATTTTCTTATAAAAATAACCTCAAAATAGTTTTTTGTTGTGCGTTAATGTTCTTTTTTGCTTGTTGTTTTGCCTGTTTTGATAGCCAGGTGGCGTGAGCATGGCAGTCTCTATTTCTATTGCAAGTATATTGTATTTTATCATTAGGATTTTGTTTTTGTCATGTAAACATGTGTTTGCGTTTTTCTTGCGCCTCCTTTTTTGTTGTCAACGTTGTGATTTAGCATTCAAAATAAAACTCAGAAAGAAAGAAAAGAAAGGGTATGCTCTAAAAATAAACAGTTGGTCTTTGAAAACAAATGTTTTCACGTATTGTTTCATGTCATAATCACTTACGAACTACTGGTAACGATTCTGCAGGCTTACATGTTTCTTCCGCGACACGTTCGTAAAGGCGAGTAAATAATGCAGAGTATTGCATCAGATTTATGTGCAGCAGTTGGTTGCCAGCAATTTCGCAAAGAATCGAGAAAACGTCCAAGGAGAGTTATGTTTAAATGTAATTATTCCTTTTTCCATCATTGCCTGTTGTCTTGTCGTTGCGTGACGTTCCAAAAACAATATTTCGAGGGTACTGAAATAGGGGGCACAAGCTGCCGTTAGGGGGGGGCACGGCCCCCCTGGCCCCCACCGTAGCGACGGCACTGAACCTATTGCTTAAGTTCGCACCCGTTTAGGTTCGCATCCCTGATAAGTTCGCACAAAGTTTCCGCAAATTTTAGATTTAAGTTTTTTAAAAATTTAATGCAAGTATAATTTAATGTTCACTTTTCAAACATGTCATGAAGCGTTAGTTGATCCGTAACCATAATAGAACCTCTTTTGCGTTTTGCTTCCCCAATCACCTGTCGCAATTTTTGCTTAAAGTGTTCAAAAGAATTTTTCAGCTCGCTATATTCATCTCTTACTTGAACTTGCACCATTGCACATGACAATGATTTCGTACTTCAAGGACTTTTTCGTACATGTTTTCAAACCCACGAGAAAGTGACATTGTCTTTGTTGGTTCCGGAAATGGTGTGCAAGCTGTGGCAATTGTAAGATTACTCTCATCTTCTACGTTTTCTGGTTTTATTTGCCTTGTTTCCAGTACCTCATTTACATCATCCAAAACAACTTTTCATTGTTTTCGTCATTAATGTGCGTAAACTCTTCTACTGCGCATTCGTCTATTAAATACTTTCAAGCTGTTGCGTTCTTGGATAAGACGCTTTACGATGATTATCTCTGCTTGGTGGCTTCGAAATAGCAGCAAAATTAGAAAATGGCTAAAAGGCGGAAAAGTAGGAAATCGTGCCAAAAGGCGAAAAAGTAGGAAAAGGCGGTCAAGGTTAGGGCTAACCCTAACCTAATCCCAACCCTAACCGCCTTCTAGCGCGATTTCCACCTTTTCCTTGGGCGGAAAAATGGGAGATGGTGGAAATCGTGTTGAAAGGCGGGTTGGGATTAGGGTTAGGTTAGGGTCATCCCTAACACTAACCGCCTTTTCCTGCTTTTCTGGCTTTCTGTCCACAAAAATCTCATCAAAATCCCTTGCAATTTTGTCGGAACGCTTGGAAAATGGTCAACTCCTAAGCGGGTATGGATTCGTGCAAAGCATAGCGCACGGTCGCTTTCTCGTGATAGAAGGATCAAGTTGCATCAATCGATCAAGCGGGGGCGTATTCTCCATACCTGCAAGGCATGCATTGCATGCCTAGTTATTTAGCCAAAAAAGATTATGATAATTTAAACAATTATATGTAACAATTTAAAACAACACCAAACTAAGTTGCCGCAGTTATGGGCAATAACTTTTAAGTCAAAGTAGCAATAAATAGTCTCGCTTAATTCATTGGTTTCAGTTTTATCTTGGTTTCAGCATAGCGCTAAATTACAAAAAAAAAGGCAGCACGCATGCAATTTTAAAATTGCATCAACGGTTCAAGAGATCACTATGTTTCGATGAGATTACGAACAAAATTAGATAGGTTTGAAAACTTTGATAGGCGCATTGTTTGCAGCAAAAGTTCTTTTTTACGTCTAGTTTCTTGTTTTCGTAAAATGTAGGCAATATTTTCATTTTGGATTTGTAACTGTAAATTAGCTTGAAACAGGCCATTAGCTATGCATCATAGCATGCAATTTCAAATATTGCATGCATGTTGCGATTCATTTTATGTAATTTAGCGATATGCTAAAAGCGAATACTCAGCGGCGAAACCATGCCGTGGTAGCCGGTAGGTGTTAGCATTAGATAATGTAAATCGGAGTGAATGCTTGATTGGGACTGTTTGCACTATTTAAACTAACTGTTGGGCTATGCAGGCTAGACTGCATCATTTGCCCCTTAAAATTAAAAAGTTTCTACTCGTGACCCTAACTTTTTTTTTGCATGTGAGGTTAGCTATAAAAATAAGCTGTGCAAAATTTTACACTGATCGGTTTATATTTAGACCCCCCACATGGGCCCTAAAGTTGGGCTCATGCAGCAATTTTGAGAAATATTTGCCGCTAGATTGCACTATGTTTGAGACACACCTAAATTGTACGTTTCAAAAGACAGCACTATTTTTAATCTTTCAATCAAAAAAAGATTGTCGCATTGGAGCTACTGGATAGGGAGATATAACCAATTTAATGGCCTCCAAGCTCTCTACCGCCACAGGCGGCCAAAATCCGATTTGCAGGTTTTAATCCAAATTTGGCAAATTTGACAAATAAATTTGTATTTTTAAGAATGCCAAATTCATTTCTGTTGTTTGTTTTTTATAGTTTGGCCACTTGGTGGCGCCAATGCAAGTTTTTCACGTTTGAAATAGAATATAGACGAATTGCACTGTTACTGATCTGAGAATGCAGCACTTCGCGACTAACTGGCAATGCTTTTTCGTGATTAGCAGTAAGCTAATCGTGTTCCTGCAACATTTGAGTTTATATGATAGCACAGTAAAATCCTTATTTTTAAAAAAATTTAAACTTTTTAGAAACATCAATGAGCTAGGCCTAAACAGCACTCATTGATTTACCATATCAATTTTTCACATAACTTTACCTCCATAGAATGTTCAGAAAAACCAATAGAGGGAAAAGTGAGGGGATAGTTGTCAAAGCAGTTCTTTACCATACTTTCAAAACTTTGAAACAACTCACAGCACAAAGATTGTAGATCAACACATAAATTTACTTGAGCTTTTGTTTTTGATACAGAAAACATAAATCATTTTTAATTTAACTACGTTTTGTGATATTTGTGTACTGTATTGCACAGTGAGTGATTCAAACTACAGGAAATTTTTGCTTGGCACTGTTCCAACTAATGGTGATAAAGAAATTAAAAGATCCAAGCTTCCAACAGAACACCAAGTTCTGCTTTGCTATTTAGCCCATCGTCAGTGCTCAAACACAATTTCTAAACGTGATGCTTCAAAAAAAACTGTAGACTGCGTGATTCCATTTTTTCAAAAAGCTGGTGTACCTACTCTTTCCAAACAAACAATGGCAGAAGCTGTTGAAAAGCTGTTAGCTGAATTTGAGAATCTTTTGAAAATAAAACACTCTGCGAGAAACTCAGGAAAACCAAAAGAAAAAATTGATAAATTTAAACTAAGGATTAAAGAAAAAACAATGAAATTTTGGCCAAGAAATGTTCTACAAATGATGGATAATGAAATAGACCAAGCATTTTTGCAATCCATGGTGTCTGATCTAAAAGCTTTAATGAGTGGCAAAGACATTACTGCATTCAGTCGAGTAAAAGAAAAGCTGGAAAGAGAAAACCAAGAATCCAAGCGAAAAAAAAAAAATGGAAAGATGATTTAGCAAGCTGCAGTACTGTCATACTCAGTGACAGTACCACTACAGATTCCAGCACTGATGACAAAATAAGTCTCTGCCCTACTAATTCTTCTGGTCAAGTTTCCAGAAGTCATAAAAGATCCGTGAAAACTAAAGTAGGTGTTCACATTTTTCATGACATCTTAAAAGCACCGAATATTGTTCAGGCATTAGTTCAGAACAAAATTTCTTATGAGCTATTTCTGCTGCAATGCATGAGATTGTGGCAACATCAGAAGGAGATCCATCCAAATTATCTTAAAGTTACGCTTCTACAGAACGATATAGAATTGAAGTCATTCAAAATACAACTGAAAAAATTGCTGAAAATTGGACTCCTCCTGCAGTTGCAAACATACATTGAGATGGTAAGCTAATGGATGCATCAGATGGAGTAAGTAAAGTGGAAAGATTACCAGTGCTGTTATCTGGCATTGGCGGCACCAAGCTGCTTGGTGTTCCAGCTATTCGTTAGAAACCTTCCAGTTTAGCTGGTAGTCTTATTGCTGATGCTTCTGATGAGCTGATCAAAATCTGGGACTGTCAAAATAGTTTGGCAGGGATGGTGTTTGACACGACCAGTTCAAACACTGGAGCTCAAACTGCGGCTTGGGTAGCATTGCAAAATACAATTTCAAAGCCGTTACTTTGGTTCACATGCCGTCATCATGTGGGAGAAGTTGTCTTGGGCCACGTCTGGGAAGTTTTGAAAATCAAAGTGTCAAAAAGTCCAAAAATTCAAATTTTTCTAAGATTCAGAAAGCATTTTTCTACTATTGAGACAAATAACGAAAACCTCGATTTCTGTGTTACTCCACACAATCTTACTGATAAAAAGGATCAAATAATTGAAATGTGCCACAAACTCCCTCAAGAAGCCATTTAGTAGAGGCGACTTCAAAGAATTGGTAAAGTTAACATTTCTTTATCTTGGCGATCCTGCTAGAAAAAGAAATTTTGCATCATTCAACAGACCTGGAGCCATGCATAAAGCACGTTGAATGTCTAAAAATCTATATGCAATCAAACTGGACTTGCTTGGGTCCAAACTATCGAACAGCTTGAATGGTAATATTCTATTGAAGCACATAAATTTATGCTATTGTAATTTCAAAACTTTTAAATTACCATTCTACCACAGTACAAAGAGTATAACTGGTATTAGTTCAAAAACAATAATTTAAAGTTGATAAAGTTTTATTACACCGCATTGTGCATTAGCAAAACTGTACTAACATTTTTAGTAATAATTAGTAAGCAAAAATCAAGATAAGGCGAATTTTGATAAACCAAAAAGTCTTCAACAAGTAAACGATTGCTATCATGCAGTGGTGCAATTCTTTGTTGAGCATTGGGGGGGGGGGATAATTTGCAATTTTACCCCAATTTTGCCCTATTTTCAACATCGGGGGGGATGAACCTCGACCAAGACTTTTTTCAGGTGAGCAAATTAAGTGAAGACCAAAAAAAGGTCTTCACCAGAAATATAACACTTTTTTTAAGTACTGACCTGCGCTCACATGCACACTAGAGTCAAGTTATTAGAGGGGATGCAGATGAAAACCATACTCAAATTGTTGGGGGGATATATCTCCCCATCCCCCCCTTGTTTCGGCACCACTGCTATTATGTTTTTATTTGTTTTCACGACAAATTATTTGATTTTACGACAAAGCACAAAATATTTATTGTGACGTTTTTATTTCGGGAAAGATTTTTGGAAAAGGCCAACAAGAAAAAATTTACCGATTTGTCAAATTTGTTGTATTTTGCTACATTCCTTGGTGGCTGACTGCTCCAGTATCATCCAGTGCTCCCAAAAATGATCAACTTTTTTTAAATTGATTGTTTGATTACAAAACAATAGATAGTGTGATTGCTAATGAAGCATTACGACGTTTTGGAAACCACATGTGGTATCTTACTGAAGAGCTTGTTCCAATGTGCTTTTTTAACAACAATGTGAAGGACAGTACCAAACTGGCAATGGCAAAGAAATTGTTAAATTTTGAAAAAAATAAAAGCTTTTACAATAGATTTGACTCTGGGTTTGGCAAACCCAACTTTCCAAAATTGAATGACGATTTTTCAAGAGATATAGATTTCTACGTGGGAAATGACTATTGGATGTTTTTTAAGATTCTGAAACTCAATTCGTCGTTTCTTCAGCAACCAATTGATACATGGAAAAAAATCCAGTCTTTATCGATGCAAATTAATCATCGATTATATTAAAGTTGTAAATGATGCAGCAGAATGAGGCATAAAGCTGGCATAATATTTTCGAGGGGCTGCTCGAAAAGAAAAACGCTATCAAAATGTACCGAAAGTTGTTGAAAACTCTCGAAAACTTATTCCAGACTAAAGAATTTCCAAAACGGGCCAGTTGTGGTACACAATCAATTAAAAAAACTGGGTGGGCTTTCAGTTTTAGTCATTATTACAGTGCTACTACAATGTGCTTTGGTGTAATATCTTTAAAATTTGAATTGTGCTTTGTCTGTAATATTTTTCAAAATTTTCTTTTTGCAAAAGCTTAAAGTTATGATTATTAAATTGCGTAAATTCGTACGCAAGCGTTTAAAATGTTTTTAAGCCATCTAGAGGCCAAACTATAAAAAACAAACAGAAATGAATTTGGCACCCTCAAAAATACGAGTTTGTAAGTCAAATTTGGATTAAAAACTTCAAATTGCATTTTGGCTGCTTGTGGCGGTAGAGAGCTTGGAGGCCATTAAATTGGTTATATCTCCCTATCCAGTAGCTCCAATGCGACAATCTTTTTTTGATTGAAAGATTAAAAATAGTGCTGTCTTTTGAAACGTACAATTTAGGTGTGCCTCAAACATAGTGCAATCTAGCGGCAAATATTTCTCAAAATTGCTGCATGAGCCCAACTTTAGGGCCCATGTGGGGGGTCTAAACATAAACCGATCAGTGTAAAATTTTGCACAGCTTATTTTTATAGCTAACCTCACATGCAAAAAAAAAGTTAGGTTTATTTCTGTAAGGTCGGGGTAAATTAATGCAGTCTAATGCAGGCGCGTAGCCAGGATTTCGTATAGGGGGAGGAGGGGATCTTTTTTGGAAGCTTGAAACAACAGTGAACAAACTTGACGCAAATTTTCATCACTCTTGAATCAGATTGAGGCGGTTTTTCCGTCAAAACAGGTGATCTCCAAAAATAAAAAATCTTCACCGAAATTCAAACGGTTTTTCCGGCCGAAATTAAGTGATCTCCGAAAAAAAAAGTTCTTCACCGAAATTTTGTCCCTTTCCTGACCAACCTTGGGTGTGAACTTCAGAAACTTCTGCTCCCCTATCCCGTTGGGGAGGGGGGATGTTCTCATTTTTGAAGCAAAAATCGGCCTCAAAAGCACTAAAAACGTGCTATTTTGCATACTTTTCAGGCCAAGGGGGGGAGCTATCCCACCCTGGCTACGCTACTGTCTATTAATCCTGGCTTTCTCCATCGTTGAAGTTGGTTCGACTCTGGATTTTATTCGTTCTGGATTTTATGCGTGGCTCCTGAAACTTCTCAACACTTGCTTTCTATCTGCTTTCATATCCAAAATCTGGAGAAAGGATAAAGCTTTTGCTTTATTTTTAAACCAAAAAAACCCTCTACTCTCCCAAAAATTTTAAATCTATATCCTTACTTTGTGTCTCAATGAAATTATATAAACGCCATATATTGGGTAGAATCTCCACTGAAGTTGATGAACTGACTTCAGCTCAAACAGGCTTTCGTCCTGGACGATCAAGCTGTGGCAAAGTATTAAATCTCACAATATTTCGAAGATGGTTACGAATCTAAGATGGTAACTGGTGCTGTGTTCGTCAACCTATCTGAAGCCTATGATACTGTTAACGATAAAGCTCTTATTTACAAAGTTTCTCAAGTAATCAAGAACTCAACCATCACCCAAGCAATTCATTTCCTTGTGGAAAACCGTCGCTTTTTTGGTTGAAATGGACGGCCGTAAAAGTAGATGGAGAAACCGGCGCAACGGTCTGTCACAAGGTTCAGTTATGGCGCCGACTCTCTTTATCATTTACACCAATGACCAACCAGAATTTCAGAATATGCGTTGATTCCTATGCGTGGACAACTTGTGTCTGAAAACAGAGTCAAAACAATTTGCAGTTATAGAGAAAAGGCTAGCAAGCCACTTGTTGAATAGTAAGTAAATATTTATTTTGCCAATTATCACAAACATAAAGCACGAATGAATAAACAATAAACTAAATGTGCATAATGGCAGGAAGCACCGAAAAAACCGTTAGGTTATCAAGTCAAGATGCTCCCTGATGTAGATGCAGTCAACAGTTAATCTAGAACATTAATAAATCAAAAGAAAATAAATAAATCGACGAGAAAAAAAAACAACAACAAATAATAGTTAATAACGATTTAGAAGATTTTTTTTGAGTTTATTTTTAGAAGAAACCCAATGCATACTTTTATAGTTACTGTTCAATTCACTCCATAATTTGTTCCCTCTGTATGAAAGTTGGTTTTTGCAAAAATTTTTATTAACACGAGGTAGAAAATACGTAGCGGAATCTTTGAATCTTGTATCGTGAACATGTATAGAGTTAATATTTGTAAACGAATTGTAAAATACTTCGGGTAATTTACCATGATGTAATTGATACATAAATTTGTAAAGTTCAAATTCGGATATTTCATCAATTTTTAAAAATTGTAAGGCGCTGTATAATTTTGTAGTAGGGGTTTCAATACCACATGATAAAATTATCCTTAGAATTCTATTTAGTCTTACTCTTAGACATTCTATACGAGTTTTGTCAGCTGTTCCCCATACAATAATGCCGTATTGAATTCTGCTGTATACAAGGCTATAATAAAGCGTGCAAAGAGTTTCTTTGTTTACGTGATTACGCAACCTGTAAAAAACTCCAGAAAAACGAGCAAGCTGATGAGATAAGTAATTAACATGGGAAGACCAGTTTAAAGTGTCATCTATAAACAAGCCTAAATATTTAACCGTGGAGGAACGTTTCAATGTTTTGTCATTTAGATGGATCACAAAGTTTTCATGCACCGTTTTTTTTGGTTGTTTATGTATCAACAGATAATTCGTTTTTGAATAATTTAAAGACAATTTGTTTTTGCAAAGCCAATAATCAACATGTCGAATTTGCTCATTTACCTTTGTTTCAAGTGTTTCTAAATTTTTATCAGCAAGCATCAAAAGTGTGTCGTCAGCAAATAGAGTCGTATGGAATTGAGATATATTGGGAAGATCATTTACGTATAACAAAAACAATAAAGGCCCTAAACATGATCCTTGTGGAATCCCACACCTAACTGGTCTATTACATGAAACAGAATTAGAAACAACAGTACATTGAAGTCTATCTGTTAAATAACTCCAAAAGAGTTCATGAGCAACACCTCTAATGCCAAATGAGCGATATAGTTTTTCAAGTAATATAGTATGATTAACAGTATCGAAGGCTTTAGATAAATCAAGAAATATGCAACAAGTATATAAATCTTTATCAATATTTTGAAGTAGTTGGTCGTATATTTTACTAATTGCATGTATTGTGGATGAATTTTGTCTAAACCCGAATTGAGTTTTATTTAGAAGATGATATTTTTCCAAAAAATGTATTAAACGATGGTAAATAATTTTTTCCAATATTTTATCAAATTGAGAAATAGCGATATTTGTCTATAGTTAGTTGCTTTTGATTGATCTCCTTTTTTGAATATGGGAACAACCTCAGCAACTTTTAAACAATTAGGAAATACACCAGATTTAAAGCACATATTAAAAAGTTTGCTAAGTATTGGTGCAATAATTACTTTGCTTAATTTAAGGAATTTTGTCTCTACATCCTTAGATCTAGTTGCCTTTTTAGCAGAAAGAGAATCTATAATGTTTATAATTTCATTGGTAGTAGATGGTGCTAAGAAGAATGAGTTGTTTATTTTTGTACTGGTAAATGATTTTGTATATGATATGCCATCAAGATCAGCCGAGGATATTGACTCTGCCATCTTGGGACCGATATTAACAAAGTGCTCATTCAAACTTTCCGCAATTTCATCAGAGTTGGTAAGGATTTTTCCGTTTTCGGTTATCAGCTCAGTAGGGTCAACTCAAGCTTTTGTTTTAATACTTGCCAGTTCGTTCACAATTTTCCATATTTTATTGCTATCACCTTTGTTATCTTTCAACAACTCATGATAATGCATTCGTTTGGCACCATTTATAGTTCGATTTAATGTATTACGATACGCTTTGTATTCAGAGCTCACTAAACTATTTTTGGTTTTTAAGTATTTTTGAAACAATTGATTTTTTTTACGAATAGATTTTAATAAACTCGATGACAGCCAAGGTTTTGATTTAATTTTCTTTTCTTTTCTACTGGCTCTTTTCATAGGTGCATGGTTATTTATTGTCTCGGTAAACACTGAGACAAATTTTTCAAAGTTTTCATTTACACAAACTTTCTCATTAAAATACAACATATCCAGCGCAGCACTTAAATCTCCTAGAAAAAATTTAGTATCAAATTTAGACATGTCTCGAATTAACATGGGTTCCTTGTGGATGATATCTAATTTTTTTGTAGGTACAGTAATGAAAGTACCAAGGTGATCTGATAAATCTGCGCTGAGAGTTATACCAGATAAATACTTGTTGTTTGGGTTGTTGGTGTAAACGTGGTCTAAAAGAGTTTCACTACAATCTGTTATCCTAGTTGGTTTGTTTATTGTGCATTTTACTGAGCAACCTATTAAACTATCAGCATACATTCTTACGTGATGTTTTTGTTCTAATTGAAGCAGGTCAATATTAAAATCACCGACTGCGTAATACTCAAGTTTTTGAAGATTAAGTTTATGAAACGTGTTAGTTAGTTGAGCGGAAAATAAGTTAATATGCTCCACGGTACTAACAGGATGTCTGTATACAACTCCCAGTACTAAAGGCTTTTTTTTGTCTCGATTCTTATCCACATGTTCTCTACAGCATCTACATTAATTGAAAATTCTTCGAGAATCGAAAACTTGATTTTTTCTTTGATGTAAAACCCTACACCTCCAGCGAGCGTCGAACTATTCACATGAATGAATTTATAACCTGGTAGCTCAATATTACCACTGATATAATTTTCTTTCAATTTAGTTTCAGTTAGAGCTATTATTTCCGGTTGTTTTTCAAGCTCACTGAGATATTGTGACATTTTATCAATATTTTTTTGCAAACTTCTAATATTAAAGTGAACTATTAAAACGTCATCAAGTCGATAGCGAAGCGCATTATTTAGGGAGTAAGTGGTAAAATATTTAAATTCGTTAAATAGCACGTCTTGGTATTCATTATCGATGAGGCTTTTAATTGATGCATTATCATGAGCAGTGTTTGAAATGTTAGAGGCAGCACTAAAACAATGCCGAGTTGACCCCAAGTAACCTTCGATACTGTAACAAGCATTGCATTTAAATCGAGCGACTAAATCTGGGAATTGATCAATTTGCGTAGAACAGGTCACATGATTACATAATCGGCAATTGACACATACAATGCTATCATTTAGTACACCAAAATTAGAACAAGTTTTGCAAACAAATTCGATAGATGAGGAAGTCATTTTATGTTAAGTAATATCAATATCTGACAAAAAAAATTACACGCAATTAAAATATTATGTATATTATTAAATAGCCTTACTATCACTCTCGCTATCAGACTGATCAGTAGCCAAATTATTGTTGTATGTTAGAGGCAAATAGTTCAGTTTTTCAAAATCAATGTCGACATTATACTTGAATAGATCATCAATTGATGATACAGTAAGCCATTTTCCTGTCCCTTGGTCCTTACCATTCTTGTCTAGTGGCAAACCTGCTTTTATCGATGATTTTTTCATGCGTATTTTGCCGTTATATGAATGGCATAGCACAAATTCATCATTGCTTTCATATTTAATGTAATTAAGCAGTTTAGATCGTAGAGGAGTCAAATCTTCAGTAATAAATGCATTGCTTAAATATCGACTTCCTTTAAGCTTGCTTTTTTCAAACAAAAATTGGTTTCGTTTTTGAAAAGAAACAAAACGTGCAATAACGGGGCGTGGTTTTGCATTTTTTGAGGTTTTCTTTGCTCCAATTCTATGAACACGTTGTATGTCACGTTCGTCAAGTTCAATTTTAAGGGCGTCAGCTACTTTAAATAGGACATCTGCACCATCGTCATTTTCATTTTCAGATTCGGAAATATTATGAATGCGTATGTTTTCTCTTCTGCCATATTGCTCTAATTCATCAAGTTTAAAGTTGGTTAGGTTTAGAGCTTGTTTTAGTCTTTGATTTTCACTTTAAGTCATTTTTAGATCTTTCTTACTTTTGTTGAGCTCATCACGTAATGATTTGATTTCTTCTTTTAAGTCTTTCATTGTTTTATTTATATTCTGCAATAGTTCCCTATCCTCTTCATTGAAGCTGTAACTTGAGTTGTTAGATTTACCACGTGTCATTTCGTGGTAAGCCTATATTTTGCAATTTTCTATTTCGCAATGAGCAACAAAAAAACACGTCTGTTCTCGACTACTGCAACTGCGAACTGTTGTGAATTGTGAACTGTTGAATATACTTCCTACTACAACCAATGGTATCTTAACCCTAATCTTGCTAAGACACAAGCCGCTTATTTTCATCTTAACAACCACAAAGCTGACCACAAGCTCTACATCCACTGGAATAACACCAATTTACTATTTATCCACAATACAGTTTATTTTGATATTACCATAGATGGGCAAGTTAACGCAAAACGTTAGCTTCGTTAACCACTAGTACGTTAACTAACTTCACACCTCCGTTAACGTTAATCCGTTATTTTCAGCTTTAATTAACGGAAGTTAATGAATTCCGTTAATCCGTTAACATTTTGCGTGTAATTTACATTTCTGTTTATTCACTCGCTTCTATAATACGTATTGACGCTGTTGAGCTGATTGTAAGGAAATATTTATTGCTATGGTGGTCTTTTTGTGTTTTGGAAGGTACGTTTTAAAGTCTAATCTAATTTCAAGACAGAAATAAGTTCAAATGCACTAATTAAGCTGCGATCGGAAAATCTTTGGAAATTGTGAACAGCGATAATTAAGAGACCTCTGAGGCTACAGCTTATTATTTGTCACAAAAAAGAGCTCCTTTCTTCGCTTACTTCTATAAAACTCGTGCTAATACGCAACAAGTGCTACCAGCGCAACCTGGTTTGTACCAGTACGATGAATGCATGGTGCAAGATATTAACAATAAAAACCTTAACGGAAGTTAACAGAACTTAACGGAAGTTACTTTAGTCCATTAACAGCACTTAACGAAAGTTAATTTAGTCCGTTAACATGAAAAAACTTTTTAACGGATTAACGAGTTAATGAAAAAGTTAGCTTCGTTATTAACGGATTAACGATTAACGGACTTGTGCCCACCAATGGATATCACATTAGACAGAACTCTTTCATATAACCTGCATTTGAATAAACTAAGAAAGAAGATCGCCGCCCGCGATAATCTGCTACTAAAACTCACAAACTTCAGTTTGAGAGCGGACTAGCACACACTAAATCAATCAGCAGTGGCGCTGTGTTATTTAGTGGTTGAATATTGCGCAACTGTCTGATCTTTATACGATCTTGCCACACTGCGCTTGTCGACTCCGAGTTTAATCGAGTCGGTAGAACTGGAACCCTTCAAGCAACTACTCTTCAATTAAGCACTATACAGCATGGCTATAATTGCTCCACCAAACATCCGGAGAAACGTTGCAACAAGAAAAGAACAAAACAAACAATTCTTGAACCCACTACACCCACTACATGAACACACTACTCCCTCATCATGCCTCAAATCACGCAAAAGCTTCGTCAAAAACTTCTGCTTTGGAAAATTAGCAACACAGGAACCGAACAATTGAAACAATGGGACAAAACAGATCTTTACCAGTATCCCACAATCCCTAATCCCTCAAAATCCCTCCAAGCTAATATAAATCTAACAACAAAGAATTGGTGTGCCCTAAACAGGGCACGCTGTCGTGTAGGCCAATCCAAACAAAACCTGAACATGTGGAAAATTATTCAAGATCCAACTTGCGACTCCGGTCAAGAAGAACAAACAATGGACCACATTCTATTTCGATGCCCCTTTGGTCCACACTGCAAGGACTTTGACCTCAAGAATGCAACTAAGGAAGCCCTGGCGTGGCTTAGTCATTGGTGTGACAAGATACGAAAGAATTAGTTACCGTATTAGAACAGTAATATCCAACCGCAAACCGTTTGCAAATATAATGCAAATACAATGCAAAAAAATTATTAAAGTTTACAAAAGCAGTATACGAGTATCAGTGCAGTGACAGACAAGAAGGCATCTCTCCATCTATAACATACTAAAAAAATAAAGTAACACCAAATGAGTAAAACACCAATTTTAGCTTAAAAATTTGGCTTACAAAATAAAGCAGCTTTTAATAACTCATTCCTTGATAGCGATAATCGGCCCAACAAGCTTAAATAACATCAAAATCCGCAACACAAAACCAAGAAAATTCAGAAAATTTGAAGAAATGCAGTTTAACTCAATAAAAATCCAAAATTCTTATAATTTTGCATTGAAACGTTGCAGGCCCGGCGCCACGTGGGGCATTCACTGGCTGTACCCCCCAAATCACTGCTTGTGCCCCCAAACAAAAACTGTGCTCCCCAAGCGAGGATTGTGCCTCCAAAAAATTAACAGGCTCGATGCTACTGGAGTGCAATTCGAGGCCTGAGACTCCCAAAATACTAGTTATTAGCCCAGAATTCGTGAGCAAGAAACGTTTTTTCGTAGATTTTGCAAGAAGTCATACAATTCGCTTATATTTCGGGATGAAGACCTTTTCTTTTCTTTTGGCCTTTACCCCAGGTTTGGTCGAATTCCGCGATGAGCACCTTTTTTTTGGTCCACTCTTTCAAATTCAAAGAAATAAAGTTTTAGTGCTTCCCCAAAATTTGTTTATGCTCCCCCCTCCCTGTCACGCCATCTTAGTGCCGGGCCTGCAACGTTGCTACATAACTTGTTGCTAAAGCGTATTGAACGCACAACAGTCGACATAATCACATTGAAAAAGTTTGTACGGTACTAATTTATTAAAAAAAATTGTCTATGCAGCACACTGAGGTGGAGTCGAGGGCACAAGGCTGGAGGCCAAGGACACAAAAAATTCCTAGGCCAAGCTAAGAACAGACCCTTTCGAGGCCAAGAACACTGGCGCAAGTGTTCACCAAAAAAAAAGAAAAGGTCTTCAAAATTTTTTTTCACGCGATCTCCACTTGAGGAAAAGAAAAAAAGGTCTTCGAAAATTTTCCGCAAGGTGTGTGGCGTTTTCCAAAACAATTTCTACGTTTCAAAAAATAGTGCTGTCCTCAAGCCGAGGACAGGGCAATTTTTGAGGCTTCCAGGCGAAGGCTAAAGACTTCAAAATGTGTCCTCGAGGACTCCACCTTTGGTAGCACAAACACCGTTATTGACTTTGTGGCCCTGACTCGACGGCGATTGTTAGGTCACCACAAACGCGGTCTTTACCTCTGGCGGAAACTGCAGAAAAGTGGGCGGCAACTGCTGTGCACTAACTGAAGACAATCAGTATGGATCAATACAAAAAAAATGGAGATTGAAGCAATTTCTGCTCCTTGCTGCAGACTGTCTTAGTGTCTGACTTGTTGTTTATCGCTGTTGATCTCAAACAAGCGAAAGCTAAACAATAGCACCTCTCGCTTATGGATAACTTTTCTGAACAAAGCATACCAATAAAGACCTGAGATTGCTCTCGGCTTGAAGAAAACTTCATCTGAGCTCGGAATTTAGAATGAGCTGCAAAGAGCCCGACAGGACTATATCAACAAATGGGGTTATCCCGTAGGTTAGAGGCGATTACAAATCACACTTCAAAGAATTATTTTTCTCACTAATTTTGGGGAGAAACAGTTCAGACAGTAAACCTTAGATTTGCTGAAATTTCCTATCTATCTTAAACGGTGGGTTAGTTCCTACATGACTTTAAGAGAAATTGCGACACAGTGCACAAGTTCTGACACTATAAAGAAAAATATTTTACTGTAGACTTTAGTTTCGTTCTCAATTGACCTGGGGAAATTGCGATAAAAAATGCCAAAAGCTGCGAAAGTATGACAAGTTGCTCACAAAATACACTATAATAATTGGCAGTAAATCTATAAAGATATTAGTGGCGTCCGGAGCAGTCTGTATCCTGTTCGATGTGTGGCGTATAATTTTTGATTATGGTTGCCAGAAGCTCAGAATATTTTGAACTGGCTCCAAAAATTTCAATCAAGTTTAACCCTTCTCTAGCCAGATGTAGCCCTTGTTCTTCGCGATCGATTTTAATTAGGGACAAAGATATAAAAAAATACGTGCTATATAGATCCATACGCTTGTTGGTTGATTCTATCGACTTCCAATACTTCTGAACTTCTCGGAACGAACGTAACGACGAACGAAATTGCGATAGAAAAAATTTACTCACTCCGTTTATATTCCAAACTTCCACCCTGGTTACGATTTCTAACTTTGTTTTCAGTAGAGCATCTGATTTTTTCAAAGCCGTGAGATAATTAGTAAGGCCAAAAAAGCATTGCACTTGATTTAATTTTATTCGATTTTGAAAATAAGACAATGAAGGATCTTGCGAATGCTCTATCAGTGATTGATATTTTTTGCAAATTTCAAAATACTTCGAATAGCTGGCTAAGTGAACGCACGAATTGCCAATTTCAAACAAAAAATACAAAATAGCCTTTGGTATCATCTCCTCATTTTTCAAAGAATTCAATCCAATACGAATTGTATCATTGTACAACCCAAGCGAGTTTAAAATTGTTATTTGCTGTATCGTATAGTCGTATAAAAACATTCTATCCAATTCGGACACATCGGCATTAGTTTGCAAAAGCACTTGAAGAATTAAAGCTGTTGTTAAGGCATCAACTAAGTTATTTGTGGTGACAACTTTGGTCATTTCTTGAAGCTTTGCTTTTCCCTCAAACTCAATTTCATGATGAATATTGTCTTGTTGACGCTTTTTATTCATGTAGTGAACCAAACGTAGATGACATGCTACAGCTACAGCATTTTTCATTTTTGTAGATGTGTAATCCAGGAAAATATTTTCGGTGAAAAATTGTTCAATAATGTCAAACGCAGAGTTTTTATTGATTTGATGAAGACGTCCTAAAGCTGATACAAACAACGTTATGCTTCGGTAAATGACTTGTTTAATGTTTATGTCATTAATTTCTACAAACATAATAAGGTTTTCATATAAATCAAAATTTTCCAAATCTTCTTCTAGCTGTTTAAGAAAACTTGATTGTCGAGCAGCAGAATTCATTTTCAACATCAAATCAACTTTATCAGAAAAGTGTTGATAGACACGTTCATCGCCTTCAACAAAACAAGTTCTTGTTAGAATATCACCCAGTTTGTATCCGTTTTTGAGATCTTCATCAACGTCCAGATATTTCACCATTTCATCAACCGGTTTAATTAATTCTGTCGTCCACGGTTTTTGTTTGGTGTGCTGAGTTCTTCCCAATGGAATTTTGGAACCCAAAGGTTTCATGCTATCAAACGAGATGCCACTAGGAGTAATTTTGTCCCAGAACCAATCTTTTGGCGAATTCAAGCCATCATTTAAACATGGAACACACACTTTAGGAATGTAGGTCTCTTTGAGGTTAATGACAATGATATGAAACAGCACTGAATACCATCGGAAGTATTCCTTGCACTTTTCGATTTCTGCTTCAGTTTTATTTTCGAGATTTTGCAAAACCACAATATGTTCAAAGTCAGAGTAGGGTGTAATTTCCTCTCTTGCCAGTGATCCCATTCCTACTAGGGCATAATTGCATGGAGGTTCTCCAATTGCTTGAATGCATTTCCGCGAAATGTAAGCCATAACGCTTTGATAGTCAATAGCTATTTGACGTTGCAGTAATTGTATATCTTTTGCAAATGTTTTTTGTCTCGTTAATGTTACTGTTTCATCGTCGCTATTTGGTACTTTTTTGATCGTGTTTAACCGTTTTTTTACCGTATTTCTCATTTTTTCAGTTTGTGTTGCGGCTGAGTTTAAATTTTGAAGCAAGTCTGCATCCTTATCACTGGCATTTGCAAATTCGAGCACATATTTGCACAGATCTTTGAGATCATTTTGAAATTTTTCGTTTGCTGGTTGCCTCACGATAGCTGCATTTAACAAAGCTGCACTTTGTATTAAGCTGGTTTTATCCGGACTTTTACATCGATAAAGCAAACCCAAATTATTCAGTACCACTGCAGACTGGTCAGGGTTGGTTTCTCTTCCTTTCAGGTCGCACAATTCTCTCAATTGTTTTTGCAAGTTTTTTTCAACAACTTGAAAGAACGTCATGATATCAGGACACCAAAGAGAAAACTTATTACTCATTAGTCATACTTGCAGTATAGCATATTGTTAATGTAGCTAAACCAAGCAACTTTATTCCAATTGAATTTGCTTTTGAAAAAGCTAGCATCGTACTTGTAATACTGTTTTTTTTCACTGATATATGCTTCACGTTTAAAGATTTACAATATTATGCTCAGGGTTTTCATAAGTAATTTGTTCCCTCTTAGAACATTTTTATCTAATTCGAAGGTTGAAAATTTTTTGTAATGACTTGTAATTCCACTGATATTTATCGCATGTTGTTTGGGGAAGGCATAAATAAACTTCAACTTTTCGAATATTTTCACTCTTTTTAATAATTTCGACATGGAGTGATTTTTGAGCAATAACATGTATTCGATTTAGGAAGTATTTACAACATTATGTTTTACGAGTTATAAGAAGTCAGTAATTTACGATCTATTACAAGTTTAGGATTTACGAGACGATTTACAAGTTATAACAAGATAAAGATTTACGAGCTATGTAACAAATTTATCATAGTTTTAATTCGTGTTTCAAATTTTATCATCCATCACAAAGCATTGCTTGCAACTCATTTTGATATATGCATCTTTTCATTTTGTCTGAAGCTCTCTAAGACTACTCTAAACTTGTTTAATTGTACTCAAAGTTTTGCATCGTATATATACGGTATTCGCTGAATTTACTTACAGCAAAGGATTTATAGTTTGATCTTCCAAACATATTTTGTTATTTTTTTCTTAATTTTAGTCCAAAACGATTTGCTATTTTCCACAAGCTTTTATATCAACTCACTGACGATATCCGATTTTATTGCCTTTTTGAGCAAACACAATTTTTTGTGTGTTTGCACATCAGGTCGTATATTTTGAATAACTGCTTCACGTTCTCGTATAGGTCGTATAGTTTGCACATCAGTTGCAATATGTTAGTTCTCCAACTTAGGTAAATATAATTATTGTAATTACAGTTCGTTCACCAAATTGCCTTGGTTAGGAGGCAGCAAATGGACCTTTGGTTTTCGAGTCAAGCTGCCACTTGCCCACCTGTCAACCACACTCGGTGGTATTTCCTTTCGTTCAAGTAGGCAGACATAGAGACATTTTTTAAAATTAAATCCTTTTGAAATGTCAATTTTTGATTAGCTAGGTCACCTTTGTAGAGAAGTTCATTCCTGTTTCTTGCGTTAGATTTCAAACATAGCAAAACGTAACATAGCAAAAAATGCCTCCAATAAAACTTGCGTTGGTTGTCGTTTGTTTCTGTGTAAAATTTAAATATTTAAATGTGGTATTTGATAGCTACAATAGCCAAAAACACTAATATATTCCGGTTGTTTTAAACAGGCAAAAGAGGTTAGGGCTTGAGTTAGATTTCGAATTTGTAGGTTTGGCGGTAGAGTTGGCATGCTACAATATGCCTACTACGCCATACTATGTCAATTCAAGACAAACCGTCGGTTTGTACTATACGCCTCCCTCTCTCTTCATCCCCGCTTTTTTTTGTCAGGGCTTCGTTCGGGGGCAGCAACTCAAGATTAAACCGCCACATTCACTGTCTTCTATCACCTCCATCATTTCGCTTGGCTGAAGCATCATGCGACTCCATTTAAGGTTTTCCAAGTAATCGTAATTCGCTATTCGTATGGGGTATTTCGTTATTCATATTCGGCATTCGTAATTTGTTTATCATATTTGCTATCCGTTACTCATATACGTTATTTGTTGGTTATTCATTTAAGTTTTTTTCGAATAACGCATTTTTGTGCTGTTAACGAACAACGAATCTTACGCTATTACACCCTCCGTTCGTGACAGAAAAAAAATTCATTCAAAAAAAATGAAATCACTTTGTTAACTATGTTCATAATTGTGTCACTTATAGTTTTAGCCATTGCAATCAATTATAATTGGCTGGAATTGTTCTGCAATACCTTACAATATTATTCCATCTCTTCGACTGCTGTCAATTAATAAGCTTCGGTCATTTATTTGTTAGAACGAAACAACATTACTGGTATAAGTTTCAGTAACTGAAGCCAGTTCGTCAAAAATAAACATGAAACAACACGGTGAAAGGGGTAAAAGGTTGAGCATGGAAACTTGGCTATGTATCGATTTAATGGTATGAACTACTCTTCTGCAAATTCTAAGCGCAAATTGTGCAATTAGGTACTCAATCTATTTATGCAGCAGGAACTTGAAAAAAATTTGGGAATTTCTAAACTTTATTGCTCATTCTTTTTTCTTTTTTCTTTGATGGGCAATCAAATTTTATTTAGTAACATATAGTTTTGTGATTGTTTATTAAATGCTTTTTGTATTCTTGTTAAAGCATTTACAAGAATACTGCTCCAAAGTTTACATCGTAAAATTTGATAATATTCTTAATACGTAGTTCAGTCGGAGTCAAGAACTAATTTAGGTTTAAATAACCACCTTTGATGAATTTATTAATTGGCGTATAAATAGGTTACCTGGCTATTATGTCGCAAATACGTTTTAGAGAAAGCTTTTACGTTTTGTTATCAAGGGAGAAAAACTGGCCAAATTCAAAGTTTGCTGTTATCAGCAATTTTCATTTGGCTGAATTTTTGGCATAACATATTATTTGCAACAATGTTTTTTCCAAAAAGATTTATCAATTTTTTGTCTAAGACAGTATAAACATACAAAACGATAAAAACCTACTGGTATTTGCCTTTTCTCAACTTTTTGTACTGATCGACATTAAAATATTGCGTCAAGACTGATAAAAATAAAGCGAACAAATGGTTTATAGGATTCGAAATATTTTCCACAAAATGACGTAGTTATCGAATATTTGTTATTCGTTATTCATAATTATGATGTGAGCATGCAATACCTAATAACGAATAACTAATAGCAGTCAATACCAAATAACGAGTAACGAAGAGCAAATAATACGAAATTACGAATAGCGAACAATCGATAGTAATAGCATTTTTTTGGACAATTTCCGAAAGGTTACTCTCGGTCATTTGTCATTTTTGGAGCATGTAAAACCATTTTTGCTATTTTTCGAATAACGAACATTCGATAAATAACGAAGAGCATGTAATGACCCCCCAGATGAGCTATATACACTTATAAAGACTCTTTTCGATCGCATGCTATATGATATAACAAATGTTGATCCCAGGTCAACACCACATTCAAAATGTAAAGACTGGCATAAATTGAATTTGACACTGGCATAATTTGGATTTGATAAGTTGGGAAATCTCCCTAATGGGGTTGATATGACATAATTGTTAAGCAAGGCTATAGCTAAATAAAATGATAATTAATGCTTTCCAGAAATACATGATTGGAAAATTAGCTTAGTTTAAAGTGCAAAGATTTAATAGATTAGCGTAGAGACGTGGCATAATTGGGAATTATTATTTCAGATGAATTCTAACCAAATAGAGGACGTAAACCGCATTTTAGAATGGTAATTGTTCATTCTTGTTAATTCTTTAAAATGAGAAAATAATTGCCAGGTATAGGGAGATTTCCTGCAATTCTAAACTAGGTTTTAGATATTGACTTTTAAAATGGCCTAAACTATGCAGGTAATTATGAAATGGGTAAATTTAATGTGATTTGGAAAGCTACAGTATATGCTTTGCTTAACCTACTTTACAAGTATCTTTAGATGCGAGTAAAACTCTTTGATTCAAGATTGCTCTAAATTGGTTGTCGGCCTTGTGGATAAAATGTTTTGATCTTGGGCTGTTGGGTTGGACACTCATTTGGATTTAGGTTCGATTTTTGGACTCGCCAAACTTATTAAAATTGTTGACTCAGCTGTATTCAAAAAGAACATTGGGGTCAACAAGGACAGTGTGAAGCATTTTCAATTGTACGTTATGGTAGACCGGTGAGTGATAGTAGACCTAATTGTGACTTTGCGCGAACGCGTCTAGGACCTTTATTTTTGTTTGGCCATTTGGATAAATGAGCATCGAAATTTATTCATTTGCTTAAGACTGAAAACAAGTTAAACGAAGAAAGTTGAATTTTGGACTTAACATGACTCATGTATGACTATTTAGGATATCCTTGGTCACGTAATCGTGATTTAGGCAACCAAAACCCTCGTGAAAAAAGCTGTTTTTGTGTTAAAATTGTATTAATTTGCTTATTACTCAAAAACGACTGGACGAGGACAGCTGATATTTGTGCACAACAAAGGTGCATATAAAGGCTTTATAGGTCTGCGTCCGACCACGTGACTGCAAATTTAGCGGCCAAAAATTGGCAAAAGTTAAGAAAACCGTGCTTTTTGACCACACTATCGACCACCTTTATGATTATGTTCTTTTACCACAACTTTTGTTTCCTTTTTTTATTTTTCCAAGACTATTTACTTTCAAATCGCTTATTGCTGTTCCAAAACTATATCTAATTTGCGTTGGGTATCTCTTTTCAAACGGAATCTCCAAAACCTGAAACTTTTGAACCCTTGAAGCTAAATTGGTGTAATTCTCCGCATGAAGAAGTATCGAAAATAAGCAAACAAAGCAAAAATTGGTAGTGCCACAATGGAGGTTCCCATTTAAATTGGTCCTCCAATGCTCAAACTTTTTAACCACTCAAGCTAGACAGATGAAATTTTTAGGATAAGTAAATATAAAAAAAGATAAATTTTGACAAAATTTGGGAATACCGCAATTGGAGGTTTTTCAAACGGGTCCTCCAAATTAAAATTTTTTACTATTTTTGCTATGCTGCAGAAGAAATTTTCAGGAGAGTTATATAGAAAAGCATAGAAGATGACATAATAGGGATCCCATGTTAGGGAAAACCTTCAAAATGCCCTTTAAAATTTTCGATTTTTAAACCACCTGAGCTAAACAAACGAAAGTTTAGAAATGTTTACATGGGTACATTAAAGATGAATCATGTCAAATTTTTGTCATCCTACGTTAAGGGATTCACTCCCAAATCACTACTCTAACATACAAAAATTAATCACTGAAGCTAAACAAATTTAACTTCCGGGATAGGTTGTATAAAAAAAAGGATAAAACACTACAAAATTTTGGGGTGCCAGTGTGTTTCGAAGAAACTCCCAATCGAACTTTCCGAAATTTAGCTTTTTAATTACTTGAGGTAAGCAAATTCAATATTTTGGTTGTGTTAATATACAGTAAATGAAAGCAAAAAAAAAACAAAATTTGGGGGTACCATGCAGGAAGGACCTTGCCATATGAGCTTCTAAAATTATTGTAAAAAAATTAACTACCGGTACTCTATAGCTTGACATTATTTTTGCGGTCGCTTAATATAAAAAAAAGATAAAACATGACAAAACTCGGAAATACCATATTGAAATATTAGCCCTTAAGTTGAACACCGAGGTATAAGATTTTTTACTGCTTTAAGCTAAATGACTCAAATTCTCAGAATGACTTATGAGCTGGTACCGCAGGAAAGAAGAAAAGTCAAACTTGGTGACTCCAAATTGGGATAAATTTCCCCAAAATAGACCTCCAACATCTATAGCGTTGAAGTACATCTTGAACTGGCTTAATAAATTTGAGCTATCTGCAGTAGGTAAAGTTTTTTACTAAACTGTCATTTGTGACGTTGCAAAAACCTTCTTGCACCTCAAGATTTTTAACTATGTAATAAGCTTTGTGCAAAAACAAGTGATCTCCAAAAAAAAAAAAGGTCTTCACCGAAATTGCAAAGAAATTTTCCGCCCAAATTGGAAATTCAAACGGTTTTTCAGCCCAAAAACAGGTGATCCCCCAAAAAAAAAGGTCTTCACCGAAATTGAGAAGGATTTTTTGGCCAAAATCGGAAATTCAAACGGTTTTTCAGCCCAAATGTGATTTTTCAGGTGATCTCCAAAAAAAAAAAAAAGGTCTTCACTCGCTTTTCGTCCGAGTTCAAGCCCAAAGCCTGGAAGAAACGCACGCAACATACCCTTTATGTAATCAAATCTAATGCCCAACTTGCAAAGGGGGAGCCATGCCTCAATTTTGCTCACTTTTCTATGCGATTTTGCAATCCTGGCGACCCAAAGGGGGGGCCATGGCCCGATGGCCCTCCCCCCCTAAATACGCCCCTGATGGGAGAAATAAGATATGATAAATTTGGCTGATGTGATTTAACTTTGCTTAAAAGTCAGCGAAATTTTAAAGATCGCTCAATTTTGTTTCACATAAACGTGAAAAACTGTTAAGAGCTTGTAAAAATTAATGTTAAGTTTTAGCGTAGTAAACTGAAATATGAGCTTTTAAATTGACGTTGTTTTATTGAGTGAAGCTAAATCACAAATATTTTTCACCATAAGCAACTTACTTCAGCGAACTCATTGAAATGGTCAAGAATACGTACTGAATAGGATCCGCTAACACTAGATACCGAATAGGATCCTGTGCAATAAGAAAAAACAATCTTTCTCTCCTCAGTGAAAGTGGCCAAATTATAAAAAAAAGGAAAAAAATATTCCAACTTAGACACATTAAGTACGATAATGAAAAATAAGCACATTTGTTTGAAACAAGCACATTCATATTTTGTGAGACATTGCTCTTAAAAATAATCTCAAGATGGTAACCCAGCCTTCAAGCAAATGGGTCATTATTTGCAAAGTCCCCAGATATCGCTTGCACTTATACGTTCTAATTAAGTATTCAATTTTCCAAAAAGGTTTTGCTCTTGATTTTAATTTCTATCCAAAACAACTTGCTATTTTTCACAAGTAAGTTTGCGTACTGACGTTATCCAATTTTAGTGCCTTTCTGTAGAACACAACATAATAATCTTTCTTGTATTTGCTCATTAGGTCATATATATTTGACGACCACAAATGTAGGTCATAAATCTTTCAGCTTCGGTATTTACATTGCGTATAAGCAAACAGACATTGCGACAGTACTTTTAATTGAATCGTTATGAGATAAAAGCCAGTGGCGTGGCTTACGATGGTGGCACCCGGGGCGGAATTTCGTGGAGTCACCTCTTTTCGGTCCAAAAAAAGGTGAAGACCAAAAAAAAAAAAAAAGTCATTGCTGTCAAACTAGTGGGTTTTCGGCCTAGAAATATGTGAATGCACAAAAAGAGAAAAAATTGCCGCTAAATTAATTGGTTTTTGATCCAAATGAGGACGAAAAAAGATCTTCCCCACAAATCAGTGGAGTTATGGTTTCACTTCATAACATGGTGTCACTCCAAAATGGTGACACCCGGGGCAGGCCGCCCCCCCGTAGCAACGCCATTGATAAAAGCTTTAAACTACAATGTCATCTTCGTTGAGAAAGTTCATTCCTTTTTTGCTAGATTCCAAACACAGCAAAACCTGCGTAACATAGCAAAATAAGATACTGCAAAATGTCTTAAGTAAAACTTGTATTCACTAGTAAAACTTGTATTCACTCCCTATATCATACCTGTCATTTTTCAAGTCCGATGCCTGCTCACTGCCGGGTTATCCGAAAGAGACAAATTCGAAGCAATTGTGCAAACTAAAACGTTTGTATGTTACTGATGTTATATGGGGGCGTAGAAATTTTTGATTTCGTAGTCTGACTTTTTTTGGCGTGAACCAGCAATAAGCAGGCATAGGAATCAAAATCCAGGCCTGAGACGTAGACTGGTAGACAGTGAAAAAGCTAACCCCCTCTGTCTTTTTTACCATGTTTTCCAATGTAGGATGATTGTCGGGTAATTCTGGCTTTTTGAGAGCTCTCATTACAACTTTGCAACCATCGGCGTCGCGCATTCCCTGAAAATGTTTGTACATTAGAATAATTGTAGCTTAATTTCTGCTTGCTTTTTGGCCTGAAGGCTACCAGCAAGGAAGCCTAAATAAGAGCCACCAAAACGGCGTCACTTTAAAACAAGCAATGCGAAAAAGTTGTCCTCCAATAGGATTCGAACTTGCAGCCTATGGATTACTGGCTCAATGCTTTACCACTTGTGCTAGCGAGGCCTCCTTCTCGTATGCTTATTAAAATAATGTTTATTAAGAATTAGTGCAGCACAATATCTGTTGGTACACTATGAAATGCAAATATACAGAATCACGAAATTTCAAATATATAAAATAAAGCTAATCATGCTACCATAAGAGCTTAAAAACAGCTGACAAACTCATGAATTTGTGGTAGAGTCTAAAATCTATTCAATTGCTTTTGGGCGGCATTTAGCATGTTCGTAAAACGTTTGGGTTAATGACCGAAAGATCGTCGGCTCTCGGTTCGATTTTTGAACTGCCAACAGCGTTGTTGAGTCCTTGAGCAAAAACCTGAATGCAGGTATCGTGTCGCTGAAGAATACTAAAATGCAGCTTATAAGTTAACACTCGAAGCGCAAAAAGTACAAAGTTAGCAAATAAAAAACAAGATTACAGCATTTCATTTTAGTGATATTTTGGAACAAAAAATATTAATAGCTTTCCTTTGGTTGGCGATGAGCAATTTTCATCCGGTTTATCAACTTCCAAGTAACTAAAAACAGCATTGTTATCTTTGCTATAGCCTATCTCCAATCAATCAATCAATCAATCATATTTTATTTTGTCACAAAATTAAAACAGTAATTCACGAGAGGATCGGTTATTATTTTTATACGTGTGGACTAGGAGGGCTGCGAAGTGACCTGCCGGTCTTCGAGTCAAGCAGCCACCTAACTTTTGTTGGTCAATAGTTATGGCTTAATAAGTATTAGCTCGCGCTTTAAGTTCAAAATTATGTTTAAATAAACGGGATGGATTTTTTACAAAAATTACTTATCAGATTGCATGCTGTCTAGTGAAAAATTGGAAAAAAAACAAACAATACTTTTATTTGCAGAAATCAAATCACTTGTGAGATTAGGTATTTTTTGTTGATTCTTTTGAAAGACGAAAAATTACATTTGTTATTTTTAATTTCGTTAGGTATATCGTTCCATACTTAAACTCCTCTATACTTAATGGATCTTTGTAATCTGTTAGTACGGAATCTAGGAATGTAGAGTTGATTTTTCATTTGTGAAGTTCTCGCACTTCTTTTATGAATTGCATATTTTGGTGCAGTAATTTTAGTTTTGAAAAGAGAGAAAAAACACGCCAAAGCGTAATAAAAAAGAGTAAAGATTCTGTGAATCGTTTAGAGGTCTAAATTCTAGAAATTGATAGTAAAGCGGCCAAAGCCTTTGTTACTTTTTCGTTAAACTCAAATTTGTTTCCAGGTCGTGTAAAACCAAATATTCAAAGTTGTTGTTCAAAAATGTTGTTTACAGCTTTCCTCTTTGTCATTAAAAGGGACTTTGTGAAGCCTCCCCCGTCAGCACCGGTAGATTGGTGAGCTGGTGGCAGCTTGACTCAAAAACTGCGGTGTTTCCTGTTTAAATTATTATGGTAATACACTAATATAGTACGTTTAGTGCTTACGTATTCAGGAGCAATTTCCATGTACACATTTTTCGCGACAGGAATCTACAAAACAGAAGCAGTTTAATCAAATCAAAATCATTCATAATACTCACTATGATACGTCGAAGCGTACGTAACGAGTTAGCGAGACGATCTTTGCGTCACTGTGCTCGAGCAACATAGCTCCTTTTGAAGAAATGTCGCACGCAGCGGTGGCGAGCCGTTGGAAATAGTGCATCCGACTCAACCAGCCCGAGATTTGAACCTCATACCTCCCGCTCCAGAGACAAATGCGTTACCGCTCGATCACTGCTATGGCCGGTGAAGCAGTTTAATCAAAGATAAAATAGTTTATACAACTGTACATGCAATGTAAAATTAGCTTAACAAAATGTAAAAGAAGAACCTATAAATACCGCCTCAAAAGCTATAGTTTATACGTTGAGCTTTTCTGTAAATCATTTGCTTCGTTATTCTTCAATAAAATCAGTGAATGATTTTTTCATATCAAGCAGCGTTGATTAGGTTGAATACAAAGTATAGCAAAAGTGAGCGTAAATTAAGAACTTCAATTACAGCACAACCGTAAGCGTTATCACGTAAAATCAGCATGGATAAATATTAACTGCAGAATGGCTTTATTTGATTGCACTTACTGCACTGTTAATTGCTACTGCACTCAAGCATCTACCTTTTCTTGGTGACTGAAAAGGAGACAATTTTTTACGTAGCTTATTCTTTCTTCGCTTAAAGCAGCAAACTACAATAATGACAATGACGATAATCACCGTAAGTGCCCCACCTGCAGCTATTCCAATAATCGCCCCGGTGGAAAAAGAATCAGTTAAGACAGAGTTCGTATTTATATACCAGCAGCCAATTACTGCAATTACCTGCTTAATTATGAACGTTGTAGTTAATAGATTTTTATTTACGAGTTTGCCCGGCAATGAAACCTGTCTACCATACACGGTGGAAGCTTCGGATTTGACACTGTTCTTTTGTTGCTAACGTCAAGCACGAAAGCTGTGAATACCAAATTTTTACTGTTTTTGGTTTGATCTGACCGGGAATCGAACCCGACTTTACCTTTTTAGAAGCAAACAATCTATGTAATCGACCACTTCGGTCAAATAATTACATTATACGGAAACAATCAGAAATAAATTTGAAAACTCTTTGGAAATTATTTTTGCTTCAAATGATAATAAAACACAATATTGTATATATTCAGCAATTATCATGCAGCAATTCAACACGCTTAAATAAAGAACTGAGTGATTATTATTGTTAAATTTTTTACTAGGTATGGTTTAAGCACCAGTTAGTCTTGGAGAACTTTATTGCAGTTAGATTATTTCAATGTCAAACTCTGCAATGTTTATCTCTATTTTCGTCTGCTGCATGATTTCGTCTCTGACACTCTTCATAAAAGTTGTTTACCGACTTTCCAGCTATTTACCGTAGTTATTGTTTCCTCCATTATCAATATTGCTACAGGGCATTTCTGAATTGTCAGCCACGGACACACTCAGACGTACGAAATCCGAGTTTTCAATTTTTACGCATCTGCTAGTATATTCAGATGGTGGAATAGGACAAGGTGAGTAACTTTCACATGTTCCATTAACACCTGTTACAGGATTTAATTAAAATAAAGTTAAATTGAAGTAATAATGTAAAATTTAGTTAAAGCTCTATAACCATAGCAAAAGCTACACTTTTTAAGAAATGATAATTGAGGAAATGCGTTTGTAAATATTTATAATGACTATTTATTGAAAAAAACTGGCTAAGATATTATTTGAAATTACCAGACAGCTCAATATGCTACTATAGATAAATTTTCCCGATCTCGTAATTAACAGAAGAAGATCGCTCTTATAGAAAAGAATTAACATATTTCCAATAATGGCACAATAAAAATTAAAAATCTTCCACTTAGCCGTAATGAAAAACTTACTTTTTTACAGTAATTTTGAGAATTCTTCTTTTAAAGACAAAAGTTTACTTTCTCTCCTAAATAAAAAACAATTAGCCTGTAAATATCCTCTTTTTCATAAAAGCGTAAAGTCTCAACAACCTCTGAAATCTAAACGCTTATAATTTTAAAACGTTAAATTGACTGGTTTTTAAAACAGTAACTGATTTCTTTAGAATTTAGATAAAACACTTTTTAAAATTTATAAAATCGCTGACGAACTAAAAAATTCACGATACCTTTTCAAAGTTTATGTGAATTGTGAATTATTCATTTATCACAAATATTATGTATAATGTTTCGCCGCCTATTATTTCTTACTAGTGGATTAGCAAAATAATTTATTCTACGACTGAGTCAAAAATTTTATTCACAGCATAATATAAAATTAGTCGCATTTTTTCCACTGGTTTATGCAAACACAAAACAGTCCGACTCGGAAAACACGAGTGTTAATTCGACTTTTATTTTCGTGTTCCTCAATATAAGGGAATAAACTTTGATACAAATCACCAACAATTACTTTAAGTTAAAAATAGGTATAATTTACAGCTATTCGAAAAATTGACGTAATTTAACTTTGCTGCTTAACGGGATTCTTTCAAAATGGGTCCAAATATATTATTAAAAATGTTTGCTAGACGAGACATTTTTGATAACTGATTATTTGGAAGATAAACATATTGTAGCATAAGAGATACCATGTATTTTTTCTCAAAAAAAGAATTTATAAATTTAATCTTAGGACAAGTGACGGTTGGACGGGTGGGTGTTGACTTTTTGAAACAGGAAAAAAATCCAAACGGGGCGATTTTTTCGTAGCCAAACAGGGTCTCAAAAATTAAATTTCAGATTGGCTTAAACTACGGAGAGGATTTGTTTAGACTGGATAGATATTTTGTTTAAAATGATTTGAGAAGCCAAATGCGATAAGTGGGCTGCTGATAATTTTACGAGAGAAAGTCAAAAACTATTAGTACTTTTACTGTTTTTATTCATTTGTGGAAACACAAAAGTAAAAAAATACATTATTTTTGTACCTAATCTTCACCTTTCGATGCGCTTGTGTCAGAGATGTACAAGCTGTGAATGACATCAGAGAAAAAAGTCTTTGGATGGTCATGCAGCGGTTTATATTTACCGCTTATAGCAAAAATCTAACTTTCTGCAGAAAAGCATGAACTTTCCGGCAGAAAGTAACTTGTTTCTTGAATTTTTTGTTACTGGGGAGTACGGATGTTTCCATGCCAAGACGATTTGACTCTTGGATTTATAGGACTGTTGTGATGAACCTGTGCCTCATTTCCAGTGACAGTGAGTATACGACTCAAAATCTAACGAGCGTATCATTGCATTTCCTATGCTTCAAAATTAATTAGAATACTTTATAACTTTTGCTTAGTTTTTCCAATAATTAAGTTTCAAACACCTAGAATTACGTTTCAAATCTTTGAATCACCAGCTTTAATAAGTTTTCAATATGACTTTTTTCCGATCCACGTTAGTTTACTGATCCAACGCAATTATACAACGTAATACCTTTGTATTCGCACATCAGATGGTTTAGTTTTTATAGCTACGAGTATATACTAAATTTGATTCTTCCAAGTTTCGTATTTAAATTGCATGCAGGTGAACAAACATTGCGACGTAGATTTTATGCAATAAAATTAAAAAGGTCACGTTTGTTTGGAAAGATCATTACTTTTCTTTTTCTTGAACTAATCTCAGTGAATTGATGTCCTGGCAGAAAAATGCCGAAATAAATTTTAAATTGTGCCAAATAATTGCTGTAGGGTATGCAGTTTTGCCATAATTATAATAGTGATCCAAGCTAATCGCATTTCCTTCCGTCTTATGGGGAGGAAATGCGACAAAAAAATGGCTGCTGCTAAAAGATGCTGGGATGATTTTTCAAGAATGGTGATCTCCTTCTGCTGGCTGCAACTGCAAAATGTTAGCTGATTTCATTTTGGCTGTAGAATTTGTTTTGTGGTTAAAACAAAATCTCGGCATATCGAAACGTGAATGTTCAACAGCACACTGTTCTCAAGCATAGTACAATTAACAGTAGCAAATTCTACTTGAATAGTGATTTTTTAAGTAAATCTGCAGCCGTAAACTCTTTTTTTAAAAACAATTTTACAAGAAAGTGAGTTTCATTTTTGCTCAACATTTCAGAACAAATTTAGTAAAGCAGGCTATCAGTCTTAGTAGAAAAAATTGAGAACAAATGAAAAAAACTCAATTTTAAATCAAACAACAAATTACCTTCTGTTTTGATTCAAAACGGAAAAAATTGAGTGATTTTCCAGTATTTGCAAGCAAAACTGCAGATGTTTTGAAATTATCTGCACAGGCAACTGAGAAAATTTTTGGCTGTCGTTGAAATTAAAAAAAACTCGCTTTTTTGTTTGTCTATATATAGTTCACGATGCTGCTGCAAGAAAGCGTCCACTCAAGCTGACAGAGCATTCGAAATTTAACAGTTTAACAAACATAGTCGCTGAAATTGACGTCGATGCTCTCAAAATTTATGAAGAAATTAAGAACAAATGAGGCTAAAAATTTGCAAAAAATTAAGAACCTCAGCTCAACTCAAAACTTCCTGGTTCTTATAACAAAAAGTGTATTGCGTCAAAATGTGGAATTGATTAAATCTAGACTGGTGCAAAAAGATATGCAAAAAAAAAAGAAAACTCGGCACAATGGTAATCTTCATTGTGACATCGCAATAACCAGTTTAGTTGTTAAACAACAGAGCCGATCATTTCGAAGAAAATTTATGTCTATAGTTGACTATGTCACAGCCTCTGTAAGCTTGCACTCTTTATCACTGGCATTCACAAATTCTATCACGCTTTTGCAAAGATCTTTGAGAACATTTTCAAACTTTTCATTTTTCTAGTTGCCTGGCGATAGCTGCATTGAACAAAGCTGTAGTTTATATTAAGCTGATTTTATCCGAACGTTTACATCCATAAAGCAAACCAAAATTATTCAGTAGGCCTACTAGACTGCTATCTGGCCAGTGTATGTTTCTATACGTTTCAAATCGCATAATTTCTTCAATTGTTTTAGCAAACTGTAACGAACAATTTCGAAACGCTTTTTATAAGCATATTATGCAGAAAAAATTATTGTGTAAACAAACACAAATAATTTTGTACGCAATTACAACACTGAAATTCAAACTCAGAGCACCAATTTAGTACAAAACTAATGCTTACAAAAACAAATAGAATAAACCATACAAAGCCCTAGCAGTCTATAAAGCATTTAAAACAACATTCAATAAATTGACACGTTTTCACATGCAAAAATCCACCACAATTTTTAGTTCAAAACTCGACAAAAAATATTTTTTAAAATCTTTGTAGGAAATTATGAAGATACAGGAATTCATGTGTGACCATTCAAATTACTGTATGACATCGATTCTTAAATAAACAGCTTAGAGGTGGAATTCTTCGAGTAGCTCATGCGCCATAGGCCGTAGCTCATCCGCCATTTAAATAAATTCATTCATTTACGAGTAGGTCATGCGCCACACGGCTTCGATCAGTAGCAAGCGAGAAATGCAGCATGCTCATCTTGTGCAGCATGTTTTGTTGTGACTAAAATTTGCATGTTGGTCTGCAAACTTTAAATTAGCAACCCACTAAGCCACTGACGAATACAATCATTATTGAAATAACAATTGAAAGTAACCTTCAGAACGGATTTGCTCTCGAAACAAATTTCAATGTAGCTAAACGTGACATCACTCACTAAAGAGAATACAAAATACTGCAAAGTAAAAAAACACTAAAGTTTAGAGCACTACGGCTGTGCTGAACTGTGCTAGATGAGAAATTTTTTCTCGATGGAAACCCGAAGAAAAGTGTGAATAAAACTGCATATTTAACACGATATAATGTGTTTCGAATGAAATTCGACAAAAAAGATAGGATTTTGAAATTAATAGCTTTCTTACATGTTCAAATATACAACAAATGTTGTGATTTTCAAAATACTTCATCGATTGGTTCTTAGTCAATTACTGTTTCTAAAAAAAATTCAGGAAGCAAAAGTTTTGAAACAATATTCGCTAAATTAATCTACAATGCCAAAAGGAAATGGGTGATCTAATTCACTCCTCGAACAGAATTGCAATTTATTTATTGTTGCTCAAAAAGCAAACATCAAATAACAAAAAAATATCCACAATGGCAATATAACAACAAATACTAATTTGGCAACGGTAATTGCGAAGAGGCAGTAGTCTTCAACTAAAGCAGTAGCCAAGTAAATATTATGTCTAGCAAAAGGTATCAACCAATTTCGTTATAGCTCAATTAAAATAATAGCTGTGTGAAATGAAAATCTAAAAATTAACTCAAGATAGAAACCAGTACAATACTATATTTTTTAGCCATACCAACTGTCCAACAGTTCATCTCCAAGCGTCCCTTATGGCTTCGTTTACAAATTATTACTAGACATCCATTCAGCCACCTCAATAGGCTGCACTGCTTCGCTTTCGAAGGAAAGTAAATAAATAAGCGTCAAAAATCGTTTCTGCGAGCACAGCAATGCTACCCGTAGCAAGTCAAGTCAGCTCGACGTGCTGGAAGTTAATTTGTGTTTCTATAATAGCGAAAACCAGATTGAATAAAAGGGTTTAATGGATGTACTGACCTGGCCCAAACGCAGTTGTCTTTATCTTGTTTGCTGTGTGGAGTAATATATTTAATAATTTTTGCCAGGTCATAGTAATAGAACGAAATGACTCCTATCATTTCAATATAGTTCAGCCCTTCTCTAGCAATATGTAGTCCTTGCTCTGGGCGCCCGATTTTGTTTAAGGACAACGATATGAATGGAAATGTTTTCATTTGGTTCATTTTATGCTTGTTCGTTAATTTGATGGATTTCAACAGCATTCGAAAATCTCGGAACGAGTTTAAAGCTGGAACAAACTGGCATAGGTTAAATTTACTTACTCCATTCAGGAACAAAACCTCGGTTCTCAAAAAAAATTCCAACTTTCTTTTCAGTAAAGCATCGGATTCTTTGAGAGCCTTTGAAAAATTTTGAAGGCAAGCAAAGCATGTGATTTGAATTGATTTTATTCGATCGTAATGCACAGCTATCGACGGATATTGCGATAGGAAATTATTTAAAATTGATTGATGTTTTTTGCAAAGTTCTAAATATTTGGTAAAATTGTGAGTTCTAACGTACGCTACGCCAATATCAGCCAAAAGATCCAAACCATCTTTAATTGTCAACTCCTTACTTTTCAAGAAACTTAACCCAATTCGAATCGTGTCTTCAAACAACCCAAGCAAATTTAAAATTGTTATTTGCCTTATTGCATAATTGTATTGAAATAAGTTATCGATTTTTGATTTTTCGACATTATTTCTCAAAAGTAATTGGAGGGTACAAGCGGCTGTTAGAGCATCAACTAAGTTATTTGTACTGACAACTTTGGTCATTTCTTTCAACTTTGTTTTACCCAGAAATTCAGTTTTTGTACAAATATCGTCTTGTTGGCGCTTTTTATTCATGTAGTGGACCAAACGTAAGTGGCATGCCACAGCCACAGCATTTTTTAATTTCGTAGATGTGTAAGTAAGAAATACATTTGTGACAAAAAATTCTTCAATAATATCAAACGCAGAGTTTTTATTGATGTGATGTAAACGTCCTAAAGCTGAAACAAACAGTGTAATGCTTCGATAAATGACTTGCTTGATGTTTATGTCATTGATTTCTGTAAAAATGACTAGGTTTTCCATTACGTTGAAGTTTTCCGAGTCTTCTTTTAGCTGTTTAAGAAAACTTGATTGTTGTGCAGCAGGATTTCGCTTCAATATCGAATCAACTTTATCAGAAAACTGTTGATAGACACGTTCATCGCCTTCAACAAAATAAGTTCTTGTTAGAATGTCTCCCAGTTTGTTGCCGTTTCTGAGATCTTCATCAACGTCAAGATATTTCACCATTTCGTCAACTGGTTTGATCAATTCTGTAGTCCACGGTTTCTGTTCAGTATGTTGAGTTCTTCCCAATGGGATTTTGGACCCTAAGGGTTTCATACTATCGAACGAAATGCCACTGGGCGTAAATTCGTCCCAAAACCAATTGTCATTGGAATTCAAACCATTATTCAAACATGGAACACAAACTTTTGGAACGTATGTTTCTTGGAGATTAATGACAATAATATGAAACAGCACGGAGTACCACCTGAAATATTCTTTGCACTTTTCGATTTTGGCTTTGCATTTTTTTAAATTTTGCAATACAACAATATGCTCAAAGTCAGAATAGGGTGTAATTCCATCTCTTGCCAGTGAGCCCATTCCTACCAGGGCATATTTGCACGGAGATTCTCTCATCATTCTTACACAATAATCAGAAATGTCAGCCATTGTGCATTTGTAATTGGCTGCAATTTGACGTTGCAACGATTGTACATCTTTTGCATATGCTTTTTGTTTTGCAAATGTCTCCGTCTGATCATTGTTACTTGTTTTTTTCTTAATCGCTTTCAGGCAATTTCTTACCGTATTTCTCATTTCTTCAATCTGTGTTGCGGCTGAGTGTGATATTTGTAGCAAGTCTGCATCCTTATCAATGGCATTTGCAAATTCGAGCACATATTTGCACAGATCTTTGAAATCATTTAGAAACTTTTCATTTTCTGGTTACCTCACGATAGCTGCATTCAACAAAGCTGCACTTTGTACCAAGCTAATTTTATCCGGACTTTTACATCGATAAAGCAAACTCAAATTATTCAGAACCACTGCTGACTGGTCAGGATTGATTTCTCTGCCTTTTGAGTCGCATAATTCTCTCAATTGTTTTTGCAAACTTGTTTCAACAATTTTAAAAAGCTTCATTGTGGACGAGTATGCGAGAAAAATTTCATTATTTATTTGCTGTCGAGGAATTGTTAGTGTTGTCTAAGTTCAAGTTCAAGTTTGTTTATTGACGCCACTGTTATAGATTGATGGCTGTGTCCTAGGCGGAATGCCTAGGTCTTCACTGTCCTGGTCCTTGCGCTCAAGAGGCTAACACAGGAGATTCAAAGCAAACTTGTATTAACAAAAACCAAATTAAAAAAGACCAGTCCAGCAAAAATTTATCGAGGATTGCCCGGCTGGGCGGAAAACACTTAAACTAAAAAACTGAAATTTTTTACCAACAAATTAAAAACCTCTTGACGCTACTGTTCACAAATTAAAACTGAATTAACGCCGTGGTAGAATTAAAACATTGCTGCAAAGTGATCAACAAAAAGCAAAACGGCGCGTCTTTCAGGCAACTTTGCAAAGTTTCTTTCGAGCGAATAATGAAAGACGCGCAACACAAAAGTGAGATGCAAATAAGGTAAATGAACGTGTGAACGACAGAACATAAAACCTAGGTTCGAATCTAGAATCTAACTATAAACGATCGTGCTGTAACATAAGCGGCCCCTTTGAAATCTTATCCATGGGTAAGTTTCAAACAAAAAAAACACAGAGTGAAAGCACAGATCGCGTTTCAACATAAAACATTACTAAATAAGTAAATAAAGTAAACAAATTATGAAGGGGACTTGAAAATAGTGAGTAGCATCACAAAATTATGACATCAGAAGAATGTAAACAAACAGTGCAACAGTAGGGCAGAGGACAAACTTTTAAACAATAAAACGTTCATTATTCAGTAGGGAGTTCACAGTATAATATAGCCAGTCACAAAAAATTCACGATCACGAAATAATTGCAATAAAGTTTCACGAAAAAACGACGTTAAATTCATAATCACAATTCGGCTATCACGAGATCACGATAAAATCACAATAAAGTTCACAAATGAAAAGGTTCAATCAGACAGGAGCTATTTTGGCCAGATCACGAAGAACATATTCGATCTCACAGTTGCCTGCTGTAGAGCTGTTTTTCAAAACGGCCACAGTTGCCCTACGGACTATTTCTTTTCCTTTACGCAACTGTGGATGCAGGCTATGAATGCGTCCCAATCTATACGCTCCTTTTGAGGCCAGGTCTTCGGTATCCCCTACAAGGACTAACTGTCCAGGCTCAAGGTTTGTTTGAAGTGTACGCCATTTGTTACGGCCCTGGAGACTGGGTAAATATGATTTCATCCAAAGAAGCCAAAAACGGTGGGCTAGCGTGGAGTTATACAAGTAATCGTTGCGAAGGTCCCCCTGATCGTGCAACCCACAAAGAGGAGTGTTAGGGGCCAAGTGCTGTCCCAAAAAGGACGAAGGTGTGATAGGGCACAAATCATTGGGCTGATCGCTAAGTGTCGTTAGGGGGCGGTCGTTCACAATTCTTACGGCATCGGTGAAAAAAGTCTGTAACTCAACAAGAGAAGGTTTACGGCGAGTCTGTTCCATAACTCGACCCAACGCAGTTTTAAACAGTTTCACCATGCTTTCCCAACTACCACCCTGGCTAGGAGCATACGGAGGAATGTTTACCCAATTTATATTAAACTTACGCAACGAGTTAGCAAATTCAGAAGACCCCAACAGTTTTGGCAACTTATCAGATGCGGCACGGAACGTCGAAGCGTTGTCCGAATAAAAAGTGTCCACTGCCCCGCGCAAATTAACAAAGCGAGTGAAAGCAAGGAGAAAGCTGTTTAGGTCCAGGCTAGTCACCAGTTCTACGTGCAAGCAGCGAGTACAAAGACACGTAAACAGCAAGCCCCAGGCTTTGCAATCACTGCGACTCTGTCGAAAAATATAAGGGCCTAAGTAGTCAAGTCCGGTAAATTTAAAAGGTTTGTTGCAAACAGCAACTCGGCACGATGGCAAATCTGCCATCAATTGACGAACCGGTTTAGCTTTTAACAAAGCACATTTTCCGCAGTTTGCGATGTAAAATTTTACACTGGAAATGCCATGAATAATCCAAAAACGTTCGCGGGTTTTCATTAATGTATATGCCGGTCCACCATGTCCAGCCTGCTCATGCTGATATTGCACAATAAGTCCAGTCAAAGGATGCCTTCCAGGTAAAATTAAAGGGTGTTTAGAATCAAGTGGCAATTCTGCATTTTCGAGCCTGCCTTCAATACGCAAACAATTATCCAAATCCACGCAAGGGCGCAAATTACGCAAAGTTTTTAATTCATTTAAGCGGCGTTTAGAATCAGGATCATTAGTTTTGCTGCCTAAACGTTTAAAAATAGATTCAAATTCATCAGGTGATTCTTTACTTAAAAGTTTAATAGCGGCCCCGAACCGCTGAGATTGAACATACTTAACAATATTAACAAAGGCCTTATCCAAGTAACTAGCATTTAGAGCAGGTTTTTTAAAAGCAACTCCCTTCGCCTTCGCAACGACAAACTCCGAAAATGCAGCCAGATAGGCACAGCGCTTCTTTAGCGTATACAGACTTGGAGAAGCTTCGATAAGCCTATCCAAAGCTGCGTCGCCAGAAGACAAATCTACGCTGCTTGCCAGAGTTCCGCGCACGATCACCGAATGCTCAGGAGGCCTGGCATCCACCTGCTCCTGCAAAAGAAAGGAGGGTCCTTTTAACCACAAATCGAGCGAGCTAGGTTGTTTACTGCTCTGCGCTCGAGTGCCCACGTCTGCAGGGTTTAAACTTGTATTAACGTATCGCCAACAGCTAGCTGACACCACAAGAAGAATCCTGTCGACACGCCGTTTAACAAAGCGAGCAAGTGACAGGTCGGGGTTCACAATCCATTTAAGAACTACCTGTGAATCGGTCCAACAAAAGATTTTACAGTTAAGAACGTGTAAAGCTTTAGAAGTTTGAAGCATCAATTCACTTAACATCTTAGCTGCTTCTAACTCTTTACGAGATATAACCCAGCCTTTTTGATGAGTGAGAACCAATTTAGATTTCCCAATCACAAAACTGACTTGTGCTTTTCCAGCGCTAATGCCACGCAAATAGATAGCGCAAGAAAACGCAGAGTCCGAAGCATCACAGAACCCATGCAGTTGATATTCTGCGTCATTTCCGAGCTCGGTGTGTTCCAAAAGGAAATTGCGAGGAATGCAATATTCATTTAGTATATTCGAAGTTTCAAGCCACTTTTTCCAATCTTTTTTAACTTCATCCGAAACAGCGTCGTCCCAGTCCACTCCAGACGCAGCGACTTTTTGCAAAATCAACTTTCCCCCCAGAAGCAGCGGTGCCACTATACCCAAAGGGTCAAATTGACTGGCAAGCTGACTCGCCATCTCGCGTCTCGTGGCTGCCTCGACAAACTTGCGGCCACTTATCTTCAGTGTGTCACTTTCTGGGTCCCAGGAAAGGCCCAACGCTGTAGAGTCCGGCAAAGGCTGCGACCCAATGTCAATCTTGCCAATTGAAGGGGCATGATCGCATTGGGGAACCTGACGCAAGACAGACTTAGCGTGGCCATTGGTCACCCATTTACGTAACTTGAATCCCCTGCTTTCAAAGAGCTCAATCCCTTCTCTAGCAAAGGTCTCCACGTCTGATAAAGTGTCGCCAGCAAACAGCAAGTCATCCATATATCTGTTTTGAGTGATTGCATTTAAGGTCACCATACTCGCATGCGTGGGGTTGTCAGCAGCCAGCCGATTGAGCGCCATGAGTGCTACATAAGGGCTCGAGTTTATTCCCCACACGTGCCGAGTAAAGCGAAAGATTTGAATCTCACCACTGTCTATGTTGTTATCTTTGAACCAAATAATGTGGAACCAATCTTGTTGATCCCGAGGAAGCTTAATTTGAAAGAAGCACTTACTCACATCGGCTACGCAAGCGTATTTTCCCATACGAAAGCGCATCAACACATCGACCAAGCCATTTAAAAGGTTTTCACCGGCTAAAACTGCCCGATTTAATGACTCGCCACCAACCGTAGCAGCGCCATCATAGACAACTCTAGGCTTAGCCGTCTTAGTAACAAAAAATGGTAAGTACCATTTTTTATAAGAATCGTTTTCATTTTTATCCGCAGGCACAATCCAATCATGCTTCAGTAACTCAGCAAACGTATCTGTCAAAGTCTCTTTCAACTGCGAGTTTTTAGCAGCAGTACGACGCATCGACAATGTTCGCTTTAACGCAATATCGTAATTATTAGGAAGTTTTTTAAGAACATCAGGTTTAAACGGAACCGGCATTTCATACCGACCGTCTACTACGCGAATAAATGGTTCAACCAAGCTGCAGGTAAGCTCATCGTTTTTTGATGGCAATACCTCTTCATCAAGCAGCTTGTATTCGCGTAAAGCATCATTAACCGTGAGAAGTTCTTGTTGCAACTTATCACACAGTCCGCAGTCTGGGTCAGTAGCAATCGTCTCGACTCGCAACGTTCTCACAGATTTAGAGCTTCCTTGAACTCTACCTCCGCTAGCGATCGGTCCGAGCCGTGTGATCACCAGGTTGGGTTCATTCGAGTTCGAACCCTCAAACTCTTTCAAAACAGTAATAAGTGCTTTATCAGACTGCCCGATCAAAATGTCCACACACTTACGTTCGGGTATGACGGGAATTTCCACTCCATGGAAATGTTTCAACTTACTGGTATCCACTGCATGTGGAAGAGTACTTTTATCGTCAGAAAAGGCTGGCACCACAAGGGCACCAGTAATCTTATAGTTGTCACCCGTGACTAGAGATTCCAGACTGAAATCAGTTTTACCTATGCAGCTTGCAGTTTGGTCTGCAAGTGTACGAATAGTTATAAAAGGATCTGTCGTAACTTCAAGCCCAAGTTCTTCTCTTAACGAGTCCGAAATGAGTGTCGCTTGCGAGGCAGTGTCATGCTGAGCATACGCCAGTGTCGAGCAACCAGTTGTCTGATTGATCACTCTAACTGCGCTAGTTCGAAGCAAGACTGTACCTTCCTCAGCAACTCTCACTTTAAGGACATTTTTCACGTTATTAGTGGGTGTGTTAGCGACAGATGATGCAACAGGACTGCCAGGAGCGGCCTTGGTCTCGCCAGCGGCCCCAACAGTCTGAGATTCATAGCAGTCATGAATAGCACTAGAGTGCTTAGCTCGGCAATTAGGACCACACTTTCGGCACTTGCACCGAGAAGGGCAGTTACGAGCTAAATGTTCCATCGATAAGCAATTAAGACATCTTCCTGCCTTTATCACAGTCTGACGTCGTTCTTGAGGAGGTAACTTCATAAACTTCTCGCACTCGACGAGATAGTGTCTACTGTCAGCCCGGGCGCAAACAAAACAAATAGGAGGGCGCCCATTAGCCTTCTTGGTCCCACGATTGTGATCTGTAGGTGCTCCACGCCCACCGGCAGCCGCAGACACAGGAGACTCGGCACTACCATTACGAGCGCCTACTCCCGAATCCAGGGCCACCTGACGGACACGAAACTCACTACGACCACTTTGAGGCTCACGTGATTTTTCCTTGTCCTCCGACTTGAAAAATGCCTGCGCGTAGTCAGACGTAGTCACGTTAATTTCATGCACCACAAATTTACGTAATGATTCAAAGCTAGGTTGATTCAGACTTATACCATTTTTGTCAAGAAAGTCAAGATACCGTCGCTTCAAAGCGCTCGGTAAACGGTTTGCAGTATCAAGCAATAATTGCCCAGAGAGTTTGTTGTACTCGTCATGGGCGTAAGCAAAGACTTCTAAGGTGTTTAAGTCTTCATTATACATTTTAAGTGAAGAAGCAGTAAAATTTACTTTGGCACCATGCCGTATAGCAATGACTCTAGGCTCTGACGTTAAACCACTCGACACACCGTAACGCTGACGGAGTCGGTCAAGAGCCTTTTCAATACGTTGAGCAGTGGTCATACTTTTCATGGGGGCGCAAAACAGATTCACCATTTCGCGCGGTTGACCAACGCATGCTGCTCGAAGAACTTCTAATTTACGTTCGTCGTAAGGACTTTCATTCATGAGACGACGCACTTGGTTCTCGAAGAACACAAAGGCAATATTTGCACCATCATACCCTACTTGGGTAGCAAGATTAATATACTCATTCCTACCTTGGCGCTCTAAATAAGCACTCAATGCAGCATTAAGGTTGCTTTCCGAAGCAACAGGGTTATCCACGTTCGGCCAAGTAGCCGCATTAACTCGGAATTGAGGGCAAGTATTGAGCCCGAAATTGGAATTTCCCGAGTTCCCGTGTTCAGCAGTACGTAAAACAGTGTGTTGATTTTCTGCATCCAACACACGCCGAGACACACATCTCTGCACATTTTCAGAGTTCTCAGCATCATCATGATGATAGGCAGCGCTGTTGTGATTCCTTGAACCAGACACATGCTGCGGAATAAAGCCCCGAGCTTGGGGATTCAAAACAGTCGATTTGTCATTTGTAAACATAGCATTAAACTTCTCATTGATAGAGTTAGTAACATTTGTAACACTATTACGCTTTTGTTCAAACTGCATAGGTTGAGGTTCGTTAGACCTTGGGCGTGGCTCCGTCACCAGTGGTCTTAAGCGTAGCTCGCTCGCCTTGTGTTCTAAGAGCATTGCTCCGACCTCGGGTTTCGAACCAGCTTTGGTACCATGGGTAGGCTCAGCACTGCGTTTAAACTCAGCATTTTTAATTAATGAACTTTTAAAACTAACGGCACTTGAAGTAGAACGAACGCTGCGTCTTGAGCGTCCGGAAACGACAGAGCCCGCTTCCGAGCCGCACGCAATGCGCTTCTCTTCAGCTTCCAGCTCAATCGCTTCCAAGCGCAACTTAGCCAAAGTCTCTTCCTCTTCGGCAGCAGCCACCGCAGCAGCGGCCTCAGCTTCGGCTTTCGCTTTAGCTTTAGCTTCCGCCGCTTTTGCCTGCGCCTCTAACTTAACCTTACGAGACCTAGCCAACTCTTCCAAAACTTGAAGCTCAGAGCGTCTACGTTCTAGTTCAATCTGCTTTACTATTGAGGATTTGCTTGACGTCACACTCGTAGAACTTGCGGCAATTAATGACACACTATCTGCGGGTTCCATATCATCATCACAATCATTTTCGCTTTCATTTAACGGATTGGTTTTATCGCAAAACTTGTCCTTTACGGTTTCAAACAAGTTAACACATTTTTCAAACTTATCAGCAATTTCAGATGAAAGTTGATTTAATTCGACATCCTTTAGCTCGGACGCAGAATAGCGAAAATTTTCATATTCAGATTTTAGTAAGTTAAATTTACGTGATTCAAAATCAAATTCACGTTTAGTTTCGCTTGATTCAAGCGACTTAATCAGTCTTTTAGTGTCTAACATTAATCGTCGATGAACAGTAAGCAATTTACGAGGGGCAGTTGCCGCGACTAACCCAGTTTCCGTAGCTCCAGCGTTAGCAGCGTCGGGTTTAGCACGGTTTCCCTCGGGGTCAGATAAGTTTTCCTGGGCCGTTTCTAACCGCCACCTAGCAACCTTGTCAGTACTCGTACATGTGGGTATCGTATCTACACCCCCATTACGTTTAGGCGTCCCAGTCAATGATGCCTTAGAAGTGTGGCTTTCTGTGGCCATAATAAAACAAAACAAATAAGCACAAAGATAATTATAGCAAAGACTAAGTCGCACTCAATATAAATAAACAACGTCACCTTGTACAGTTCTTAACGATCACAAGAAAGACTTCAGTTCTTCCAAAAGTAGATGACGCTTGAATTCCACCGAAGCAGACCGAAGATCGATGACTCCACCTCCACAGGACGACGAAAGAAGAAACCGATGAACGTAGGAATGGAATTCTCTACGAAACCGAAGTGCAGGCGACAGGAACCAGAAAAAGGGGGTCGCAAGTTGCAGACCAACCAAAACGAAGAAACTTCAAGTCGCCGCAGAAAACCAACGGATTGAGAAGAATGGATCTTTCTCAACCAGAGTATAAACGTCGTACTGTTGAGGGAATCCAACAAAAGGCAGCAGTCCGCTATCAGCCAATGGAACTCAAATCAAAGAAACGATGAGGAGTGCGAGATTCTAAGCCGTAATCACCAATGAATCCAAAAACCAAAAATCCAACCAGGTCAGGAGACGATAAATTTTGATGTTATAGATTGATGGCTGTGTCCTAGGCGGAATGCCTAGGTCTTCACTGTCCTGGTCCTTGCGCTCAAGAGGCTAACACAGGAGATTCAAAGCAAACTTGTATTAACAAAAACCAAATTAAAAAAGACCAGTCCAGCAAAAATTTATCGAGGATTGCCCGGCTGGGCGGAAAACACTTAAACTAAAAAACTGAAATTTTTTACCAACAAATTAAAAACCTCTTGACGCTACTGTTCACAAATTAAAACTGAATTAACGCCGTGGTAGAATTAAAACATTGCTGCAAAGTGATCAACAAAAAGCAAAACGGCGCGTCTTTCAGGCAACTTTGCAAAGTTTCTTTCGAGCGAATAATGAAAGACGCGCAACACAAAAGTGAGATGCAAATAAGGTAAATGAACGTGTGAACGACAGAACATAAAACCTAGGTTCGAATCTAGAATCTAACTATAAACGATCGTGCTGTAACAGCCACTAAATAAACAAAAAAACAAAACAGATAAAACAGAGTACGTATAGCGTTATTTTTAGTGAAGAAAGCAGTGCCTGAGTGACAGCGAAGTAAAAAAGACAAAACAAGGGCTACAATAGTAATGTGCTGGCTAAGAGTTACTAAAATTTAGTATTGTTAGAAAATAATTTAGATAATTAACTTAAAATTTTCAGAAGGTTATATTCGTGTAATATACAAACATTATTCAAGTCGCCACTATGTATAATTTGGAAACATAGAGACAAGAAATTTATCACAAGGAGTTCAAAAGAATTTCTTTGCTTTCTTTTAAAAACTTTCTAAATGAGAGGTCTTTAGTATTTTTGGGAATGAAATTCCAAGTTTTCGCTCCGGAATATTTAATTGATTGCTGCGTTCTTTTGGTTTTGTAAAGAGGAATTATTAAATTCAAGGATGCCGTAGTCCCAGTTTGCCGACTGTGGGAGATTTTGGCCAATGCGAAATGATTATTAAAATTTGGAGATAGACGCTGATTGATTTGATTATGTATGAGTTAGGCAGCCTCAAATTTATGTAAAATTAGCAGATTCAATAAGTTAACTTTAGATAAAGAGGCAAAACATTTTGATACCATCCACTTTTTGTAACGATGCGTAGAGCTTTGTTTTGAAGTGTAATTAATTTGGAGAGATAGGTAGGATATGTGTTTCCCCAAACTATAAGTCCATAAAGCAAATGCAAATGCATTAAAGTGTAGTATAGTTTAAACAATGCATGCTTTGGAAGATAATTTTTAGTTTACTTAAAATTCCCACTAAGCGCGAGACCTTCTTCTCTAAATGTTTATTGTGTTCTTGAAAATTTAGCCCTTTGCGGTCCAAGTGCATCCCAGGGATGAAAAATAATTTTATGTAAAACGGTCCTGAATCATCCCGGGGATGATATCAGTATTTTTCATCTTTGCCAAGTCCAAACTTATCCTAGGAATGATAAATACTTGAAACGTGTTTACTGGTGGTCCTATAGCCATAAATTAACAGTAAGATGTACTATATTCACTATATGACAATAGCTTGCTTCCAGTATAGTCTACACTTTACCAGACCCGGGGCCAGAGTGGCGTGACTGAGGGGGGGCACAAGCACGGTTTTCGCTTGGGGGCAAGGTTCTCGCCTGTGAGGGGCAAAACGAGATCCTGTGGTGCGAATCTCGGTTTTTGTTCACAGATTCAGGGGTGAAGACCAAAGAAAACAAAGGTCTTCGATCTAAATTGCGACGTAATTTTGTGGAGTAGATGTCGGTTCCTGCCCACAGATTCAGGGGTGAAGACCCAAAAAAACGTCTTCGTTGCAAAATCTAAAGCTTTGCCATGAGGTTTACTCGTATTTTTGTCCTAAAACGGAAGTTTACTTACGCTAGAGGGGCACAATCAATATTTTTGGGGGGCACAAGTTTTGAAATGCGCTTTAGTAGCACTGGGACTCTACTTTATTTTTCCGCAAAATTTTCGCTTGGAGGGCACATCTCTCGCTTGGAGGGGGTCACAAGCAGTAATTTAGCGGGGTTCAAATCCGAAATGCCCCCATGGGCCGGGGTCTATACTGTGCATCTTTGCAAACCCCATAGTGATGCAATGATCCAGGAGGGTGCTTCAAAAAATATCACTCTCTGAAAAACTGTAAGTGAAATGTGTGATAAATTTTTACATTGTAGACTGCTTTTCAGTATTTTGGTTACTTGTTAGGTTGAAAATTATCTGATTGTATTTGCATTGATAACTGTTTCTTTTTAAGACTAAAAAATTTCCTACCGAATTTGCATTGTGGGTTGTTTTTGTTTGTATGCTCAAAAATCATCCTTGGGATGACTTAATTAGGACTAAAAATTATTTACGGCTTCACAAATATATTTCTTGAAAAATTTTGAGTGCAATATGACAACTTGGAAATGTTTTGTTTGATGTTGTTTTTGTGCTGCAAATAAATTTTCTTTTTTGCTTTAAAAAGAAACAAATTTTTTGATTATCCTTGGGATGACTTTTGACCCACAAAAAATAAAACTTTAAAAATTTCAAGGTGTTTTTGGAAATTTGCAACCAAAACTAATAAAATCGGTTTTTGCTCATAAAAATCTACCATAAACTTCAAAAAGAAAAAATTGGACCTGGTGAGCAAGTTTGAAGAAAATTTATTGGACCGCAAAGGGTTAGTTCGTCGTCAATAAAAACACCAAGATATTTAGCGCTGCTTACTACTTTTTAATTGATCCTGCGGCACAGCTAAGGTTCATTTCAACTGGTGGAGAATGGAGTTTCGGTTTTATTATTATTGCACTAGATTTAGCTGCATTTAATGTTAGTTTATTATTGGCAACGATCCAATCATTGATTTTTGCTAGCTCATAGTTTGGAGAGTATTTTAACTCATTTGAAGTATTTGCCTTAACTCGAATCTCGAATCCATAATGGTTTAGTTTTGCGAGAAGTGTTTTATGTTGAACAGTATCAAATGCTTTAGTTAAATCCAGTAGTAGGAGAGTAGTAAATTTCTTATTTTCCACATTATCAAAACAAGTTAAGACTATATCCAAAATAGCATGAACAGTTAATTGTTTTGGTCTAAATCCGTATTGAGTTGGACACAACACTGAGTTGGAATTTAAAAAATCAATCGTTCGAGGTACACAATTTTTTCCAAAATTTTCGAAAAACAGGACAGTATCAATATGGGTCTATAGTAAGTTAATTTTTGTCTGACACCAGATTTAAACACTGGCACAACTTTGGCTTCTTTCAAACACGTAGGAAAAAAGCCATTTTCAAAAGATGCATTAAATAACAAACATAGTGCAGAAGCGATATCTTCAGGTGCTAATTGAACAAATTTAGCATCAATTCCATCCAGTCCATAGCTTTTGTTGCAATTAAGTTGTTTTATGACGCATAAAATCTCAAAAGGGGAGGTCGGACACAAATACATCGAAGAATGCGCTAAATTTGTTAGATAATCACGAAAATCATTCGATTGAAAACAATTATTTTTTGCCGCCAATTCTTTGTCTATATTGCAAAAGTGTTTATTGAAATTCTCTGCTATTTCATTTGGTTCGGTAGCTATTGCTCCATTCTCATTTCAGTAAGGTTGGGTACGTTTTAATGAGGTTTTTTAGGCGTTAAGATTTTTATAATACCCCAAAATTTTAGCATATTTTGCCTCGAATTTAAAATTTCAGATTCCAAATACAACTTTTTGGAAAGGGTTTTGAGTTTGGTCAATTTGTTTGCATAAAGAAAGAAAGCAGATACCTTCCATTTGAAAATTAAATTTGTCCAATATTTTTAATTTACAAACCAGAAATTATAATAGAGTGTGATTCTATTTAATTTTTAAAAGAAAACAAAATAAATTCCAATCTTTACGGACGATCCAGAAGTATCTTTTCAAAATTGAGACAACAGGCTTGATTTAGCGTAAGAAACTTAGTAAAAGCAGATGAAGTCAAAACAACAATGTACACATTCTTTCACGGTATTGTTCAATTTTTGTGTTTTCACATCAAGCTTCAAGAAATTGTTGATTTAAGCTTACAGTACTTGGTGTTATCTATAGCTTTCTTCCTTTTTCTAAATGTTTAAAATAATCCACGCTTGCTTGTACTATACTTGCGGTTTTATTACAACTCGGATCTTTGCTGAATTCGTTTATATACAAACTATTTAAACTTTCAGGTGATTTTGCTATTTTCCACGTTTCTCGAAAGTTGAACCAATTTTTTTTTTGTTACAAGCAGAGATGGAAACCGGTCGGGTCGACCGGCCGGTCGGGTTGCCGGTCGGGTCGAGATTCTTCGACCGGCCGGTCAAGCCGGTTGAAAAGCCGGTCGAATTCTCCTTTCTGGCTACTAAAAGACATCTAAGCTCCAACCAAAATATACTTATATACAGTATTTTCTCATAGCTAAAACTTTTGATCAAAAAACAGTATTAACAAACCACATCTTTTGAAAACACTTGTTGAATGGTTTCAAGCTGTGACTAATATGCTGTGACCATTAAGACATGCACATCTAGGGGCGTATTTAGGGTGAGAGCATTGTGTCATGCCCCCTCTTTTGGGCCACGGCACAAAGCAAACAAGTACAAAATATAAGTTAAAATCGCGTAATCAGATTATAATAAAGCATGCATGTGGAAGAGGTTTGCGCTAAATAAGCGTAGCCAAAGGGGGGCAGGGGGCCCGCCCCCCAATTGAAATGCTCCCAATGATAAAAATGTCACATAAAAGACTATTGTGTCTTCAGTTTGAGTTTCTTTCAGCATCTTCGCGTACAACAGTACACGCGTACAAAAGTAATTGACAATAATATTGATCGAGGGGGCCCGGGCTCCCTCAATTTAATTTTTGCCAACCAATTTAAAAATACCCCTACAATAATATTTAAATGGCCCCCAATTTGAATGGGCCCCCAACAATAATTCTGATCCAGGGGGCCCGGGCCCCCTCAATTTAATTTTTGCCAACCAATTTAAAAATCCGCCTACAATAATATTTAAATGGCCCCCAATTTAAATGGGCCCCCAACAATAATATTGTTCCGAGGGCCCGGGCTCCTTCAAGTTAATGTTTGCCAACCAATTTAAACGTATAACCCAAGTGAAATTAAGGGGTTTTTATCTTAAAAGTTACTAACTGAGGCACTCATTTAACCTTTTTATGAACGTAATGCAATAACCAGGGACGGATTTGACATGTGGAACAGTGCCAGGGGCCCCGCGCTCAAACGGTAAGATTTTTTTTTGGTCTTCACCTGTATTTGGCAGGAAAATATTGCGAAAATTCCAAAGTGCCAAGAGCTCAACTCAATGTAAATCCGGCCCGAGCAATAACATGGTTTGTAGGCGTAACTATCTACTGTACATTTTCCAGTAACAATTCACCTCCACCTCGCCAGGTTTTATGCAACAAAATACTTTAAAAAGAAATTAGCTACAGTAATGGGAATGCTCATTAAACAAATTTTTGAATTGGGAGGGCCTGGGCCACCTGGCCGTATATGTACTTCTATAACTGGTTGTTTTCGTGACAAAACAATAATCGCTAAAGAAAATATTCCACTGGATTGCTATTTACTGCTAAAATATTGCAGGAGGCGATGTACTTTACTTCCCCCTTAGCTGGGCCAAATCACTTACAAAATTTAACCCCAAAATGCAAGATTTCAAATGTGTTTTGGACTTAAATTGCAAGCACAAGAAGGACTGAACAACTTGGATTTTTCAATTTGCTTTCAAATGTTAAAAATCTACGACTTTGAAATAGCTTTTAATACGTGCGAAATGTGATCCAATTGTATTAAAATAGCTATTTTTTCCAAAAAATTACAAAAAAACGCCCAGCGGATGGGGGCTTCGTCTCCAGACCACCGTCAGTGACACGTTTGAATTACAGTACACGTCTTTACTCAAACATGTCTCCCAATTTAAACATTTTCGCACCTTAGGTATTTGTTTAAGCCCTCTCCTTGAACGAGTTCCTAAGCCAACACCAGGCCACGACTTCTGATCTTCCATTCTACGATATCTTTGTCCACACAAAAATTCCTCTTTCGAAGTTTCTGATGACGTCAGTGCATGTGATTTGTGGTTTGCCCCCATCCAATCGAAAACCCTGGCAACGCCTATGTTGCGCTATCTAGCATTTTAGCATCATTTTAATCAGCTGAAGAGTAGAAGTGGCGCAGATTAAGATTTTTAATACACGCTAAAATCTTGCCTTTTTGAAAAGCTTTTTTCACCTTGAATTTACTACACTCTACCCTGGGCAAAAAAAGACCTAGCTCTTATTTTTTTTTATATCTAACTATCCATGGCTTCTTCTGAAGTATCAGCATTTCTACTAACTGCTGAGGCAGATTATATTTCGAATATTTTGTAGCCAATGTCATAATAGTTTAGTTTTTGCTGCTCCGCAAATTGCAAATAATCTGTCACCAATAGCTAAAAAATTGTAACTTTATTTTTTGGCCTTTCGCATAATATCATTAGAAAAAAACGTCTCATAATTTAGCAAGTGCCCTTCAGTTCTTTTTATGCTTATTTTGTTCACGTTTTGCGCTGCTCAAAACAGGTCATTCTAACAAAAATTTTCCCAAAAAGGTCTCAAAATTGAGTTATTTTTGCAAAAAACGCAAAAATTGTTTTGCGTTTCTTTTCTGAAACCTCCGTCCAAAGTCACAAATTTTTACACCTGACCCATGCCTCCCATTTTGAAAATTTTTCATTAAAAACATTGAACAGTGAACAAAAACCTTCTGCAAAAAACCGGTTGACCGAGCCGGTCAAAAACCGGCCGGTCAACCGGCGATGATTTTGAAATTTACCGGTCGGGTCGGGTCGAGAAAATCCTGACCGGTTCCATCTCTGGTTACAAGCTGAAAAAATGGGTTTTCTGACATTATTTCCCTTACAAGATTCGCATAGGCTAGGAAAAACTTTTGGTGGATAATCGGTACCGGCAAAGTCCAAAGCATAACAATTTCGTTAAGTCATAGAGCTCAGCCAATTTCTTGACCTAACTACCACCAAGCAAAACAGTCGTGCGAAAAAAAACAAATCTTCTCTGTAGCAAAAAGAAATTTGAGAGTAAAATAACCCTCCATGCAATGCTCAGGATAGCGCTATTTCGGTCAATACCAAACCTCGTCAGTCAATACCAAACCGATTTTTTGCTCTTTTGTTTCGGCCTTCTATATTTTTTTGGCTTGGCCTGTTTTCAGCGACTAGAAATTCTATAAATAGTGAGAAAAATTTTTGTTTTTTACTCATTTCGATTCATGCCAGCTCAGCTGACGAGGTTTGGTATTGACCGAAATAGCGCTATCCTGAGCATTGCATGGAGGGTTATTTTACTCTCAAATTTCTTTTTGCTACAGAGAAGATTTTTTTTTGCACGGCTGTTTTGCTTGGTGATAGTTCGGTCAAGAAATTGACTGAGCTCTATGACTTAACAAAATTGTTATGCTTTGGACTTTGCCGGTACCGATTATCTACCAAAAGTTTTTCCTAGCCTATGCGAATCTTGTAATTATGATGGCTTAATAGTGATCCTCGGTTAGCAGTAATGCGACTGAGCAGATTACTGCCACCCAGGTCTTTTCGACGGAATTGATGTTTGTGATCCCCTATCTTGTGGCTGATCCCATCTTTTCTTGATGAATTTTTAGACCTATCCACTAATTAATTCCCTTATTAAGCTTGTCTATTAAACACGTCATAATACTTTCATATATTTGCACATCTGGTTGTGTATAGTTTCTATGACCACCAGGGATTTAACTCTTTCAAATTCGTAGGCCTGTTGATATTGTACAATGACAGTGCGAGTCTGTGCGGCACATCTGTTTAATTGTTGATGTCTTGGTGATCTATCACCAATTTTTCACCATAGAAAAATAATCGCGTTCCTAAATAAACTTTTCAAGCAAAGTTGTTTTTTTTGTTCTTGAAAAACAAAACAATATGCGTTTCTGTCAGAAAATAGAATAATAGGGTTTTCTTTATTAAAGCTTTTCGTAAGAGCCAACGTAATACCTTCACCTATATTTGCACATCTGTTTGTGCATACAGTTTCTATAACTGCCGAGTTGGCTTTACCACCTTCGGGGAATTGTACTTGCATATACCTGACATCAGAGACTGTGGCATAGCTTTTTAGTAGTTGATGATGTGTCAGTTTTTCCTTAGAAAAAGGACCCGTTATTTTTTTCTGAAAGGATAAAACAATATGCTTTATTTTAATCAAAAACAATACGGCCAAAATACTGTAGAACATATTTATTGAGACGCTTCGGTTAATTTCTTTAAACCAACGTCAATCCTATTTAAATAGAATAAGATTAGAATAGAAAATTTTATTTGAATAAGATTGACAATAGTTTAAAGAAATTATTCGAAACGTCGCAATAAATATGTTCTACAGTATTCTGGCTGTATTGTTTTTGATTTAAATTATTGAAGAGGTCCATTTATCATATTCCTAAATATGCTTTATGCTTTTTGCTTTTTGCAGACATTTTGCCAGCCTCATTTCTTTTAGAGGGAGGTGGACCAGCGCACACTTTGGAGAAGCAATATCTTTTCGCTCATCTTGGCGATTGTGTGGTTTTAAAGCCCAAAATTTTTGTTTTGCTAATGCAGTTTGCAGAAGATTCGTGTTTGTTTCTTGTCATTATGGACGTTTTTGTCATATTAAACTCAAGAGGTTGTATTGCTGTGACTATAGTTGTGGTTCTTATCTTCTAGATGCGTGCAATTACATTTGGCGAAATTGGGCAACATGTTGCTCAAAAGTGAAATTTCTAATATCTTAAATAACACCGAAAACGCAAGGTTTAAAATACTTTTTTTTGACTTGTGGTTAACTGTGTAAGTAGTAACACTGAATTTGAACTTTACTTTAAAAATTTGATGTTTATTGCCTTACCAATATCTAAGCTTTGCTGATGCGCAAGTGGACTGTCAATGTGAGTAGAAAAACAAATTGCCGTGTAGATTGTTCTATTTCATTTAACACAAAAATTTTGTGAGTTCTGTCGAATCAAACGATGAATGACATGCTTGTAGCCTATCAGCCAGTAAATTAGTACAACTGAAAATGAAAAACATGAAAATGCAAAAATGCTACATATGCAATCAAGCAATGAAATAAATGATTTCTACTGCGTACTTTTACTTCATCTTACCTTACCATAAAGCTAAAAAGGTTTGTTGAGGAGGGAGGTAGGGAGCAAAAAATTACCTCCACCCCAAGCCCTCCCGTGGCTATAAACATAGCTTTTTGTTAGAAAATAAAACAATATGCTTGCTGTCTGAAAGCGTTCCATTTATTCAGATTTTGTATTAAATGCAAACGTAAGTATGTTTGCACATTTGATTGTGAATAGTTTCTATGACTACGAAGTTAACTCCTCCACCTTCGGTATTCTGCTTGTATAACTGACGTCGCGACTTCGTATTACTGATATTAAACTAGCAGGAATCTTCAAAAAAATTGGCAATCGTCGATTAACCACACAGGTTAGTTGTCACAGTTTTATCTAATTAAACACAAGATGCACGAGTTTCGATATTTATTTAAGAAAAAATGGTACGAGATGGTGTTTTAATGAAAGTTTACAATGGTTTACCATCAAAGTTTAAAATTGGTTTGATGTTTTTAAAATTATTTTGGCTCTCGTAACATTTGCTGCTGAATAGTTAGATCCATTGTATTAAATTGCTGTTGTAGCATCGCAAAAAAAAGATGAAAGTAATTGTTTGATCAAGTGGATAACAACGCGGATTCTAAAGCGTCTGGAACGGTTCGATTCCCAGTTGGGCCCAAGTATCAAATATTATTGTAAGAAGATACAGTATGAGCATCTACATTTCCCGTGTGTGGTAGACAAAGGCAATGTGGTGGCTTGACTCAGCAACCAAAAGGACATCGCGCTGATTCATGACTTAAGGTTAATTTACACAGTATCCGCTTTTCGTACGTTTTCGAACGTTTTTTTGCGTTTTTGCTTCTCCTTGAAAAAGTATGCGCTTTTTCATCCGCATTTTTATGTGTCCATATTCGCACTAACCAGACAGTCACATACTGGACAAAAGTTTTCCGAAAAAAATTTTTTGTAAAGGAGTACAGCTCTATTTCGAAAGATCGCTCTTATCGTTCATACACAAAATTTTTGAACAAAATTTTTATCTATATATAACAGTCTACTTAGTGCGTATATGGACTTACAAAAATGCGGATGAAAAAGCGCATACTTTTTCAAGGAGAAGCAAAAACGTAAAAAACGGACGAAAACGTAGGAAAAACGGATACTGTGTAAATTCACCTTTAGGCAACTTGGTAGATCGATAATAAGACCGATTCTGAACGAAACTTGCATTTTTAACAAAAGATGCTATTGTACATAAACACAGCGCTGAAATTCAAACTCAAAGCTTCAGCTATTACTCATCTGATGTTTCAGCATCAGTTCAATTCTTTCATAAAACATCTAAAGCAAGTTTATTTTTCGAAGCGATTTCACTTGCAAAAGTTTAGTATTGAGATCAAAACTTAACATAAAATCACATTTTGCAGGGAATTTTAGAATTGCACGAATTCAAACGAGACCATCCACATTATGATATTGATTATCGAATAGACAGTTTAGAAGTGGAATTCTTCGGGGAATATGTGAAGAGGAGCTTAAAGGAGCTAGACGGTGATAAAGGTTAGATTCAATCTATTTGCTAATCGCATTGTCACTAATATTACTATCTTCCTCTTTTCCCCAATTGCATGTTTTGAAAATGAGCTCATTGCATAATGTACAACTACGGGGTGCCGTTAAAAAAAAAGTATGATTTAAAATTTGCACCTACTTTTTCGTGCACTTTATTGTTCAAATTTCACTATGTAATTAACGTCATCAATTTATATCGTAAAGTGCAAAAACGGTCAAAATTTTGCGCCTACGTTTTCGCGCACTTTAGTGACCAAATTTGACGATATAATTTAACACGAAACAGCCGCGTCGTCCTGCACTTTACAGCGTACATTAGTTATGGCCTTCGTTTATTCTCAGATCTGCATATTGCTCATTTTGTTATTGAAACATAAGAATTTCTTTGTTGTTTTTCAATCTTAGTAGATCAATGGCATAATTGTTAGGTTGATGACTGGTTCGCGTACAGATAGATTTGTTATCGTCAACTACAGTCAGAAGCGGGTTTCATTACACCAATAGAAATAACTAACAGGCACAATGGCACATCCTGCTGGTGTTCGTTGTACTGAGCTTGATCAATCGTTAATTAGGTACTGTACGACTCTTAGGATGATATTCAAACGTTGGTTATTATAGCGTGGAACATTCATGATTTTTTCGGGTAACCTGTATCACGTTCAATGCCAGATGAGAAGAACGGTGAGAATCCTTTTCTCCTTTGAATGTAAGTTGCTCAGTTAAGTTTAAAATAATTAATTAAATAGAGATTGCTTGGTGTTGCAACGAAAGTTTTTCAGTCTGCTTTTCACTGAATTTCATCAATTTTGCTCCCCGATAACTACGTTCGTTTCAAGCACTTGACCAAATAAATCAAACGTTTTTTTTTTTCTATGAAGGATTACTGTTACACTACAATTCTGCTAAAGTTGCCTTTCGTTTCAACGAAAGTTGCTGTAAAAAGTTGGATTTATTCCTATGCATAACGAGTATAAACAACACTTGGAGCCGGAGTTGGAGCCAGACTTTTTCTGCAATGGCTCTGCAGTTTTGATACTGTGGTACTAGTATACTGTTAGGGTTTTAAGTGATCTTCTACAGCATAATGCAAACCAACTTACTGTGGCATCATAAATACATTGAAACGCAGCCAATCCGTCACAATATTCGTTGCCATGCAATTCAAAGACAATTCGAGAATTAAACTGAAGTACTGTAGTTATGAAGCATATTTCACAAATCACACTTTTACATTAACCGCCAGTTGGTCGAGCGGTAACGCGTTCGTCTCTGGCGCAGGAGGTTCGTGGTTCAAATGTCGGGGAGGATAAACAATACTTTAAAGGAAAAATTTAAACAAATAGCCGGAAAAATTCCTTCAATCAAAAAGCAATTTAAGAATAGCGTTTCTGAACTTGCAAATTGAACTTATTTTGGTCTAATAAGTTCATCAGTGAAGAAGATAGAAAACTGATACCGTAGTTTGCTGTTCAAAGTTAATCCACGTTGGTCCTTACGAGCTTAATAGTTGTATTAGTTCAACTTTCTCAGCTTTGCTCACATTTTTTTTGTCTCTTCAGGTGTCCCAGTTGCTTGCAGAGTTGAATAGGTTTTGGAACACGTACCAAGAAATTTGCACCCGACTCAACACAGACTTGCCACTTCGTTGCATAAAAACAATGGTGCTAACTCTTTGTAAACAACCTAATTTCGAAGTAAGTCACCAATACATATTGTTAGTACACTAGCATTAGAGGTTTCCTCCAGAAGACGGTGGAGTCGAGGACACAAGACTCGAGGCCAAGGCCAAGGACACAAAAAAATTTCGAGGCCAAGGACAGACCCTCTCGAGGCCAACGCCAAGGACCAAGGACACAGACGCAAGTGTTTTCCAAAAAAAAAAAGTCCTCTAAATAGTTTTTCAGGCGATCTCAAAAAAAACGGTCTTCAAAAATTTTTTTCAGGCGATCTCTACTTGAGGAAACTAAAAAAAAGATCTTTGCAGATTTTCCACAAGGTTTCTGGCGTTTTCCAACGAAATTTCAACGGTTCAAAAATAGTGCTGTCCTCGAGCCGAGGGCAAGGGAATTTTCGAGGACTTGAGGCTTCGAGGCCAAAGCCAAGGCCAAGGACTTCAAAATGTGTCCTCGAGGCCAAGGACGTTCTTGAGAACTCCAGCTCTGGTATCCTCTTTTTGCCGTTTTACGTGAAGTTTACAATGCCAAACCTTGGTACTGCTCTATAATCTTTTGAACTGTAGAGTCACATTGCAGAAAAGAATCCTGAACCTCTGATTGGTTATGCGTTTCAACGACGCGCTTTACAAAAGCAGCTCTGCTCGCCCGTCTTCCATTTGGGGCAGAATATAGAAGCCGCCCACCTATAGCCAGTTCTAAACGCGACCAATGGATACTTCTCAGCGGTGACCACTAGTGTGATAGAGTGCCCAATCTGAGCGTGTAGAAATGACTACTTTTAGGGTTGTTCAGTCTAGCTGAAGTTCTGTGATGTAGCATTCCGCTGCAGTGTGCTCTTATCCACTGAAAAGAGCCGCGTAGCAGCAAAAAAATTTTTCTGCTTGGTGGTTAAAAAAAACAAACTCAGCAAATATTACGTTTAGGAATCATTTGAATAACTTTTAAGTAGTTTCTTTTGTCAACCCTACACCGGTGCGGATTTGCTAAAGTCGAAAGGATAGCGCCATGGTTGCTTTTCGTGACCGGAGAATAAAAATAACAAAAAATTCAATTTATTTGCAGATCATAGACGAACTCTACTCGATACCAAACCCAGAAACTTCTAAAAGGAGCAACCAACCCCTGCTCGTTCCTTGGACCACAAAAAGGCGAGAAAACCTTGCCACCGACATCTCCTACCCCTCAAAAAGTTGTCGAACATAAACTTTAAAGCTGTTTATTTTTATCGAACCTGCTAAACACATCAACGTGCAATGGCAACTTTCACAATTGCAGAAGTTGCACTTGATATTTTTCTTATCTGTGGCAGGAAAGAAAAGGGGGACTACTAAACGCTCCTTGTTAAAAATCGTCTGTTTCATGACGGTGTCAGAAACCATTTTAAATTACTATTGCTGCTACCGCTATTCTTTTTCGAAACATGCCTCCTGATAGTTCAAATTATTATAGCCGAGTAGTTCGACTCTGTCTGCAAGAGTGTTAAAATCTCCACTTGTAAATGGATTTTTAAGGTCTTGCAGAACAAAACCACAACATAATTGCTGCAACATTTTTAAGGAAAAAAAAAAGATTGTTGTACGCACGTATAAATGGAATTTTAAGTTTCTCGCAGATTTCTTCCGGTGCCAAACTTTTTTATTGCAGCAAGTAAATTTGCAGAAAAACAGTTTCAAGTGTAAATGGAAAGATAATTGTTGGAGCAGTAAAATTTCAAGAGAAACTTGTTCGTCTATTTCGGCTCTAAGTCTTGAATGCAATCAAAAATCAAATATTTGCTTGAACTGTGACTCCACAGACTGAAACTGTGTTTTGTACTGTAAAACCAAAGTTAAAGCCGAAATAACATTTTGTGTTGGTGTAATTTGTTCAGAAATTAACGTAAAACGCAAATTTGCTTTTTTGTGACCTACCGTTATATTGATGGTGTTGTCACGTAGGGCCAAAATAGACTAGCAACTTTCTCTTGCAATTTTACAGCTCCAATAATCATCACTCCATTTACACGTGAAACTGTTTTTTAGCAAATTTACTAGCAGCAATAAGAAATTTTGGCGCCGGAAGTAATCTTCTGCAAGAAACTTAAAATTCCATTTACACGTGTGTCCAACAATCTTTTTTTTTTCTTAAAAATGTCGCAGTAATTATGTTGTGGGTTTGTTCTGCAAGACCTCAAAATCCATTTACAAGTGGCGATTTTATCACTCTTGCAGGCAGAGAATCGGACTACTGGGCTATAATAATTTGAACTATCATTTGAAAAAGAAAAGCAGTGGCACAAATAGTAATTTAAAATGGTTTCAAAAAGGAAAAAAAAAACAAAACTTAAATTGTGGACACGATCCTAGCTTGCTCGAAATGACACCGTCATGAGACAGGCGGTTTTTAGCAAGGAGCGTTAAGCAGTCACCCTTCGCTTTCTTGCCACAGGTAAGAAAATATCAAGCGCAACTTCTACAATTGTAAAGTTTCGTTGCGCTGTAAATTTTTGTTTTGAGACATTGCAGAAGTCGCGAGCGGACTAATGTCTTTAAAATTTGTGGTTGCAGAAAGCCTTTTCTTTTTGTTTTTTTCTTTGGAAAACACCATTTTCGATGGGCAAAATCAGCGCGCAAAAACTTAAGAACTTTTGTTGTTGTTTTTTTTTTGTCTTTGGAAAACACCATTTTCGATGGACAAAATCAGCGCGCAAAAACTTAAGAACTTTTTTGTTTTTAGAGACCACCTTTTTTTGCGCCGGTTTTGCCCTTCGAAAATATTGATTTCCGAAAAAAAAAGGTCTTCATTCAGCCTGGGTCTTTCGTCAGGCTGGGCCACAGAAGGATATCGTTTTTGGTTGGTTTGGTCTTCGCTTCCCGTCTCAAGTTCTGATGATTAAAAAAGAGACATTTCGCTACTTTTTGGGTGTCGTCGGAAGACAATTATTCATTTTAAACAAAAAAAGGACACAAATCCTCTTAAAAGAGGACATATGGTAGCTCTGATTTTAGCAATTTACTGCAGTTATTCATATGGCTTCAAAAACGTGCGAAATGTGTTTGAAATGGCATTAAAATCTTAATTTTTGCCGCAAAATCACAAAAATAACCTATCGCTGGAGTCTCTGCCTCCATCTGTGATGCGCTTGGGTTGCATCAATTTGTTCCGCACGGGGGCGCCACTCAGTCTTAGCAAAACCCTAGTTGCGCTTTTAGTCATTGGCTGCTGCAGACATATTTTTCTAACGATTATATGGGCCGGACACGAAACGAGGTAAGAAACCCTGCCGGTTTTATACATCTCTTTTTTTAGACATGAATACAAAACTGTTAAAGTAAGCGCATAATTTGTAGCAATAAAATATCAGTTTGTATATGCAAAAGTTCACTTTATTTTAGGGCTCCCCCTTCACTTTACACTAGAGCCCCCTCACTTCAGTTGCTCTGGCAACGCCTCTGCTACCTTGGCTTAAAGCTGATTTACTAAAAAACCTCTCAATTCCTGATTACACGTACATTCCATTACTCTCCAGCAATTGTTACTAATGCAGGTGGAGCTGCAATGTACTGTATATCTCGAACAAATTCCACTTTGGAATCACTCAAGAATGCAATATTGAAAATGCTGATTGTGAAAGTCTTTGGAGAAAACTGAAAAATCCTAGAAATAAAGCAAATTATGTTGTAGGAGTCGCTTATCGCCACCCAACCAGCAGACATGATGATTTTATTGATGCTGTTAACTATAGTACTGTATTAACAAAATTGTAAAATCAAACCAAAATTTTATCTCTTGGGAGATTTCAACATAAGCACTGCCCCAAATACGACAAATTCTTTTGCGGATAAGCTAACTTGTGGATAAGCTAGTTAAGCTATTAAGTAATAAATGTCACCCGTTAATTACTATACCTACTCGTGTTACTAACACCGCACAAATTATCATTGATAATATTATAACCAATGACCCCAAGTTGCTACTTCCAGGAGTCATTCAAACCGACGTGAGCGACCATTATCTTGTTCTGCCCGAAATCCAATGCTGAAAAAAATTTTTGTAGAGATAAGAGTACATTTAATTCTAAGGCTTTTCGTATTGAATTGGAATCGAATCTTCAGTTTTTTTCTACATCATTAATTAATGCTAATAAGAATAATTTTTACTAACTTTTTTTCGAGTTTTTCCAGAGAATAAAAAATACCATTGAAATTCATATACCACTAAAAAAACTTTCAACAAAGCAGCGCAAACTTTAAGCCAAACCTTGGATTACAAAAGAACTTTTAAGTAAAAGTCAACAAAAATGAAAATTCTACAGAGATCATTACTTGAATGGTGATGAAACAGCGAAACAGATTTACAAAAATTTTGCTAATACGCTTAACAAAGCTAAAACCAAACCAAAGAAGAATTATTTTAGAGAACAATTCTTGAAAATTAAAGACAATCCCAGAAAAACCTGGCAATTTTGATTAAATCTGCAACCCCTTTCAACAAACCGAAAACGGTTCGCAAAAATATCGACCGAGTAATTTACAACGATCAAGAATTCGTTGAAAATCAACAAATTGCCGAGAAATTTAATGAACATTTTACTTCAGTAGGAATCAAGTTGGCGAACAAAATACATTCTCCGGGTAATTCTTATCGCAAATTTTCGCCAAAACGCGTATTGCCCTCCATTTTTCTTTAACCGCCTAAATACAATGAAACCTATTATGCCATTCATTCCCTCGGCCTTCGTAAATCTTCCGGTTATGATAATGTTGATGCTTATTTCATTCGTACAGCAAGCCACGTTATTAACCCGTATATGTAACTCATTTGTTTCCTATCTTCTGAATTTGATTTATTTCCAGAATGCCTAAAAATCATTAAAGTTATACCTATATTTAAAACTGGATCTAAGACGAACGTGAATAACTATCGTCCTATTTCCATATTATCTAACTTTTCGAAAATCTTCGAAAACCTTGTTGTTGCTAGACTAACAAATCTTCTTAAAAAACGGAATACTTTGCACAATAATCAATGCGGTTTTCGGCCGAAATTATCTACTATACGCATGCAAAGCTTAACGCATAAATGGCATAAGCACCAATATGAGCAAAAACCAATACACTGGTTTAATTTTCCTTGATTTGAAAAAGGCGTTTGACACTGTATTACACTCCATGCTGTAGCAAAAACTTGAACATTATGGCATACGTGGAATCACATTCGACTTATTTATTTCCTATTTGACTGTACGTAAACAGTATGTTTCTGTAAATGGTTTTTGCTCGTCAGTGAAAATCGTAAAAACTGGAGTGCCTCAGGGATCGAACCTTGGCCCTGCACTCTTCTCAATATACGTTTAACGACATCTTTAACCATTTCAGATCTACCCCAGTTTTGTACGCGGATGATACATGCTTAAACGTGAGAGTACGCAAACTCGGCTTACTAGAAACTCAAATGAATCAGGAAATGGAAACACCACGACAATGGATGCTTGCGAACAAATTGACAACAAATGCAAGTAAAACTAAAGCTATGGTAATGTCTCCCAAAATAAAAAAAATCGATGCTTAACTAGTATAATAAATGTGGGGAGTCACTATAATCTCTGTACAACAAAACATCAAATATCTCGGACTGCATATTGACGATAAACTTAATGTTAAAAAACACATAAAAATAGTTGAACGAAAAGTTGCCTGCGTAGTCGGCATACTTGCAAAGTCAAAGCATTATCTTCCTCGAGATATACCACGGCAACTTTACCATGCTTTGATTGAATGTCACATAATTTATGCAATTCGTGTATGGGGTTTTCCACCTTTCAAACCTATTTCGATAAATTAATTACTAATCAAAATAAAGCTGTAAAAACTATAGCTAAAGCTAAATTGAGTGATTCTCCAAGTGCTCTGTACCTGGCTCTGTACAATAAATTAGTTGTACTTAAACTCGCTAAAATATATCAACTCGAAGTCGCAAAAATTATGCACCGCATTGACACAAAAAAACATCCTCCTTTTCTAGTTAAATACGTACAAAAGTCAGGTCTCTCACATTCTTACTCCATTCGTACAGTTAGCTCTTCTCAATTGCATATTCCTTGATATAAAACTACCAAATTAGAAAAATTTTTCCTCTATCAAGGCGTTAAAATTCGAAATTCTGTACCCTCCAACATAAAACTATTATCTTATCCTAAGTTTAAATCATTGAATAAACAAAAGTTAATCCATGATTAATTACGTGCTACTGTCTTCTTTTTTCATTCTGGCTGTTACAGTATATAACCACTTTACCAGCTCTTATGCTGATACTTTACCTGTTCCTACCTTTATGTTCATTTTTAGATTTAATCTTTAGTCGGAAGCTGTTTGACTGGAAGACTCCTCGCGGGTCCCTTCTCAGTCCGCGGTCAGAAATTTTATTTAAAGTACGTATTTAGCTATTATTGTTTCTGTTTTTTTGTTTTTGACAAATAAAAGAAATGAAATACCGTACTTACATCTTTTTGCTCTAAGCAGTGCGTTTTTTTACTCGATCTGTATATTCAGGTGTCAAAACGTTCCAAACTGCAGGGCTAACTTCAAATTACATTATCAAGCTGCTATTTCATAATGCTGTTCTAATATAGGAATGCTGGTGATGTACAGTATGTGCAGTATACAGTACGTTGTCTGGTACCAGGCAATGCCAATTCGCCAAAGTCTAAGGGCCGAAATAGACGACCAAGTTTTTTCTGCAAGAACGCTTGCAGAAGCGTTGATGCAACTTTTTTCTGTGTGTAAATGGCCTAGCAAGAATCAGGGATGGCAAGAATATTCTGCAACGATTGCAGAAACGTTGCAGAAGGGTTTTCTTGCGACGTGTAGATGGCTTCCTGCAAGATTTCGGAAAACTTTCCTCAATATTGAAATAACTTCGGCCGTGTTTCAACTTGCTGCAATTTTGTTTGACTTCTCGTACTACGTCACAATGCTATTAACACTGTTATGCCTATCTGCTTGGCGTTACAGAACGATATTGTCTAAACTTACTGAATTTTGGCCACGAGAAATTCAAAGGCCTTCACCGGGCTGGTTTACTGCAAAGCTGTCAAACTAAACGCCAGATTCCAGAAAAAATTTATTGACAGATAAATGATAAAATATAAAACCAGGCGGCAAAATTTAACTGAAGATTAATTGGCTTCTTGAACGAAAATGATAAAGAATTTTTTTGCCTTCGACCCAATAGAATGCAAAATTAAAATTAATTTGTTTATTATTATCGTGAATATTGGTGCTTTATAACAGCGGTGGTTCAGTAGCATCATAACAAAATTTAATGAAAAGCACAAACATATACATGAAATGCTGAGGATTTTAAAATTTTGGTTGGGAGGCCAACACAGCGTAGAAACATAAAACTAATTAGGCGTTGCCAACTTGCTAAACAAAAAAGGAAGACTTTTGATAAATGAATCGCCAAAGGCCTTAGATACAAATTTAGTGTGAAAAGAAGTGCAACGTAAAACAGTCAACTAAAGTTGGCAACAACACAAGTTAAGCTATTTGAAATATATGAAAAAAAATGAGATCGATTCTAGGACCCGCTCACTAAACAAAAAATGAAATAAATAAAACATCGTGCGTTGACACTTGGACACTTTTAGACTTTATCGCATTGTTCTGCAACAAGACAATTGTATACTGCACAATTACTGTACATTACCAGCATCGCTATATTTAGACAGCATTATGAAATAGAAGCGTTGATAAGTGAATATGGAATTAGCCCTGCAGTTTGGAACGTATTGACACCTGAATATAGAGATCGAGTAAAAAAAAGCACTGCTTAGAGCAAAAAGATATAAGTACGGTATTATATTGTCTACAGTATATAAATAAATTACCGGATATTAATAATATTTTAACGATTTTGTGTAAAGCAGTTCCCTTTAAATGCAATAAATTCTATTTTTCTACACTTTTATAATATCTCGAATAGCAACTTTTTTGTGATGCTATGAATGCTGGGTTTGTTTAGGTGATAAAGCTTACGTGAACGTGACTCTTCGTTATCAAGCTGTTTGCGACTATTACTGTTTGTGTGTTATACTGGGCAGTAGCCAGAGAAAAAGAGGCCAGGCGGGGCTGGTTTCCATCTCAAAATTTTCTCATAGTAGTACTGTAAATGCATATGGAAATGAGGATAATTATGTTAGATTCCGTCTGAATTTTATTATCAACATTACCTAAAACGTTTTTTTTTTCAATACACATACTGTAGATAAAAAAATTTTATTTTCCAGAAGCGGGCACTAATAAAGTTTTACAAAATGCGCAGCGCAACAAAACACAGCGACTATTTAAACCATTAAAAGCGCAGAACAAGAGGCACACTTTAAATATCATATTTTCAGAAGCGCAACGCAACTTCCGCAACAAGCTTTTTGATTCAGTAGAAGCGTAACGCAATTCCGCAATTGCGGAAAGAGATTTTCATACCAAGTCAAAGCACAACCGAAGTTCTGCAATTAAGTGTAAAACAGACAATGTAAATCACGCATTTTAGTGATAAACCTGATTCTGGGGTTCTTCCAGTGAAGTCATAGTCACCAGAAGTGGAGTCGAGGACACAAGGCTCGAGGCCAAGGACGCAAAAAAATCCGAGGCCAAGACCAAGGACAGCCCTTCGGAGGACAGACCCTTTCGAGGCCAAGGACAGATATGCTCGAGGCCAAGGCCAAGGACCAAGGACACAAGCGCAAGTGTTCTCAAAAAAAAAAAAGGGTGATCTTTCAAAATTTTTTTTCAGGATCTTTCAAAGTGATCTTATCAAAATTTTTTTTCATGCGATCTCTAAAAATAAGGTCTTTGCAAATTTTCCGCAAGGTTTCTGGCGCTTTCTAACGAAATTTTAATGATTCAAAAAATAGTGCTGTCCTTGGCCGAGGACAGGGCAATTTTCGAAGATTTGTAGGCTTCGAGGCCAAGGACTTGAAAATGTGTCCTCGAGGACTCCACCTCTGTTACTCACAGCAAGCTTGATCTCAAAAGCCTTGTTGCTTTTATTGATGTTTCGTTGGTCATGACGACCAACATCATCACACTACGAGCATACGATATAAAGCTACGACTGAAGCTACGTAGCATCAATATGAACTGTAAGATTTTTTTAAAGTTTCAAATCCGAAAGTTAATTATTACATCACAACTATAAACCGATCAGTGGTCGAGTGGATAGAGCGTCTGCTACTGAAGCGGGTAGACACGGGTTTGATTCCAGGTCGGGTCAAACCAAAGACTCTAAAAATTGGTATTCACAGCTTCTCTGCTTGACGTTCAGCAATTAAAGAGACAGTGTGAAGCCTCCATCGTGTGTGGTAGACAGATGGGCAGGTGGCAGCTTGACTCGAAGACCGAAAGGTCCCTTCGCTATCTCCTGGCCAAGGCAACTGGGTGAATAAAATGTAATTACAATTACAATAAAAACAAACTTGTAGAAAAGCGGATAGTGTTAAACTTTGGTCACAAAAACTACAGTATAAACTAGAATGATATTAAAGCATCAGAATACTAGAGTAAAGAAAGATAAACTAAAGGAAAAGATTCACCATCTGAACAATTTATTACTTTTGGCCTAGAAAGATTTAGGCCTAGGCCTACAACTACTTTTGCATTTTAGTGATTTAAGACGGAAAAAGAGTAAGTAATTTGCGATAGAATGTCGACATTTGACAATATTACGATCAAAATACACCAGATTAAGTCAAACGTATAAAATTGCGGTATTAAAAAAAAAAAATTTGAAAGCGCAGCGCAATTAATCCGCAACAAATTTGAATAGCATTAGTCCGCACGCGACTTCTGCATTGTCTCAAAATAAAAATTTCAAGCGAAACGCAATTTTCACACTATATTGCAGAAGTTGTGCTTGATATTTTCTTGCACGTGGCTAGAATACAAAAGATGACTGTTAAACGCTCCTAGCTAAAAATCGCCTGTCTTATGACGGAGTCATTTCGAGGAAGCTAGGATCGTATATACAAATCTAAGTTGTTTTTTTTTCCGTTTTGAAAGCATTTTGAATTACTATTGCTGCTACCGCTTTTCTTTTTCGAAACATGCCTACTGATAGTTCAGATTATTATAGCCAAGTAGTACGACTCTGTCTGCAAGAGTGTTAAAATCGCCACGTGTAAATGGATTTTCAAGGTCTTGCAGACCAAATTCACGACACAATTGCTGAAACATTTTTAAGGAAAAAAAAAATTGTTGCACGTTGGTGTAAATGGAACTTTTAGTTTCTTGCTGATGATTACTTCCGGCGCCAAAATTTTTTATGGCTGCAAGTAAATTTGCAGAAAAACAGCTTCACGTGTAAATGGAGTGATAATTGTTGGAGTAGTAAAATTGCAGAAAAAACTTGCTCGTCTATTCCGGCCCTAAAAGTGTCAAAGTAGGTAGGCATAACAGTGTTAATAGCATTGTGACTTTGGCACGAGATGTCAAAAAACTCGCAGCAAGCTGAAACGCGGCCGAAGTTATTTCAACATCGCGGAAAGCTTTTCGAAATCTTGCAGGAAGCCATTTACATCTTGCAAGAAAACTCTTCTGCAACATTTCTGCAATCGTTGCACAATATTATTGCTATGGGCCATTTACACACAGAAAAAAGTTGCATCAACGCTTCTGCAAGCGTTCTTGTAGAAAAAACTTCATCGTCAATTTCGGCCTTTACCTATTCTCGCCAGGTTTTTAGTTCGGTGCCAAGTAGACCTCAATAATAAGACCCTGTTTCGGTTAAAAATAACATACGGTAGTTTCATACAAGCAACAATTTAATATTAATCGGAAGATATAGATATCGATATTCTAGTGGCGACTGCTGGCGAGGAAAAACTCAGGTTTTATGCCGAGCAGGATTTACAAAGCACGGATCCTGGAGATCCGGGTGAAATCTAGGTCCAAAAATAGTAATAGTATATAATACGGTCAAAAGCGTACGCAAGATTTTCGAAAGGGGGGGGGGGGGGGCAGGAACTTCAGTAAATTTGAGATTAATGAAGACCAGAAGAAAATTTTCCAGTTCAAGCCCAAGTTCGTTTACCTGCCCTAACTTAGGTGAAGACCAAAAAAAAAGAGGTCTTCACTCAAATTCAGTCCGGTTTTTGGCCCAAAATTAGGTGAAGACCAAAAAAAAAGGTCTTCACCCAAATTTGGTCCAGTTTTTGGCCTAAAAAAAGGTCTTCGCCCACCGTTTCTGTGCTCAAACCTTCTGCCCAAGTTACAAAGGGGGGGGCCATGCCACAATTTTGCATATTATTCGATGCTAATTATACTATCCTGGCAACCTGGCCATGGCCCAATGCCCCCCCCTACATACGCCCCTGAATACGGTTTTAGCGGCGCTAACTACAATGGTATGTCGAGTGGTCGGCTTCTGTTCATTAAATTTATGTTCGCTCTTGTAAGAAAAAAAATCGTTTGACCTACTTTAAAAAAAATAAAAGTACCGGTACCGAGTACCGAAAAAGTAATTCGGTACTTTTGTAGCAGAGTGCCGAGTACCGGTACCGAATTACTTTTGAAGTACCGGAGCCCACCTTTGCTGTGAAATATAACTGACAGCTTGATTTTTACTGAGATCGCTAGGCTACCAAACAGTCTGCTCTTTTTATCAGCTCTGGCCTGTTGTGTTTACGAGTTCAAACTGATTAATGAGCAGTGACATGTAATAAACGACTCAATGTAGAAGCCAAACAGCGGCGTTGCTTTAGTTTAGAACTGGTAGCTAAGGCATCGCTAACAACGCTTAGGGTAACAATGTCAGAGTTGCCAATAAAATTTAGTAACATTTTTAACATTAGATGCGCCGGCATCGCGTTTGAAATAAATATCTCTGGAACGGCTGGGTCAAAAAGGATGGAGTCAACGCCAATCTAGTCTAATACGATTGGCCAAACTTTAGATAACCTGATTGATTTTACCTTTAGTAGTCGCTTCAACACAATTGAAAAATCAATCAAATTTCCGATCAAAAAAAAGTCGACAATTGTACTTGCACATTTCATTCTATTTAATCAACTTGCGAGTAATATGCAACAGTTTTAATGCTAAAATTTTGCTCTGTCAGCATTAATCTCTTCAAAGTTAACTAAACACAAACAAAGTACCGGTAATAAGAATTAGTTTGATTGAAGTGAGTTATTTTGACTAAAACTCTTGTCAGAGTTAGTCAAATGATTACTTTTCTCTTCCAGGTTCGGTAGTTCAGCTTGAATTATGATGTAGTATTTTTCCGCTATACCATGCTTTCATCTACAGAAAAGAGCTGGGTAACTGCAACCAACAAACCAACCGAAGCAGAGTTTACTAACGGTTCAAACAAGTTTACCATTTGGATGCTTACAGTATGTTTATGGATCAGCCTTGATTTCTTTTAATTCCATTTTAAGGTGTAGTGAATTATGCTTTATTTAATTTAGGCTTTTTTAAGACTTTAGGAGATCTCCCATCACGGAAACAATTATTGAGGATTTATGCGCGTCGTAAATACGCGCACAATTATGTCATTAACCTCAAATTGTCTCCAGAAAGAGCTGAAGACCTCTTTATAACCCCAAAATCTTGCTTTTAAGAAGGCCATATAGACATGTATTGGTGGAGTACCTCAGGTAAACGTCCCCTACGTTTTAATACAGCTTTTGAATTCTTTACCAAAAGCTACTCTCGAACTTATTAAAAATTGTCTTGGAATAATTATTTTCTTTTTCGGAACGAATAAATCAAATCAAACGAAATCTTTCATTATACTTGCTGTGTTACACCGAAGGGTGTAAGCAGTTACGCAGTAGGCAGTGCCCATCTCCGGGTCATTGGGCCCGGGCAACACAGTTTCTTTCGAACAAATGTCGCAGGATGGAAGCCGTTAGCAACACTATGTCTAATTTAACCGGGCGAGATTTGAACCTCAGACCTCCCGCTCATGAGACGAACAGGTTACCGTTTGACCAATTGGCCGGTTAGATTTTTAAAATCATCAATATCTTCTTCGAATTGACTAGTTTCAAAAAACCAAAAATAATTGTTGATGATGTTTGTTGAATGGGCAACAAATAGGCGGAACGGCCTCTAACACGCACACAGTTCTTCTCGCCATAACGAAACTATTAGTCGACCAAATCTGCATAACTTACTGCGTTGCTCTGTTTACGCAGTACAGTGGTACATATACTTAAAGTCTTTATTATCGCTGATAGCGCTACAGTTTCATTAATTTGCTTTTTACCACCTGCTTACCAACGCGATCTGTTCCTGCTCTAGCCCCTTAGCTGTGGCCCATCCGGTGTTCTGAGCGCTTCTTCTAGTCTAGTGGATTTGAAGAACCGTCTCAAACAAATCAAAATGAGTTTGAAGTGGGGTTTGAACTTGGGGGTGCAAAATTGCGGTTTTTGCCAAAAATTGATCGCTTTTCTGAAATCCTTCTGCAGGCCCCCCTGATGATGGCGCGCCCGAAGTTAGAAGTGAACCATTGAGAGGGAGCTTTGGGCTACCAAATCCGTTTAAGCTTGAGGCGTGTCGGAAACTCAAATCGGAAGAGTTTGAAATTGAGGGTGCAAAATTCCGAATTTTGCCAAAAATTGATGTGTTTTGTGACATCATTCTGCTGCATGGCACCCCTGGTGATGGGGCAACAAAGCTAGAATTGGATCATGTAAAGGAAGCTTAGAGCAACCGAAAACACTTTAAGACGAGCTTGAGTGGGGTTGGAAAGTTAAATCGGAAGAGTTTGAATTTGTTAGAGCAAAATTCTGGTTTATAGCTAAAATTGATTTGTTTTGTAAAATCATTCTGCTGGCACTTCTGGTGATGGAGCGCTCGAAGTTAGAATTGGATCAAGTAGAGGAAGCTTTGGGCCACCAAATCGATTCCAACACGGAGCTTAAAGGATGTACGAAAGTTAAATCAGAAAAGTTTGAAATTGGGGATGAAAAGTTCCGATTTTTCCGGAAAACTGATGTTTGTTGTAAAATGATTTTACTTGCACCTCTGGTAATGGCGCGCCCAAAGTTAGAATTGGTCATTGTACAGAAAGCTTTGGGCTACCAAATCCGTTTAAACACGGAGCTTGTGGAGTGTTGGAAAAATAAATCGGAAGAGTTTGAAATTGAGCGTGAAAAATTTTCCGCTTTTGTAAAAATTTAATATATTTCATAAAATCATTTTGCTCGCACCCCTGGTGATGGCGCGCCCAAAGTGAGAATTGAATCATGTAGAGGAAGCTTCTGGCAACCGAATACACGTTAACATGGAGCTTGAAGTGTGTCGAAGAAAAAAATCAGAAGAGTTTGAATTTGGTAAAGCAAAATCCCTGATTTTGCCAAAAATTGATGTGTTTTGAAAAATCACTCTGCTGGCACCCCTGGTGATGGGGCTTCTGAAGTTAGAATTGGACCATGTAGACGGATCTTTGGGCTACATAATCCGCTCAAACACGAAGCTTGAAGAGAATCAAAAAAATGAATCGGAAGAGTTTGAAATTGAGGGTGCAAAGTTCCAGTTTTTGCTAAAAAATGATGTTTGTTAAGAAATCGTTCTGCTGCACCCCTGGTGATGGGGCGCTCAAAGTTAGAACTGGATCATGTGGACGATGCTTTGGGCTATCGAATCCATTCAAACACGGAGCTTCTGGAGTATCGAAAAGTTAAATCAGAAGAGTTTGAAATTGATGGTGCAAAGTTTCAGTTTTTGTCATAATTTGATATTTGTGGTAAAATAATTTTGCTGGAGTCCCAAGTGAAGTGGCACCCAAACTTAGAATTGTATCAAGTAGAGGAAGCTTTGCGATACCAAAGCTGTTCAAACACGGAGCTTGAGGAGAGTCGAAAAGTTAAATCGGAAGGGTTTGAAGTTGGGGGTGAAAAATTTTCGGCTTTTGTTAAAGATAATATGTTTAATAAAATTTTTCTGCTGGCACCCCTGGTGATGGGGCTTCTGAAGTTAGAATTGGATCATGTAGACGAGCTTTGGTCTACCAAAGCCTTTCAAACGCGAAGCTTGAGGAGTGTCGGAAAAATGAATTGGAAGAGTTTGAAATTGAGGGTGCAAAATTCCGGTTTTTGCCAAAAAATGATGTTTGTTAAAAAATCGTTCTGTTAGCACCCCCGGTGATGGCGCGCCCGAAGTTAAAATTGAATCATGTAGAAAAGCTTTGGGCTTCCAAATCAGACCAAACACGGAGCTTGAAGGGTGTCGGAAAGCTAAATTGGAAGGTTTGAATTTGGGAGTGCAAAATTTTGGTTTTAGCCAAAAATTGATGCGATTTTGTAAATACATTCTGCCGCCAGCCCTGGAAATAGGGCGCGCGAACTTAGAATTGGATCATGTAGAGGAAGGTTCAGGGTACCAAATGCGTTTAGACACGGAGCTTGAGAAGTGTCAAAAAATTAAATCGGATGAGTTTGAATTTGAGGGTGCAAATTTCGTTTTTGCCGAAAAATGATATTTTTTGTAAAGGAATTTTGCTGGCAGCGCTGGTATTCGGGACTTTGTGGAAAACTGTTGGGGTAAAAAATTCCGGTTTTTGCCAAAAACTGTCGCTTTTTTGCAAAATCATTCCGCTGGCACTCCTGGTGATGATGCACCCGAAGTTAAAATTGAATTACGTAGACGAAGCTTTTGTCTCTCAAATCTGTTCAAACACGGAGCTTGAGTGTCGTAAAGTTAAATCGGAAGAACTTAAATGGGAGGGTGAACTTTTCCGGTTTTTGTTAAAACTTTTAGTTTTTTGTAATATAATTTTGCTGGTAACCTTGGTAATGGAGCATCCAAAGTTAGAATTGGATCATGTAAAGGAAGCTTAAGGTTACCGAATACACGTAAACACAGAGCTTGAGGGGTGTCGGAAAGTTAACTTCAAAGAATTTAAATTTTTCGGAGCAAAACTCCGGTTTTTGCCAAAATTAACTTGTTTTGTAAAATTATTCTGCTGGCAGCCCTGGAGATGGAGCGCCCAAGATCAAAAATTGGATCATATGTAGGAAGCTTCGGGCTACCAAATGCTTTTAAACACGGAGCTTAAGAGGTGTCAAAAAGTTAAACTAGGAGACTTTAAAATTAGAGTAACAAATTTTGGTTTTTCCTAAAAACTGCTGTTTTTGAAAAAGAATTTCGCTGGCACATTTGGTGGTCGAGCCCCCGAAGTTAGATTTGGATCATGTAGAGGAAGCTTCCGGCTACCAAATCCGTTTAAACACGGAGCTTGAGGGGTGTCGTAAAATTGAATTGGAAGAGTTTGAATTTGGGGTGCAAATTTCCGGTTTTTTACCAAAAAATAATGTTTTTTGTAAAATTATTCTGCCGGCATTCCTGGTGATGGGGCGCCCAAAGTTAGAATTGGATCATGTAGAGGAAGCTTCGGGCTACCAAATGCACGTAAACATAGAGCTTGAGAGTTGTCGGAAAGTTAAATTGGAAGAGTTTGAACTTAGTTTGTGTTGAGATCACTGGCAACCAGAGGTGGAGTCGAGGACACATCGTTTTAGGCCACGGCTAAGGATTTTTAAAAAAATCCGAGGCCAAAATCAGAGATAGACTTTTCATGGACAAACCTTTACGACACCAAGGACAGGAATGGTCGCGGCCAAGACCAAGGAGCGAGAGCACAATTTTTCTAAATTATGGTTAGTAAATACTTTCATAGTTTTTAAGCGTGAATGTGCTTAAAGCATTGCATTTTGTAAGTGTTTGAGGATGATTCGAAAATAATAGTTTATTAAAATAATAACGAATGCCATTTTGAAGTTTTAAACGTTAGCCGCTGATGTTGATTTCGCACCGTAGCGGTATCGTAGTAATGAAACACGGCCATAACCCGTGAATGGAATAATAGCCAGTACTTAAATTGTAGGAAGGATGCGTCCCCCTTTTGTTAGTTAGGGTCCCCCATTGAGATTTGGCCTCACCCTGTAGAAAATTCAGCGTTTCCCATACTGGGTAAGCGAGAAATATCTTTGTTTTTTGATTTGTTTAGTCTTCATTCGAATGTGGTGGTCAAATATCGTACAAAAAAACATAGCTAATTTCTATAATACTTAACGTTAAAATTGATTTTAAAACAATAGTGAAAGGAAAGTATCTCTCGCTAATTTTATGTTTTTTAACATGTATAGCAAAACCTTGTAAGTTTGAGAGTTTATTTTTTTTGTGTTTGTAGGCTGTAAGAAACGCTTCTTTTGCGCTCATTGGAACTTTGACTTTGTTTATGGGTGAAAAAATCTAGATGCTTTTGAATGCGAAAAGCCTGCTATTTTGCAACAAATTTATGCTAGAATGGAAAAGGTAGACAAATTGATCTACCTCATGTTGATTTGTGGTGGGATGATTTGATATCATTGGCTCTTTCCTACTCGTGCCACCTATCAACCTAGGTTTATTTTGCAGACCATTTGATAGTCATTGGCCTAAAATTTCGTGAAAGGCCAGAAAATGTTCACTCAACATTGCCAACATAACTCAAAAAGAATTTAAAAAAGTCGGCGTAACTTTGCATTCAAGCATTAAAGCAAAAATTATGTTATAAAATAAAATGTTTCCTAATTCGGATTTTTGACCGAAAATTTTAAGCGCAAAATAAACCCAGGAAAACAATCCACCACAGAATCTTTGCAATGCGATCAGGAAAACCTAAATTGTCTGCTTTACTAAATTTATTTTCGAAGCATTTTGTAAAACTCTGTTGCGGCATTTGCAACTCATTAAAGTTTTTAGGTCAAAGGTCAACCTCCTCCCCTTCTTGCAAAAAAGTGAAGAAAGCGGGTGGATAAGAAATGGATGCAGAAGCGGATGAAGTGGAATATGAGGGTCAGGAGGGAAGATTTAGCTTTGATTACATGGTCCAAAAGGTTGACATCAGATTAGCATTTTGATCAGTTGACTCTTATGTTACGTTACTTTGGTTCAAGATTGAAATTTTGTTTCAAATGAGTTTTATTTTGCTCAAAGAGCTGGTTTAATAAAATCTATTCAAAGTCATTTTCTTCAATAAAATTGTGTTTGTAATTTGTAATTACATGTTTGTCCACCAAGTAAGTTTGGCAAGGAGACAACCAAGGTCTTTGAGTAGAGCTGTCTTACTATACCACTTACGTCTACCACAACACGGCCCCACCTGTCCACCAATCACGATGGAAGCTTCATAGTTTTTTTGGTTTGACTCGACCGAGAATCGAATCCGAGTGTATTTTTTCAGTTGCAGACCCTCCATTCACTCGACCATTGATCGGTTTCAAAATTTCATCTTGACAAAATGTGTTGCTATATAGAAAAAGTAGGGTTGGAAAAACAATTTATTATTGCCTTGGTTTACAGTTCCGAAATCATGGATGCTGTGGAGGCAAAACTCGGCGAAAAAAACTGGAAGGTCCGAAAGAAAGGTTTGGACGCAGTGATCGAGATCTTAAACAAAGCTAAATTTATCAACGCTAACGTAGGAGATCTTCCAGGTGCCCTCAAAACTCGCCTCTCTGACTCGAACAAAATTCTCATTAATACAAATTTTTCTGGTCGATTTAATTATATCGTGATCTACTTAATACTCCGTATTTTTTTTAGTTTCTGCAGTACGGTGCTGATCAACTATTGCTCACGCGGTGCACACTGCACAGTGTTGCGTGTAAATGTCAAAGTAGTATAACTCTTTTATTCCAAGTTTTTGTACCACGACTAGAGTGGTGGCTACTATTTGCTGGTATAGCGCTTGATATATAAGATTTGATTTTAATACTGGCTAAATCTAAGCTTTACCACCACTGCTCTGACATTGTGATTTAAACAGGCTCAAGTTCTTGAAGAACTTTGTTAATTTTAGTTACCACTTTGACGGAATAACATCAAAAAGAAATTTAAGCTTACTGGGATCTTAATTCGTAATCCATTTCACACGTACAATCGGGCTGTCTTCTAACATTTCTTCAGTTTTACAATTCATTGTTATTCCTTCTTGGATTTGCAGATTATTTATTTAGTAATATCACCGCAAGTCTAATATTTTTCTTAGTGACTTCCACTTTGAAAATTTTATCTCAACTTTCAACAGCTTTGGGAACGCATACAGCCAACACGTATTGACACTGAGTTTTAGTATCATTACAACTCTGGCAGATGGCAAGGTGCAGAAATGTCGAATAATCAATGCTTAATGTTTTACGTTATATATTGTACAAATTATCATTTGGGTGTTGAAGCCTGTTCTTCATATCTTAATCACTGCATGTTGGATCTTGCATATTGCTGGAAGGCCAACCGCAAACTACTTTTAAGATGGATAGATCATCGATACTTGATTTACGCACCAAGTCAATTAACCGCTGCAAACTGACGCCGACATTAAGGTTAGTTGACAGTTAGTTTGTGGCGGCCAGTTGTCATAGACTCGTTGGTTTACACTGCAGTATTGTAGCCACAAGTTCGCCAAGCTGCGTTGAAATGCATGGACACTTGTTTGGAAAACAGCAAGTTGTCGTTATGGCTGGAAGGTGACACACTCGTTACAGCGTTATCAAACCCCAAGCACACCCATCTTCGAATTGAGGTGATTAGATTCTTTAGCTACTAGCTTTTGCTTTGTTACTTTCGCTTTGGATCACCGGCAAATCGTTTGCGCTGCCTTAGCCGTACTCTTCATAATTCGAAATAATGGCTTCGAAAATATCGGAGGCTCCATTGTAACACCATTAAAGACTTTTTTAAAAGATTTTACCTATTTCTCAGAAAATTCAGTTTATAAGGTTTGGTAAAGTTAATGGAAATAGTTTTTTACACCCTACACAAACATACTTGATCGACTTTTAATACCCACTTCCCGGTTCTTTCATCTTGTTGAATACTCATTGATTTTCTAACGCATAGCGTTACATTTTTAGTTGTTTAAATGGCTGAGCGAGAAATTAATGGCTGCCAAAAAGCAGCCAGCTGGGGCAAGATAGGGATTGAGGATGTGCATCCCTGTTGTGTACGCATGCTGCAAACATATAAGAAGCGGAGAAATAAGATCAAAAGCACAGGCTTTTCTTCCCCCTCTCATACTACATCTAACGTATGAAAAACTCCTGCGAGCTATTGGAAAATTGTCGGTAAGATGACAGTGATGATCAAAGTATTTTTCAAAGTCTTGTTTGAAAAGTATTTAAAGCTCTATAGTGTTGTTTTTTTCTCAATTGGAGCTATCGAATTTTATCCGGCTATAAAAGTTGCCCAAGTTCTTGGTTCTTCTCAGTGAAACAGAGCATGGTGCTCAGAAACGCTAACCACTTATCCCCAGCTAGAGGGAAGAACCCGCAGAAAAGGACAATTTCACACAACTTAAAGGGCATTTTTTTACCACACATGAGGGCGGATCAGAACAGTTTGTCGCGAGAGGTTTTAACGTGGCTGCGTCAGGGTCAGAGCTGGAGATAGGAACAAGATTTAGCGTCAAAACGTCTTAGAAACCGGGTTATGGTTTTGAGCAGAGTTTTAAAGTGGCCTACTAGAACGAGCCCAAACCCAAAAAGTGATTTTGAGGGGAGCGAACTGGGCTTCAAACCGCTCCCGAGGTGCAACCTTCTTATTTTGTGGTGATTCTTAAAAATAATTCCAGAGCCTTTTGCATGTCCTCTTTTTCGGTTTACTATAAAAACAAACAAACAAAAAAGAGAAAGAAAGAAAAATAAACAAAAACCTAAAAAAATGCAGAAAGTAGATTGTGTGAAAAGCCCTGCGTAATCTTTGGATGTTTGCATTTTTTGTAACAAGTAAATTCAAAGTAAAGTATAATTTTAACTAGGTAACCACACCTTAAAACTTATAGGCACAATCTAAGGAAGTTGTTATGCCTTTGTTGGACAAAGCAAATGAACAAGTTCCTGCTCTTGCATCTTCCAAGGCCCCCAAAGTGCCCCTTTTCGCTCCTCTTGCCCCACAACGAAACCTCAAACTCCAGTAGAAGAACCGGCTGAGCCTCCACAGAGACAAGGCTCGACTTCAACCGCAGAAAAGAAACCGGTAAGTTTGCCACAAATAACTACATAACGACTTTTGGTTGATAAACTATGCTGCCGCAACTTGAAAATAAACTTTCAGAGAATAATTCAAATTGGTGTTTTGTGTCATTGCTTTGTCGAGGTGATTGTTTCTGCACAAATTTACTGTTCTAGGCATATATCGTGGAAAGGATATTATTTGAATTTTGTTAATCCTGCATCATTGGGCTAACTTTTGGCAGAAAAATTTCTTGTTCTTCCGGTAAAGCAAATAAAGTATTTACGTTAGTAATTTTTTTAGAAATCCATTTTTTCGCAAAAAAAGACGAGAGCAAAAACCATCTCCCTTCTGCTTCCAGAAAAGCCAAACAGTCAAAGAAAGATACCTCGCCTATGTTTATTCATTGAAGAATGGAAAGGAACAACGAATGAAGAATGAAGCCAAATTGAAAGTGAGCAGCTAATATTCAAAGTTTTAAATAAAACAAATTTAAAAGCAACGATGTCACAAAAATGAAATAAATTTAAATTACACTTGCGTTTTTGTTCCTCCATGTTCAAAGTTGCCGCTTCAGACCGTGGACGAGAGATTTTGCTGCCCAGTGCTTCACTCAAAGTGGAATAGGGAAGCCGCCCCGTCACCCACTCAGCGGTTCGTAATTGGACATTGTAACAATTCCAACCTCTAGATTTTCGTAATCTAAACCATAGATTTTCAAAATGCTCAATACGGAGCCCTAGGGGTCCGCAAGAGAAACTTAGAGGCTCCCCAAGATATTCGTTTACTTTTTTGTTTTCGAAAAAGAGTATTAACTTCTTTCAAACCACAAAGCCATATCAGCAGAAGTTTTATTCCCGATAGCATTTTATTATATTCCAAACGTTTTCGGCGCATTTTCTAAATGGCCCTCTTCAGCAAATTAAAAAGCAGTTCACAGTAACTTTAAAATTTAGAAATGAAAGATTATCAAAATATTATCTGCAAAATACAAATGGTACAATATTACAACCACTATAACTTCATACATTTGATATTGTGACGTACGTTACATCTTTTTCATCGTAAAATTAAGTCAGAAAAAAAGATAAAAATAAAGCAACCCTGTAAAATAACAACACTGTATACGATACAATAAATATACACAAAAAATGTTTAAAACACATTCAAAAGAAAAGAGCAATTGTTGGCGTATAATTATTGTGAAATCAATCGTGGTGTTAGCTTTTTTATCAATAATGTTTGCTGTTACTTTGGTTTTATATTCATCGTGACAGTTCCTAATTACTTTAACCGATCAGTGGTCGAGTGGATAGAGCGTCTGCTGCTGAAGCGGTAGACTCGGGTTCGATTCCCGGTCGGGTCAAACCGAAGACTCTAAAAATTTGTATTCACAGCTTTCCTGCTTGACGTTCAGCATTAAAAGGGACAGTGTGAAGCCTCCGCCGTGTGTGGTAGACAGATGGGCAGGTGGCAGCTTGACTCGAAGACCGAAAGGTCCCTTCGCTGTCTCCTGGCCAAGGCAACTTGTTAAATAATATGTAATTACAATTACAATTTAAACCAACCAACATTAAAATTACAATTTTGACAACTTTGGCAAGAAAAATGTGTTGGCTTATGGCACTTTTGGCGGAGTTGGAGTTAAGCTGCAACTGTTTTCTGGCTCTAGTCACCAAGTGGCGCGTTGACATACCAATACATGTCAAATACCAACATACGTACGTCGATCAACAATATCAAATGCATAAAGTTATGGTAATTGTAATTTGTACCATTTGTGTTAGAATGCTTATAAAGCCTCACTATTTTTTGAAACTTATCATATTACTTTTTACCTGTTTTCAAACTGCTTATTTTAGGAAAAAAACTAGGACATTCAAACTTTTTTTGTAATCCGACAAGGTTTTGGGAGTCCTCCGGGCACTTCACATAATTCATTGTGAAAATAAGCAAAAAACGGCTTTTATTTCTTTGTTTTTTATGCTAGAAAGAAAATTTTTGATACTATTCATATTAAATGGATAATGTTCACTTTGTATAATAATATTTAAAGTTTCTCTTTAGTAAATCATCACATGCATTTAATTTTCACAGCAATTTTTAAAATATACCAAAATACCAGCACCAGAGATGGAAACCGATCGGGTCGACCGGCACCGGACGGGTCGACTGGCCGGTCGGGTCGAGATTTTTCGACCGGCCAGTCAAGCCGGTTAAAACACCCGTCAAGTTCTCCTTTCTTGCAATTAAAAGACATCTAAGCACCAACTGAAATATACGCGTATATTTTATTATAAATAAAACTTTTCATAAAAAACAGTATTAAACAAACCACACCTTTTGAAAGCACTTGTTGAATGGTTTTAAGCTGTGACTAATATGCTGTTACGCTTTAAGAAAAGCACATCCAGGGGGGTGTTTAGAGGAGTATTGCACCATGCCTCCCCCCCATTCGGGCCACGGCACAAAGCAAAAAAGTGCAAAATATACCTTAAAATCGCGTAATCAGATTATAATAAAGCATGCACGTGGAAGAGGCTTACGCTACCTGGCACTTAAGCATCATTTTGATCAACTTGAGAGTAGAAGTGGCGCAGATTTCAGATTTTTTAGTACATGCTAAAATCTTGCAGCTTTGAAAAGCTTTTTTCAACTATAATTCACCACACTCTACACTGGGCAAAAAAGACATAGATCTTATTTTTTAATATCTAACTAGCAGCGGCATGTTCTGAAGTAGCAGCATTTCTACAAACTGCTTGGGCACATTATATTTCGAATGTTTTCTAGCCAATGTCATAAGAGTTTAGCGTTTGCTGCTCGGCAAAATGCAACTAATCTGTTAACAATAGCTGAAAAATTTTAACTTTTTTTCTTGGCCTTACGCCTAGTATCATTATAAAGAACGTCTAATGATTTAGCTATAGTGCCCTCTAGTTCTTTTTGTGCTTATTTCGTGCACGTTTTGCGTTGCTCAAAATAGGTGTCTCAAACCGAAATTTAACCTAAAAAGGTCTCAAAATTGAGTTATATTTGCAAAAAACGCAAAAAAATTTTTTGCGTTTTTATTCTGTGACCCCTTTTTTGGAGTCACAAAATTTAGCACCTCACTCATGCCCCCTCTTTTTTGAAAATTTTTCATTAGATGCATTAAACAGTGAACAAAAATCTTTGGTAAAAAACCAGTCCACCGGCAGGTTGACCGGCGTAGATTTTGAAATTTACCGTTCGGGTCGGGTCGAAAAAATTCTGACAGGTTCCATTTTTGACCAGCACTACCAATTTTCATAATACACGTGATTCTAGATTGCATGGAGCTGAATACGGTATTTAGTGTTTTAATTGCCAATCAGCAATCTAACCTATAATTTAACCATCTAATATACAGCTTTATCTATTACTTATTGCCTAATAGCACATACAAGTATCAAATATTCTATCACCAGTATTATCCATTAACATTCCACAGTAAAAAATCAACCAATATGACTTATACAAGAATGAAACTTAACTTTTTTTTGAAGTATTTACTATTTCTCTTTGAATTAGTGTTAAGAGTGAGACAACACATATATAGTTTATTCCTTCTTAAAAACTAAGCATGTTTTTTAGGCCTTTAGTTGCATTAGGTAAGAATTTTGTCTCTAAAAATGAAGGATATTACATGCATCAGCTTATCAGGCACATATGAAATCATTCACAGTTAACATAGTAACACACTAAAATATATTACTCTACAACCTAAAATCAATTTCACTTCATTGGGGTATTATCAATTAAACAGTTAAATCTTTTTCAAATAACATATCATCCAAAACATGGCCTCAAACAAGTCTTAAGCAATGTAAATGTACAACACTATTTACGTCATTCCAATTTGCATGTTTTAGGCTGATTTTTCAAATAGATGTTAGCTTGTCGAGTTTCCTAATTCAGTTTTAGTTAGGCGCCTAAAGTAGCTTCAACTTGAACTTGAGGTATACCCATCATGAGTGAATACTGGCAATTTTGAATCTCTTGTCTAGAACTATTTTCACGCTATGCATAACGTTTTGAAATCAATTTTGAGAAAATTTACGGCTCCTGTGTTTTACTCCATTTTTAGCTCATTTGCACAGCTACTAGAATATTTAAAGCATTAACGTTTTCAACTGGCATCTGCTTAGAAATCAATATTTTTGAAAGGAAGTTAGGGTCACTTCTCAAAATATAAAAATTTATCTTGTATTAAAATGTTAAATGCTTTAAAGTGGGCTTTATCAAACCCAAACCTTGATGCAGCGTTTGATAACAACTGAGATGAGGCTAAGGTCACAATGCTGCTACCTTTTTTGAATCTTTTCCTAAACCCTAACTTAAATTTATTTATCAAGAGAATTTTGTTAGTGTGAGCTGCCAAACTGGAATCATAAAGTTTTTTTTGCATTGTTTGGTAGGATCATTAATGTTGACTTTAATGACTGATTTATCAAAGTATCATCATCAGCAGAAATGAATGGAGGCAAAAACCAACAAACAAAAGCACTTTGGTTTTGACGTTTGACGTGTAGATGCAATTTTGTAGTTTGGCAAGTATAGCATACCACTAGTTTTGCTTTTGCTTTTACTTTGAAGTGCAACTATATAACACCTTAACAACATCCAAGATTAAAACACTTATGATGATTTATATTAAAGTTTTGCCAACAATTTCTAAAAACTTTCATATCATTATTACAGCCTTCAGATATGGATAAATTTGGAAGTGACTAAATAGCGCATTATCATCCGTTATGCTGCATGTAGCTTTACAATGAGAGAAACTACCAATTTTTAGAAATGGGTAAGAAAGACAGTTTTGCGATACCAAATAAAAGTTAAGATTGCAAACTCTGACAAAACATTACACATTTAGTTACGTTAAAATACTTTGACATTTTTACGTGGTTTTGACCACGACAAATTCAAAATGTTGCATGAAAGTGGCTTGTTTTTGCTTTGATGCTTCGAAATAAAGCAGTAGTCAATCAAAGATGCCTGGAGAGTATAGATTCAAAGTATCGGCAGTTGTCGGCAGCTTGGCCAAAAGGGTAAAGGCGTCGTTTTTACGACGACCCTGATCGCATGATCGTGGGTTCAACCCGCATCCTGGTCACGTTGTTGCGTCCTTGGATAAGACGTTTTACGATGATTATCTCTGCTTGGTGGCTTCGAACAAGCAGCAAATTTATGTGGGAAGAAGTCAAAGGTCAACCGGAAAACTTGGAAAATGGTCAACTCCTAAGCGGGTGCGGATTCATCCAAAGGATAGCGCCACCGTCGCTTTCTCGTGAAAAGAGGATAAAGATGCATCAATCAAATCAATCAATCCAAAAGTCAACATAATTTGTTTGTCAAACTATGATACAAAAAATTTCATATCAGCGTGAGGTCAGAAATGGATTAATTAAGTACAGAAACATTTTGGAACAACAGCCAATTTAGCTTGTACTACAGTATGTTTGCTAACTCAAAATTGAAGTATTTATCAAAAGTTTACCAGTAATCTGCACATCACGTAGCCTGCATTGATCTTGCTATGCCTTCAACAACTAATACAATAGTATGAAGAGGCTACCACAAACCATGTTACCAAACTACCATAACTAGATTCACAGTTAATAAAGTTATACGAAAACATTAAAATTTTCTAATTTCATCATTGTCACCTCATTCTAAAAATTTTACCTAAAAATTGATTTGGTACATTGTATAATATGAAAATTTATGGCAATATAGTAATTTTGGTGCTCTGTTGTGAAATTATGCCAAAATCAAAGTAAACTTAAATTTGATCACAGTTTAATATAATCCAAAAGCATCCTCAGGTCTGAATTAGTGGGTATGGAGCATAGGCGTAGCCAGAATTTTTGATTGGGGGGCCCAAACCACAATCACATCAAATCATGTCATCAGACACTTCAAAAGAGGAATTTTTTTTGTGGGGTAAAGATATTATAGAATAGAAGATCAGAAGCCGCGGCCTGGTTTTGGCTCGTAACTAGTATATCGCTCGTGGGAGAGGGCTCAAACTAATAGTTAAAATGTGAAAATGTCTAAATTGGGACACGTGTTGAGTAAAGTAGTACAAAGTCAAACGTATCACAGACAGGGGTCTGGGGGCGGAGCCCCCGACCGCTAGAGACTATGAGGGTCTGGGGGCGAAGCCCCCACCCGCCAGAAGATTTTTTGCAATTTTGTTGAAATATGAGCTGTTTTAATGCCATTGGATCACATTTCGCACGTATGCTGAGCCATTTGAAAGTACTAGATTTTTAACATTTGAGCGCCACTTAAAAAATTAAATTGCTCAGTCCTCCTTTCGTTTGCAATTTAAATTCAAAACAGGTTTTAAATTTTGTATTTTGGGTTAAATTTTGTAAGTGATTTGGCCCAAGTAGGGGAAAGTAAGCTACATTGCCTCCTGCAATATTTTAGCAGTAAATAATATCCCACTCGAAGATTTTCCTTAGAGATTTTTGTTTTGTCATGAAAACAACCAGTTGTAGGAGAACATGTACGGCCAGGGGGCCCAGGCCCTCTTAATTCAAAAATTTGCTCAATGAGCATTCCCCTTACTGTAGCTTTTTTTTTCAAACGTTATTTGTCGCATAAAAACTAGCGAGGTGGAGGTGAATTGTAATTGAAAAATGTACAAGGTGGAGGTTACTCCTTATATGCGAGGTGGAGGTTACTCCTACAAACCATTTCATTGCCCGGGCCGGATTTACATTGCGTGGCGCCTCTGGCGCGGGGTCCCTGGCACTTTGGGAGTTTAGCAGTATTTTTCTGCCAAATATGTGTAAAGACCAAAAAAGTGTTTTAGGATCTGAGCGCGGAGCTCCAGGGATTGGTGCTATATGTTAAATCCGGCCCTGGTTATCGCACTACGTTCATAAAAAGGTTGAATGAAGGCCTGAGTTAGCCACTTTTAGGAAAAAGACCCTTAATTTCACTCGGGTTATAAATTTAAATTGGTTGGAAAAATTAAATTGAGGGGACCGGGCCCCCTGGATCAATATTATCGTTAATTACTGTTGTACGCGAAGATGCAAGAAGAAACTGAAGAAACAATGTAACAAACCCCCCCAAAAAAAGACTAAGCTCGCTTGGGGTTTTTACAGGACGTGTGCTGCCATGGTTCCAGTTCTTCTTTATTCAAAGACAAATAAATTGACAAAAATAAATACCACGCCACAGCACGGTTTCAAAATAAACTTGAAACCGGCGAGCTAATGAAAGAAAAGCCCAGCTGGCTTAACCAAAAAATGCACGTTGACAAATATCTAAAACATAAGTAACGTCATTTTAGCGTCTGACCATCAGGTCTTAAAAAGAAGAATGAATTGAATGCTTGCCATCACAGTCAAGAATTGCACCTTCTTCATGCTTCGCGCATAAAGAAAGAAACAAACTTAATTATATGCAAATTTAAACACGTACAAACTCCAACGATTTGTAACAAGTTTCGAGCTAAATTACAACAGCTGCAAAAATGCCCTGCAGACCGCGCTCTTTGCGTGAAGGCAAGCAAATCAAGAATTCAAAAAATGCTATACAGCAAATCAGGATTTAATGCTATGACGTAACAAACAATAGTGTTTTTGTGACATGTTTGTCATTGTTAGCATTTCAATTTGGGGTGGGCCAGGGCCTTCTGCCCCCACTGGGTATGCCTATGGTACAATAGATGGTTACGCCTAATAACCATGTTATTGCCCGGGGTCCTGACACTTTGGGGATTTTTGCAACATTTTCTGCCGAGGTGAAAACCAAAATGTCATCTAAGCGCGGGGCTTCTTGCGCTGTGCCATATGGTATATCTGGCCCTTGTTCTTGCATTGCATTCATACAAAGATTTGATGAAGGCCCGAGGTAGCAACTGTTATGACAAAAACGCTTAATTTCACCCGGACTATAGGCTACAATAAATTGTTTGGCAAAGTTGAATTGAGGGACCCGGGCCCCCTTGTCGTCAATATTATTGTTAATTGCTGTAGTACGCCTGTACTGTTGTACGCCTGTACTGTTGTACGCGATGACGCTAAAAAAAAAACTGAAACTGAAGAAACAATAGGCTTTTTGTCACATTTTTATTATTGGTGGCATTTCAAGGAGGGGAGACCGGGCTCCCTGGGTCCTCTCTTGGCTACGCCTATGGTATAGCGCCCAAAATGAAGTTTCTAACATGAACGAATAAAAAGTTAGAGACATTTTTGTTTATTTTCACAATGGTTCACGAAATTCTGCCGGAGGACCCCCTAGAAATTGACCGTTTTTAAAAATATTTCACAAAAAACGTTTTTTATGCAAATTTGAACATATAGGTAAACGAAAAATAAAAATTTTGAGGAAAACTAAGCACCAAAACTTGTGTTTTGCAGATAATTATTTGACAACCTTTTATTTCTTCTTCTTCTTTCTTCATAGCCCGCTTTCCGTGAGAGTTACGGGGGCAGCAGCTCGAGATTAAGCCGCCAAACTTCACGGTCTTCCATCACCTCCAGCATTTCGCTTGGGTGAAGTCCTGAGCGATTCCATCCAAGATCCTGGATGTAATCGGTCCATCTAGTTCTAGGTCGTCCAACTGGTCTTCTCTCGTTTGCTTTGGCAAGCTCCAAAGCTTGTTTGGGAAGTCTTTCCCTGAGGCATTCTGCTTACATGGCCAAACCATCTAAGCTAAGATTTTTCAATTCGGAGAATAACGGTTCGATCTTAACAGATTTTCGAATCTCAGAGCTTAGCACTTTGTTAAACAGTGTACAACTCCTTCGATTCTTCGTAAAAACCTCATTTCGGACGCTTGCACTTGTGATCGCATTCTTTCGGTCATTACCCAAGATTCATGACCATAAGTGAGAATGGGGACAAAAACTGTTTTAAAAATCGAGAGAGCTTTGCCTTTTACGACAATTCTCGTTTCATCAAAACCGAGTAGTGCAAATAAGCTTGCATTACTGCACTAGCCTTGCCTATTCGGGGTATCTAGTTTTTCGTCTTGCCTTCCGTCACTCGTAACTGCAACTCCAAGATACTTGAACTTCTCTACCTGCTTCAGTGTCGCTCCATTCACTTGTAACACGCACTGATTAGAGTTTCTTGAAAGATGAAGTACCTCAGTTTTGGGCTTTGGCCGTACGTATTTTTATTCCGGCGGTGTTGCATGCATCTGCAAAGCTATTTAATGCGCGCTGGAGGCCAGATTCTGTGGAAGAAAGCAGAACCAAATCATCAGCGAATAGCGGACTACTGATTTTGCAATTTCCAATTGTGGCGCACTCATCAGCTTGGCTGCATTTGTCGAACCAATTCATGTAAGCAAGAAAAGGAGAGGTGACAAAACGCACCTTTGCCGGAGTCAAACGCCCACATGGAACGGCTTTGATTGCTTGCCATTTACCCGAACACAAACCTTTGGTCGGCAGTAGAATGACTTAATGGCGCGCAACAATTGGCCATAATTAACGCCATACTCCTGCAAAACCTTCCAAAGTTTATTCCGAAGAACTCGGTCATTTGCTTTTTCAAGATCGACAAAGCATGCAAAAAGATCTTTGCCATTCTCCCAAGATTTCTTGAAGATTTGTTTCAGAGTGAAGATTCGGTCCATGGTGCTGCGACCCGGACGAAAACAGCACTGACCATCTTCCAGTTTTGATTCCACTATTTCTTGGCATTTCCTTTCAAGGCATTTGGCATATACTTTTGTTGGCAAACTGAGGGGTGATATCCCTCTGTAGTTTGTGCATTGCTTGCGATCCCCTTTCTTGAATATCGGAATAATCATACCTGTTTGCCAATCTCTGGTAGTTTTGCCAAACTTCCACGCAACTTGACACACTCGCGTTAATCTGAGAATTCCTTCTCCAGTCAGCGCTTTCAACATCTCGGGTCTGATTTTATTTTCACCAGCAGCTTTTCCAAAATTTATCCCTTTAATTGCCGTTGCCACTTCTGCTACGGTGAAAACTTCTTCTTCCCTTAGATAAGTCACTTTGTGCGTGTCATGAGTCAATGCCTTTACAGGATTTAAAAGATCTTCAAAGTATTTTCTCCATCGTGAAAGGATTTCGTTCTCATCCGTTAGAATGTTACCTGCAGAATCCTTGATGGAGTGCGTGACACTTGATCTTTTGCCACGTAAACAGCGGATGGTCTGCCAAAATACTTTGTTTGCCGCAAACTATTTAAAATCCAACCGGCGACCTTCCTGGCAACTTTCAAATGTATCCGAGGACATCGAAAAGGTGGCTGCTGTTCAGATCAGCAATTATTTTATCAGTTACTAAAAGTTGTGGGCGAAAACGGCTTAGAGTGGCGGGCGATAGTGAGAAAAGAACACCTGAGTGGAACCAAGAAATTAGAGAAGCTTTTCCAACAAAAAAAGATGCTTTCAAGTCTTGGCTACAGGACAGATCGTCATTGATTTCCGATTCCGGTACACTGAGGTGCGAAAAGTGACAACTTCGGCAGTAAAAAAATCCAAGGAGAAGTCGTGGGAAGCGATCTACGCCACTATGTCCTTGAGCCCCTATGCCCCTGCGCCCTTATGTCGTAGATCGCCACGTGGTACAGCAGACAATCAGTTTTTAAGAATTCTCTTCTCGGACCCCCAGAAGTCCCCTTTCGCACCCCTAATTGAGAACCGCTGCTTTAAGCTGTTCAAAAAATTAATTTTGGGATACACATTAGAAGATTTTATAGTTGGTACCCGTAAACAATAATTAAACAATGTCAACATATTTGTCTCTAAAACATATACTGAAAAAGAATACTAACTCTTACAGTAGCGTTCTTCCGATGTCTATGTTCTGATGAAGTTAAAGCAATCTTGATGTTGTTAGCTTCAATTTATTTACTCTTCGCTGATGATAACTGCCAACATCATCAAAATATAATAAGCAGCAACGAGTTTATTCTGCATAGCATCATTGATGTTTGATTGAAGTATCATCATTGATGCAATGCATCACAGCCTCACTGATGCATTGATGACTCACGTAATTTACATCGAAAAACTAAATTGCATGAGGTACGACTTTTTGGTAGCAAATTATTATTGATAGATCAAATTTGGCCACTTGCAATACTAGCCAACAAAAATCAAACAAAATCAAAGCACAAAAAGCTTTGGGTAGATTCAGATAGGACATTTTCAGTCATGATGAAAAATTATTCATACTTGTGTTTGCTGCAGGAGATTATATTCAGGTAGGAATTTTCAGATAATTATAATTTGATTGCAACTTGCTGTTCCCAAAATTAACTATAATAAAAGCTACAGCGATTTTGAATGGACGATTTCCGTAATTTTTTTTACAAATAAAAACTCCGATTTATGAAATCAAAATCTTTAGAATGAAAACCCTTAACAATACATAGCAGAGCGATTCATAAAAATTCAGCAAGGGGCTCAGCAAGCAGCTTAAACGAGATGAGCTGAAATTGTAGCATATTGACACCAGACAGTTTATGTTAGAGTTGTAACGTCAGGATTTTCTGTCAACGACAATCTTTGATATTGGACGTCTACAACAAAAAAACAAATTAAACTTGTTCTCTTTCATATACTCGCAGTATTACACCGAAGCGTGCAACAAGGACCCACTTCCGCGTCATTGCGCCCGGGCAACACAGCTTCACTCAAAGAAACGTTACGGCGATGGCAATACGTTGACAACACTGTGTCCGATTTGACCGAGATTTGAATCTCATACCTACCGCTATAGAGACAAACGCGGGCGACTTTTAGATTCGAGAATCGGCATTTTGTCTTTTTTTATCTCAATTCGAGAAAGAAAGAAACAAGAGCAATTGAGAAAGAAAAAAAGGCAAAATGCCAATTCTCTCAGCTAAAAGTCGTCCGTGTGAATGCGGCTTTACGGTGATTACCTGTACTTAGTGGCTTCATACAAGCAGCAAATTCAGTAGACAAAAATTAGAAAAAATCCACAGAAAACTCCTAAACATGCGCGGATTTCTCCAAACACGAAGTATAGTCACCGCAATGAAAAATGTGCGGATCGTCCAATCGTTAGCGTCTGACGCTGTCCGGTAACAGGAGGACAAAGTACTACAACAATATCATATCAATCACTGAAGGACTTATGAGGTTCAAAACATTAAGTCATCTTATTAAAAAAAACAACAGGTGGGTTTTATTATTAGTCTGCTCTTGCAAGGAAAAAGGTTCAAAGTTTTGATGCTGCGCAAAACTTTTAATTAAACGACAAAGGTTATTATTTTGTTTTACAGGTAAAACTAAAAGCGCCAATTCAGCTACGTTATTTGTTACTTATTAATATAGCAGTTTTTATTCAGACCTCAAAAAGTTTAATTTGGCGTGTTCTGTATTTCATTCCAGTCGGCTTAAAGTCATGAGCGTACGAGAATCCATGGTTTATTTTTAACAAAATCCACTACTACACATGCCGATATGATTGTATGCGTAACACTTTACTAGCGTGAAATTAGTTAAAAGAATAAGATCAAACGCATAGCCAGAAATTCGCAATCGGGGGCTGCTTCGGTGGTCTTGGAGCGGCAGCCAATGGGTGAGGCTGGGGATCTGAAAACGGAGCCCTCCGCCCTCGAGAGTTCCGTATTTTTTTGCAAAATAACTTGTTTTTAGTCTTATTTTGATAAAAATTAATGCTTTTAAAACGTGGCCAGGGGCCGAAATTAACTTTTTTGACAATTTGCCCGTCGGGCAAGTGATATCAAGTGTTTACTTGCCCAAGAAAATTTCAACTTGCCCGCAAAAAAAAATAGGCACAATAAGTTTTGAGGCTGTTTATCTTAGGAAAAAAATGTGTAAAATGTATTCTTGGCAAAAACAGTGAATTTGCGTAATACGTGTATCCTATTTCGAGAATCAAGTTTTCGTGCGCGCTTGTTATGGTAAGGTGACCTAATAGGTAACTTTTTTCAAATGTATTACGCAAAACATGACTTTTTTGATTGTAATGCATTTTCAATCGCGAATATTTTGGAAACTACACTAGCTAGAAAGCCGAAATTTTTTGCAAAAGTTATAAGAGCTAAAAGATCGTTAAAATGATCATAACAAAATAATTGCAAAATTCTTGACGTTGTCTTTATGAAGTGCAGGGTTTGTACTTGTGATTTTGAAACAGCAGTTAACGCGGCAAGCATGGAAAAAAAATTTTTTTCAGAAAACGTAGCATTTTGTGTCAAAAAGTTGCCAAGCGCGTCTAAGTATAGAAAAATTTGCGTGCGATTAAATGTTAATTGCGATTAATGATGTGCGTTCGATTAAACAAAGTATTCATTGTAATGGTTGCGAAGTGCTAAAATAAAGCAAGCAACAGCTTTCTCCACTTACATTTTATTTTATTCCAACAAAAGCGGATCTAAATTGCATCTCTAAATAATCTTGTTTGATGTTGTTTAATACGCTGTATTCAAACTTGTCGGTTATGATTTCCGTGGTCACACAAGGGGAACCCTTGTAATAGGGATAGCCTATGGCTATCCTTACTGCAAGGGTTCAGCGATTTTTTCACTTGTTTTTTTAAGTACCACAAGTGAAAAATCGTTTATTCCCTAAAAAGCCTTTGCTGCTGTGCAATCCCTTAAGGTTTGTCCAGTTCGGCCAAGAGTCTTGTCCAGCTGGGGAATAACTTTGTTAGAGAAGCTGAGGGCTGCCGATGAGAACTTAAAGCTCAAAACAGCGCTGTCCAGCTCTGTGCACGCTGTATTTTGTTAGCTTGCCCGTCGGGCTAGTTAAGCCGAAAAATAACTTGCCCGAGGCCATTTCAGCTTGACTCGGGCAAGCGTTAATTTCGAACCCTGGTGGCATATTAGCAGTGCCAAAACGTGATTAAACTGGTTGCGTAAATGGCTTTGGGAGGTGACTAATGATTAAATTTTAGTTCGCTTATTTAGAAGCTATTAAATCGTAAAATCCTTCAGTTTAGTAAAACTTACACGGAGTAATCTATTTCGTCTACATTTTCTAGAAAAAGATAATTGGGGGAGGGCTAATGAAACGAGATTTGAGAAAAGTTCTAACTAATACTGAAAATCCCCTCCCCCCTTTCCCCGAGCATATCAGTCTGACATTACTTATGTCTCCTCTAAGTTCTAATTTTGTGGAACATCTCAAATATGATTTTTATTAAATCAGTTAATGCTATTATTTATATATTTTTTGCAATTAAGTGTTGTTACTGCTGCGTTTACTGCTTTGTTTCTTTTGTGCATATATGTTATCGGCTGCTTAAGAGCGGACCAGTATCTACAAATTGTGAATTGTGAGCGTAAACCAAAACAATGTCTTTGATACAAATTTGATGGTGAACACGCTTTACCAGGGGTTGACAGCCTACAGCCCGCGAGCCGGATGCGGCCCGCCAAGGCATTTTACCCGGCCCGCGACTTTTTATTGTCACCCGGCCCGGGACCTTTTTTCAATGATAGATGAGCAGCAACAAACCGCCGAAATGATTCTATCTTTTGGCGAAAACCTTTTTTGTGGTATTCGCCAACGATTCGTCTTATTTTTTGTTTTTGATCTTCGACATCAAATCGTCCGAGAAAAGGCCTGAATTTCAGGCGAAGACTTTTTTTGGTCTTTGGCATCGATTCATCCTAAAAAAGGCCTGAATTTCTGGCGAGGACCTTACTCTTTTGGTCCGCTGGAATGGTGGCGGCCCGCTAGAACCTTGTTAGGACTGAATGTGGCCCATTAGGACTGACATAATTCAAAAGGACTGACATAGTTCAAAAGGTTGTCGATTCCTGCCCTTCACAATCAACTAAATACAAAATCGATGATTTATTGTACGTAGTTTACATCGAAATTGTGAGATACACAATACACATTTTATCTAAATTACTGACTGCCTGTTTTTCAAATTTGTTCGTTTGAATGCTATACTGAAAACGCTGACTGGACTTGAGCTGTATAACGGTAAAATGAAAGCGAAATCTTGCATACCTTTTATGTTTAACACTTGATGATTTCTGAATATTTACTTTTATTTATTTTGTTGTTTCATTTTTTTCCTGTTCTGCTTTTCATTTACTTAAGTATCTTGCCTTTTCAGGTTTTTTGTGTTATTTATTCTGTTTTTTATTATTATTTTTTTTAAACTTGCTTTCATTTTTAAAAAAATTAATTGGCGTTATCTCGAAGCACCTTCACTGGATAACTATAGGGTTTTTCTGTGTTTTCTGGTTAGTGGTAATATTGTGTTGTTGCGAATTGTTTTGTCTGTACTTGAGGCGTTTTATTTACCATTGAGATAATAATTTCACGTATATATGTTGATATAGATATTTTGATGAAATCTATGTTCAGCATTTTTCAACCAGCGATCAACTTGATTGTTCATTTTTGGCCATTTTTAAAAATTTTCACTGATTTTAAAGTTTTCACAAATTAGCCTCTTTCCTAAATAAATGTTTCAAAAAATGCTTTAAATAATTATTGAATCCATTTTAGAGAAAAAGCAGCTTCCGAAGTGCTAAAAACATGTTTTTTTTTTTATTCTAAGTTTTGGTCGATAGGTCAATAAGAGGGGGAGGGGGGCTGAAGCCACCCTGTTTATGCTACTAAACAAGTTTACGATGTTACTCCCAGTACATACCAGGCCTGATAATGCTTGCATTGGGGTCGACAAACCACATGAAGTGCTCGATGACGAATCAGAGCAAAATATTAACTAGTTACAGACCACCACAATTTAACATACCCCTGTTAAATTGTGGTGGTATGTAACTAGTTAATACCAGGCCTGGTATGTATCGTAGAATTATCACTTTTTATTGCTTAATGCATAAATTATTGTCTGTCACGAGAAACTGATGTGTACTTATAACACGCAATTACGCTTTCGTCACAAAGAAAATAGCGTCGCTTTTTCGGCCGTAGTGCTACGCATTTTCAAGCTCTAGCTGCTTGTTTTCATGCGGCATTTTGTGGTGCAATTACTAGTCAATCGTGGTGAGCTGTGTTGTTCCTGATGTAATGTCAGAGATACCAAGATTAAAACAAAAGTTGGTGCTATCTACTGTACATCCTCAGACACATATCCACAAGTAATATGGAGTTTAAAGTTTATTGGTACGGTATCTTGTACTTTTGAGTGTTTTTTTAATGTGTAAGTTTTTTAATGCCTGAACGACTTGGCTATTCGCAAATAGCGCTATAAAACACAACAAGACGTGTCGCCTACGCAGAACACAGTTTTGCAAAAAATAGAATAAGCGAAAAAATTAAACCATAAGATTTACTTTTTTGAACGCTTAAATTTAAAACTGAAAAATCTTTTGATCTTCAGCACATAGGCGTAGCCAGGATTTTTGATTGGGGGGGGCCCAAACCCTCAAAAATTCGGCTGTCTTCACCGAAATTGAGAGTGAATTTTGGGCCAAAATCGGACATTCAAACGATTTTTCCGCCCGAAATCAGGTGATCTCCAAAAAAAAAAAAAAAAAAAAAAAAAAAAAAAAAAAGGTCTTCACCAAAATGGTTTTTCGGCCGAAACCGTTAGCTTTACTGTTACTTTACTGTTTAATTACTGTTATGTGCGCAATTACTGAAAAAAAAACTGCAACTAAACATCGTCAGGCTATGTTGTCATAACTTTTTGTCGTTAGTGGAGTTTTGATTGGGGGGGCCCGGGCCCCCTGGGCCCCCCCCTGGCTACGCCTATGCTTCAGCACGCAATAGTTTTAGAAAATTACGCCTATTACTAAAATCATTTGAGCTAAATTGTTGTTGTGGTGCGCTATGCAATTTTTGCTTAGATGTTTACTGTAGAATGTAAATGGTACACTTCCAGACATTGAATAATACTTGTAGCAGTATGTGGTTTATTTACATTGAAGTAAAATAACATACTGCAGCATTATTCTATTTCTTTACTTACTGTATTTCGATTGAATGATGTTCTACTCGGCTACCCGTAGTTTTGAAATGTAAGTTAAAGAGCTTTTTTGTTTACGATTTTATGTATTTCCGAATCATGAAAGCTATTTTGAGTTTTTCCGAGTACTCCAATAAACTTGACTTATTTATTTACTCTGCTGCAACTTTAATTATATTGATACGTTCTTTGTTGCTTAGCTGCTGTCTACGCAAAGCAACTTATTATCATTTAAATACATGCGTTTTTTAGTAGTCGGAAATAAGAAAAAGAATAGCCATCTTTTCATAAGACCTCAGGTAGCAGTCCAAACAGAGAAATCTTGTTTCGTTTTTTTTAAGTACGTTTATTAGCAGTTTAGTGAAAGACGTCGAAAAGCTAGCCTGTGTTAGTCGTTTATTAGATATCTGCAGCTATCCGTTGAAAAAACGTTGATATTCAATCATCTGGTATACCTCTAATTTAAGTCTACATCCAGCCATAAAATATCTGTGCTAAGGTTTCAGATTAACGTCGATTAAACGACTTAGAATAAACGTCTGAAAAACCAATCAAATTTTTGCAAAATAGACCAACAATAAACAACATTTAGAGTTAGTTTAAATACGAGATACACATAAACGTCTCAAAAACATCGTTGGGTTTACATCTATTGAACCTCTACGTAAGACGTCCATTCAACTATGTGCATTTTTGCAAAATAGACAACGTTTAGACAATAATTAGATCGTCTAGATTACGTCTAAGAGATAAATCTAGATCATATTTAAACGTCTATTCAACCGACAATGTGCCCGCGGAGAAGACTCGAAATATATATGCAGCGTTTACGTTTGTCTATTTCAATAAAGAAAATTGCAGCATACTGTCTTCTCAATATTGCTTGTTGGTTTTGAAAGCAAAATAAACGTCTATCTTATCTATCTATCTATCTTGAAAAAACATTTCTGAGACGATTGGCCTGGCCAAAACGTGGTTGTTTGTATCTTGTTCGATGTGAGGTGAATTATCTCTTATTATTGTGGCCAGGATATCAAAAAAGTATGAACTGGCCCCTATCATTTGAACGTAATTCAGTCCTTCTCGAGCCACATGCAGGCCTTGTTCTTTCCGCCCGATTTCAAGTAAGGTATTAGAGATCCACATGTATGTTTTCATTTGCTCCATTTGCTTCGATGATGATGTCATTTTCATTAAATTCAGAAGCTTTTGCAGTTCCCGAAACGAACTCAACGCTGGAAAAAACTGATATAGGTGAAATTTACTCACTCCATTCAAAAGCAAAACGTGAGTTTTCAGGTCGAGACTTTTCAAGTTTGTTTTTAAGAGTGCGTCGGATTCTTTCAGAGCCATTGGAAAATTTTTAAGGCCAACGAAGCACATGATTTTAAGAGCTTTCATATTATCGCTCGAAGACATCAATAACGGGTCTTGCATATCATCCAGCAGTGACTGATACTTTTCACAAACTTCTAAACACTTAGAATAGTTTTGGATTTCAATTAAAGCAGCACCAATGTCATTCAGCAAAAGCAAAATTTGTGTGGGCAATAACATCTCATTTTTTATGAGCTTAAACCCAATACGAATCGTGTCCTTAAACAACCCAAGAAAGTTCATGACTTTTATTTGCTTTAGTGTATGGTTGCATTGAAACAATTCATCAATTTTCGATAAATCAAAATTCTTTTTCCAAAACAGTTGAAGAATATTGGCGGTTGATAAAGCATCAACTAAGTTCTTTGCACTGACAACATTGGTCATTTCTTGCAGCTTTGCTCTTCCCTCAAATTCAATTTCTGTATGAATATCGTCTTGTTGGCACTTTTTATTCATGTAGTGAACCAAACGTATGTGACACGCCACAGCCACAGCATTTTTCAATTTTGCTGATGTGAAATCACTGAAAATATTTCTATTAAAATATTCTTCTACAATAGCAAATGTAGAATTTTGATTGATCTGCTGTAAACGTCCTAAAGCTGATACAAACAATGTTATGCTTCGGTAAATGACTCGTTTGATGTTCGTATCATTAATGACTATAAACGTAGTAAGGTTTTCCAATAAATCAAAATTTTCCAAATCTTCTTTCAGCTGTTCATGAAACCTTGATTGCTGAGCAAAAGAATTCATTTTCAATATCGAGGCAACGTTATTAGAAAATTGTTGATAGATAAGTTCATCACCTTCTACAAAACAAGTTCTTGTTAGAATATCTCCTAGTTTGTATCCGTTTTTAAGATCTTCATCAACGTCAAGATATTTCACCATTTCATCAACTGGTTTAATCAATTCTGTTGTCCACGGTTTTAATTCTGTGTGTTGAGTTCTTCCCAATGGGATTTTGCATCCTATGGGCTTCATGCTGTCAAACGAGATGCCACTAGGTGTTAATTCGTCCCAAAACCAATTTTTTTGGGAATTCGAACTATCATTCAAACATGGAACGCAAACTTTTGGAATGTAGGTTTCTTTGAGGTTGATGACAACGATGTGAAACAGCACCGAGTACCATCTGAAATATTCCTTGCTCATTTCGATTTCTTCTTCGCCTTTTTTAAAGAGATTTTGTAGTACAATAATGTGTTCAAAGTCAGAGTAGGGTGTAATTTCATCTCTTGCCAGCGATCCCATTCCCACTAGGGCGTATTTGCAGGGAAGTTCACCCATTGTTTGAATGCATTTGCGGGAAATATTGGCCATTATTCGCTTGTAATCGTTTGCGATTTGACGCTGCAACGATTGTAAATCTTTTGCATATGCTTTTTGTTTTCCAAGTATCATTGTTTGATCTTCGCTCTTTGGTACTTTTTTGATCGCTTTCAGGCGATTTCTTACCATATTTCTCATTTCTTTAATTTGTGTCACAGCTGAGTTTGATATTTGTAGCAAGTCTGCATCTTTATCACTGGCATTTGCAAATTCGAGCACGTATCTGCAAAGATCTTTGAGATCGTTTTGAAACTTTTTATTTTCTGGTTGCCTCACGATAGCTGCATTCAACAAAGCTGCACTTTGTATTAAGCTGATTTTATCCGGACTTTTGCATCGATAAAGCAAACCCAAATTGTTGAGTACCACTGCTGACTGGTCAGGGTTGATTTCTCTGCCTTTGAAATCGCACAACTCTTTTAGTTGTTGTTGCAAGCATTGTTCAACAATTTCGAAAAGTAGCATTATTCATACACATAAGCAGCAAATTACACTCCAAATTGCCACAGATCGCACAGTTATTAAAGTGATACATTAAAATTCTTTGCGCTTTTAGTGGTTTTGAAATAACTAAGCTGATTTAAAGCCATAACAAAAAGGACATAACCGACCTAAATCTTGAAATATATCGTAATTATATTTAAAGGCAAATTTATAAAAAGAAAAGTTTTTTCTTTTAAAACCTAACTAGGTTTAATAAAAAATTCAATTACTTTTGTTTTCTTCAGTGAAATCTCACCCAATGCTTATCTCTAAATTCCAAGCTTAAAAGGGCTGAAGCATCTAGCCAATTCGGGGAGTTTATAATAGCTAAAATTGAAGTACAATTTTGGAAATACTTTGTTCTCACTTTGGGGTTGCGGTTACAAATATATTCAACAAACACAAAGAGATAGTTCGCGCAAAAAGTTTTTGGAAACCCTGAATATATTTTCTCAAGTTGAACTTTTAGGAAAAAAAGAGAGATTAAATAATATTTACCCGTCCAGTAACATCACATAATCTATTCAATTTGGGTAAAATCCTCCCCTTTTTCTGAAAATTCAGGCTTGAAGAACAAACTCAGGTTTTCCAAAAATTTTTTAGAGGGTTATCTTTTTGTAATTTTGTTGAATATCTTTGTAACCGCAGTCCGAAAACGAGAACAAAAAATTTCAACAATTAATTTTTCGATTTTAATTATTGTAAACTACCGGAATTGGATGGATACTTTACCCTCTTTAAAAGGGCATTCAAGTCAAGTTTTTCACTCTTGACCAAAATTTTAGGAAGAGCCTAACACGCATTCTTACTAAATTTGAAGTTTCTATGCCTTACCGTTTTCAAGATATTGCAGTTCAAAATTAACAATTTTCCTCTTACTTCAGTGTTAGAAGACTAGCTTGGGGAAAGTTGGCTTACTTTTATCGAAAAGGAGCTGATTTTTAAGTTTTAAATCTTTACTTTGTTTTACAATAACTCTGCCGCAAAATATTTATTGAGAATCAAGAACATGCAGTAACTTTGTGAAATTTTGTTTCTAATAGGCAACCCTGGCAAAATTTTTAAGGGGAAGAAGTCTTTTTAAGGGAAAATCTAATCTGCTATGTCTCAGGAACGGAAGGTCGTAGAGCGCTCAAATTAGATGAAGTTAGTATTCATATCGATGAAACTTTTTTGAGAGAAAATCGAGAAAAAAGATTTCCGCCACGAATGCTTTTTATCCAAACCCTATTCTTAAGGCATTAAGGTCGGGTTACTTTTTGCTTGGGTTTTTCTCAAGAATTTTTATCAGATCTAATGACTAATTTCACCAAATTTCAAGATATCACAATTTAGATTTTCTATCAATCAATCAATCAACAATTTATTTACACTGTCAAAAAAATATAAGATGAAAATTAGTTCGAGACATTCTAAATATTAATCATTCTTGACAAGAGGGAGGCAACGAATTGACCTTTCGGTCTCCGAGTCTGCAGCCCCCAAGTTGAATCCAGGAAAAGTAATTCATTTAAGATTGCTTCTTGATTGAAACAAAAACAAGGCAGTGCCGCTGTGTAAATTTTAATTATAATTTTGTAATAGATATTTTTTGTATTTGTTTTTAACTAATCTTGCTTGTGAATTTTGAGTTTCAGGTGGGATATTATTCCAAATTTTAACTCCTTGATATTTAATGCATCATTGCAGTCGTATATAGTTGAATATCGGGGAATGCATAAGGTATTGCGTGACGATTCGATTGCTCTGGTTGCACGAGAGAAAATGTTTTTTGTTAGTGTAAAAAATTTGGATAATTTGGATGGAAGGTTATTCGTAAAGTGAGCGTGGACTATTTTAGCAATTTCCATCTTGTAATGATCATTGAGTTTTAATATAGAGAATTTGTTAAAAAATTTAGTTGGACTTTCAAGTGAAGAGCTACCTCCGACCATTTTTACAGCTTTGTTTTGGAGGGATTTAAGTTTATTAACGTAAGAAGGAAAAGTAGAGCCCCAGATAGGTAGACCATACATAAGTTGACTGTGTATGAGGGCATAATATATTTTAAGAAAGGGGCTTTGAGGCAAAAAATGGCGAAGTTTAGAAAGGATTTCGATTGTCCTCGATATTTTGTGTTCTAATAATACAATATGATTGTGAAATTTTAAGTCAGTGTCTATTGTAATTCCCAGATAATTCGCTGCTGAAGTTTACGGAATTAAAGTGTTACTTAAATAAGTATTAATAGTTACAGGAAGCTGGTTTAGTTTGGGAGGAATGATAATAATATTTAATTTGAAGGGATTGACTGTTAATTTGTTAGCTTTAAACCATTCGGAGATTTTCAGCAGGTCAGCATTGATGATTTCAGTCAATCTTTGTTTTTTTTTTTCACTATACACTAAACAAGTATCATCAGCGAAAAGCCTGGGGATGCAATTGACGGATGACGGTATATCGTTTACATATATCAAAAACAACAAAGGGCCAAGGGTTGAGCCTTGCGCTACGCCGTAGTTATTACTTTCAATACTAGATTTGCATCCATTCACAAATACAAATTGTTTTCTTTTCAAAAATGATTGCAATAGATCTTTAGCACTCCAATAAATTCCATAGTGATCTAATTTGGAGAGCAAAATATCGTGGGAGACCGTATCAAATGCTTTTGCAAGGTCAAAGAGGATCAATTCAGTAAACAAATTATCTTTAATGTTTTCGAAGGAGGAAGTTATTACATCTAGGAGAGCATGGGTAGTTGATCGTTTGGCTTGAAATCCATATTGGGTAGTAGTTAGTACTTTGTGTTTAGTCCAGAATTTAGTTAGCCGTGTGTGGATAAGTTTTTCGACGATTTTGGAGAAACAAGTCAAAATTGAAATGGGCCGATAGTTAGTAAAACTTTGACGATCACCTTTTTTGAATATAGGAATGATTTTAGCGATGGTACAATTTTTAGGAAAGATACCATTAGTAAAAGAAAATTGAAGAAATAGGTGAAGAAAAGGAGTAACGACGGGGGAGGCAATTCGCAAAAAGTATGGGGAAATTTGGTCATGACCATAAGATTTATTAATGTTAAGAGAGGAGATTGCATTATTAATTTCTGTCATACTAGAAATGTCTAGAAATATACTTGACGAAATACGACTAGTCAAATAACTGAAATGATTTCTTTTGAATGAACTATGAATCCTATCAGCCAATTTAGAACCAATTGTCGAAATCATTCAAATAGTTTGCAATGTCTTGTGGCGCAGAGACATAGCTATCATTTATATTCAGTAAGCATGGCGAGGTAGCGGTTACATTCTTACGGTTGGCTGGTATAGTACTGATCTTTTAGTGTTCCATATTTGACGTAAATCACTTTTGCTTTCTTCTAATTTAGTTTCGTAATACCTCTTTTTAGAAATAGTTATAATTTTAGTTAATACATTAATGTGTTTTTTAAAATACGACTTTTCACATTTAGTTCCTAATATGTAATGAGATTTAAACATTTTGCGTTTATTCTTGATAGAATTTATAATGCCTTTAGTTTGCCTAGGTTTGCTGTAGAGTTTCAGCTGACGTCGCGAAAGTTTTGTTAATGGTGCATGTTTGTCAATAGTAGAAGATGCTATGTTAGTGAATTTTTCGAAATTCTCATTAAAGTTATCCTTAGTCAATAGCGGTAGGTTAAAAAAGAAAAAGTCTAGATTATTTTTCAAATCTTCACAAAATTTTTCGGCAGTAAGTTTCGATTTATTTCTAAAATATACATCCAAATGATTTTTTGAAAAATTTGATTTTCTTTTGTCTATTTTACATAAAATCGGATAATGATCAGTAACATCCACCTCGAAGATGAAAGATTTTATTTGATTTGAATCGTTTGTGATTATGTGATCTATTGTAGAAGATGATTCAGGGGTTACTGTTGTGGATTTGGTGATTATTGGTATAGCGCCATTACTTACAATCAAGTTAGTGTAGTTATGAGCAGCATTGGTGCGATTATGCTTTTGAATATTGATATTAAAGTCGCCGAGAATGTAGTAAGTTTTTTTGAGTTCGACAAGTCGTTTAAGCAATCAGAAAATCTATCCAGAAAATTGTTTACAGTAGAATGATCGGAATGTCGGTATACTGTTCCAACAGTAAATTTTTCATTTAAATTGGGTGTAGATAATTCTAGCCATAAGCATTCAGAATTAGGCATTACGTATTGATTAGGGCATAATTTAAATGTAAAGTTATTAGACACATAAACCGCTACTCCGCCAAATGAAGTTCGGGAGTCGACATGACAGAATTTGTATTGAGGAATAGTAATGTATACAAGAGGGTCATTTTTTATTCGGGTTTCAGTTAGGCAAATTACGTCAATTCTAATTCTGATAGAAACAAGAAATTCGTGGAGCTTATCGAAGTTTTTGTTGAGGGATCTAATGTTCAGGTGCAAAATTGTCAAGGAGTTATTGCAATTGGGCATATTTAATTTTGGTACATTTTTTGAAGTTATCGAATATTGAATTAATGATGGCATCACACCGTTCCTGTTCAACAAAAAAGCAATTTTTTTTGTGGTGAGGCTGCTGTACTCGGCTTCAAAAAGTCAGCCAACTCTCTGTCTGCCGAGGGCGCCATTATCACCAAAATCCATAGGTGGGCACAAGTCCGTTAATCGTTAATCCGTTAATAACGAAACTAACTTTTTCATTAACTCGTTAATCCGTTAAAAAGTTTTTTCATGTTAACGGACAAAATTAACTTCCGTTAAGAGCTGTTAACGGACTAAAGTAACTTCCGTGAAGTTCTGTTAACTTCCGTTAAGGTTTTTATCGTTAATATCATGCAGCTTCGTTGTGCATTTGAACTTGTTTTTATCTTGAAATAAAATTAGACGGTAAAATGTAACTTTCAAAATCCAAAAAGATCACCATAGCAATAAATATTTCCTTACAATCAGCTTTACAGCGTCAATACGTGTTCTAGAAGCGAGTGAATAAAACGAAATGTAAGTTGCACGCAAAATGTTAACGGATTAACGGACTTTATTAACTTCCGTTAATTAAAGCTGAAAATAACGGATTAACGTTAACGGAGGTGTGAAGTTTGTTAACGGACTAGTGGTTAACGAAGCTAACGTTTTGCTTTAACTTGCCCACCTATGCCAAAATCTGCTGAAAAAAACTAAAATCAGCAGTTACAGAGCACAGAATGGAAAAATCAGAAACACTTATAGCCTGTTTACATGTGCACTTTTGGGAACCAGCTCTTAGTTCTAGTGCCTGAAATTCGATGAGTCACACACAAAACCTTTTTTGTGTGTGACTCAGCAAAAGTTCAGGCACTAGAACTAAGAACTGGTTCCCAAAAATGCACATGTAAACAGGCTTTTATAGCACTGTCATTCAGTCGCATAGCACATAATAAAATAATCAATCATCTTCACAGCAATCGTCAATCAGACATAAACATAGGTAAGCATAGGTAACTACACCACGTTTAATATCGGTGGGGATATAATATTTGTATAACTGGACGTTATTCAACAATTAAATTATACTGGCCAACACAATTTTTGGTGCCAAGAAGTTAAGAACGGTTTTAGGCTAATTTGGGGATGCTGATTCCAAAAATGACCTTGTTTTTGCTTTATCAGGTCAATTTTTTGAGATATCCAACATTTTTGGTTTCTATGCGATAGGCTGTTTAGCAGTGTCTTCAGTAGGATGCTGTTTCATGTCTTTGTCTTGCAATTTACTTGATTTGTGTTTCAGAAGTGTTTTTATTGCCGCTTTAGCAGGCAGGAAATATAAACACCTATTGTTTACACACTCCCTTTTACTCTTTTGTGTCTCTCATCACTAGTCTTAAAGCTGCCGTTCTGTCTCACTAGACTAATGCAGCTGAAGAGCTTAGCACTGATAAACAGTTACATTTACTGCTTAGTGCATAGGTTGGAAAATAAGCATAACAAAATAAGCAATATCCACTTGCAGTAACTATCAGTTGTGATGATATGGAAGTGCATGTCAGTTTATAAGAGAAGATGTAGATAGTCAAGTTAGATATACAGATATAGTTAGATATTGTACCACTGTATATTCATTAGTTAGATACACTATTCTAGGCTGTAGTATACTGCTATATCATAGCGTTACCGGTATATGAAGCTAATATTAGTTTACATTGGTACGCAGATATATTACATCTAAAGCAGTAAGTTATGGTTACTTCATCTAGAAGAAGTTGTGTAAATGACCCTAATGTTTTTTGTTATATATGTGGCGAATACACATTGGAGCACAACCGAAAGCTAATCACCGATTTTGTGAAACAAGCTTATTTAGCTTATTTCAAAGTGAAACTTGGTGATCAAGACAAATCGTGGGCTCCCCATATTGTTTGCAAAACCTGCATCGAGCATTTACGGCAATGGACAAAGAAACAAAGGAAAGGTTTGAGGTTTGCAATTCCGATGGTGTGGCGAGAGCCAAAAGATCATTACAGTGACTGCTACTTTTGTGGAATAAAGACCAAAGGCATCAATAGGAAGAATAAAACCTCATTAACATATCCAAGTTTGGATTCAGCAATCAGGCCTGTTCCACACAGTGAAGAACTTCCTATTCCTGTTTTTGAAGGTTTGCCTCAACTCGAATCTGCTTTATCCAGTGAAGATGATCTTTCCTCCACTGACAGTGAAACTACTATTGCAGACAACGACTTTCCATCTTCTCTGTTACCTCCACAACTATTTTCACATAATGAACTAAATGATTTGGCAAGAGACCTGAACTTGTCCAAAGAGTCTTCTGAACTGTTGGCATCAAGACTAAAAGAAAAGAATCTTTTACAACCAGGAACATTTATAACTTACAACCGAAATCGTCACGCTGAATTTCTACCTTATTTTACACAAGAAAAAGATATAGTATTTTGCAATAATGTTGAGGGCGTTCTGAAGAACCTTGGTGTCACCCAATATGATCCCAATGATTGGCGACTTTTTATTGATAGCTGCAAACGAAGTTTAAAATGTGTTCTTTGGCACAATGGAAATGATTTTGGATCTATTCCTCTTGGACATTCTGCAACACTCAAAGAAAAATACAGCGATATTAAATTTGTTTTAGAAAAAATTGGCTATTACAAGCACAACTGGATCATATGTATGGATCTGAAAATGTTTGGATTTTCATCGGGATTACAAGGAGGATATACCAAGTTTAAATGCTTTATTTGCTTGTGGTATAGCCGAGCTAGAGAACAGCATTGGAGACAAAAAGAATGGCCAGTGAGAGAACAAATGGTACCAGGTGAGAAGAACATACAAGCTCAACCGATAATGGAAAAATCCAAAATAGTTTTTCCTCCATTACATATAAAGCTGGAAGTCATGAAACAATTCGTCAAAGCACTGAACAAAGAAGGTGCATGTTTCAAATATATCTGCGGCAAATTTCCAGGTCTAACAATAGAAAAATTAAAAGCTGGTATTTTTAACGGACCCCAAATAAGAAAATTAATGAATGATCATGAGTTTCCCTCATCCATGAGCAAAGAAGAATTTTATGCCTGGGATGCATTTGTGAAAGTAGTTAAAAACTTTTTTGGAAACAAAAAAGCATCCAACTACAAAGAGCTTGTAGCTAACTTACAGAGCTCTTTTGAAGATATCGGTGCTAAAATGGCATCAAGGTTCATTTTTTGCACAGTCATCTTGATCGCTTTCCTGAAAATTTGGGTGCACTTAGTGATGAACAAGGAGAAAGATTCCATCAAGACGTTAAGGAAATGGAAGAGAGGTATCAAGGGAGATGGGATGCTGTCATGCTAGCCGATTACTGCTGGTCTATCAAACGTGATTCTGTTGCCACTCATAGCCGCAAATCATTAAAACGCAAATTTATGGTTGGCACTTCATAAATATGGCAGCCTACTTTTCATCATTCTGTTGTTTTAGTGTTTTTGCAGCTATTAAAGAAATTGATATGTGCAACATATTTTTGATGTTACACTATCTTATGCTTTGTAAAAAAACTTTTGCAGATATTCAAATGATCATCTTTTAGTACAGAAATGCTCATTAATTGGTGTACCATAGCGAAAAAATTAGACCTGATGGAGAAAAAATAACTGCATTTTTGAAATCAGCGACCCCAAATTAGCCAAGATCGGTCAAAAAATCATTGGCACCATTCAAAAAAATTTTTTTTGTTGGCCAGTGAATTATTCATGGCAAATAAACACAATTGATAATAAAGGGAGGGAGGTCATTTCTTTGCATCTATTTCAAAGAATTAAGTAAAGTAAACATCGAGTAATGCATAATTAAGTCGTGCAGCATTATTAACAAATTTCACTGAAACTGTTGATCATATTTGATGTTGGCTTAAAAATATTTTCATCGTCATTTAAAAAAATGTTCACCTCAATAGTAACTATTAATATTTAACTAAAACTAGACACTGTTCTGTAGAAGGGTTTTGAATATTAGAGTAATTTCGACAATCAATGGTTGTATTCATAACTATATACTGTTACTGCACTGGGGTGCATTTTAGTACAATCAGCATATAGTAGCATAGTCGTTATAGTACTATTAGTTTAAATTGACCTTTTCATTATCTATGTATAGACAGTATTCACCGTTTTCAATTTGCCATTTAGTTTTTTGCCTTTCAGCTCGTGCTTTATTAAAGGAGGGGAGTAGTTTCTTCCTCTGTTCTTGAAAAGCGTGCGATAAGTGATCAGTAATGTATGCATAAAGTGAACTGTGCTTCATTTCGCGCCTAGTCCGATTATATTTTTTCAAATTTTTTGCTGCTTTATAAATAAATAGCTGTTTTGTCCTCCATGTAACCCAATTTAACAATTATTGGTCTTGTAATTCGTTTGCCTAGTTTAAAAAGGGACTGTTGTGAAAGCCGATGGAAATCTACAATTGGTACTTTATCAAAATCCATCTCTAACCTATCTTTCATAAAAGTTTTTAATTTCTGAATGGTTATATCACGATTTTCCCAAACTGATTTCTCATCTTCTTCTATGCCGTGAATGAGAATGTTTTGGCGCTTGCTGTAAGATTCATTTTGAAGGGCGGTTCGTTCTTGCTGATTTTTGATTCTTATTAAATCATCTATAGTTACTTTCATATCATCCATTTTGTTTTTCGATTTAGTAAAGTTTTTTTCAATCTCATCGCAGCGGTTTGAAAATTTAACTTCGACTGCATTTAGCCTTTCATTAAATCTATCCATTTTTAGATCTAATGCGTCAATCCTTGCTGTAATAAATTGCAGAGTTGTTAGAATTTTGTTCAGCTGGAGTTCCATTGTAAGCTGTTTGATAAGCTGCAACTGAATAGTTTGTTTTCTGTCTAAGTAGTGCTGCTAAACTTCAAAATTTTGCTTTTTACGCGAAATTGCAGCTTTTTTCAAACACGTCTGCCTTCCATCACTGACTGCAAAGAAAAGGCAGACGGCCTTCCATCACTGACTGCAAAGAAAAGGCAGACGTGTTTTCAGTGATGGAAGGCAGACGTGTTTTCTCTTAGAAAGGCCTTTACCCCCTAAGAAATTTTGCCGGGGCTGCCAACTACAAACAAAATTTCAAAAAAGTACTGCATGTTTGTAACTCTCAATAAGTGTTTTCGGCAGTGTTATAGTCAAAGCAAAGTTTAAAGAATCACAATTGTAAATTAGCTGCTTTGCAAGGAAATTCAAGGACTCTTTCGAAAAGTTATCTTCTGCCACAATACTGGCCAAATGACAATACTGAAGTAAGAGGAAAATTGTTCATTTTGAACTGCAATATCTTGAAGACCGCAAGACGTAAAAAGTTCAAATTTGGTGAGAATGCATTTTAGGCTTATGCCAACATTTTGGTCAACAGAAAAAAGCTTGACTTGAATGCCCTTTTATCTGTCAAAACGTAAAATTTGCGATTAAATCTTTTTTTTTCGCTTTTGGAATTAAAACGTACTGGTTTGAACTCTATTCACTCTGTAAGTTGTCACTCGTTTATCTTTCTATCCCTTTAACGTCAAGCAAGAAGTTTCTACTTTCTACCCACTCCGGCGTAATGTCAGTTTTTGAAATCTGAACAACATGCTGATTAAAAAATGGCTTAAGTTGTATTATAACATGGAATAATCAACATCACTGTATTTATAGTTTTCTTTGTTACGAAACACAATTACGTCATTCTTGTTACTCGTTTAACAAAAGCATTCAACTCAACCGTCGTCTTTTATTGTACTGTGCGACATCATATTGTGATCAACAACTCTTGCCAGCTGGTTTCATGTGACCCTGTCTTTGCTTTGTAAACAGCAGGTTGTATGATTTTTCGACTGTACTCAAAAAAACGTCAGAGAATGAAAAATTTTAGAAATGTGCGACCTTCCTTGAACGTTTGGCAGTGTGTCAGGAGTTAGAAAATGTAATGTGATATTATTTTGTGGTTATTTTTATTTTTCCACAAGCAAGGCATCGTGTTTTCGAATGGAAAGAGGTGACCTTGTGAGGTAATCCGCTTTAAGTTGAACTCTTTTGAAAGAAAATTGCTATAGCAACGAGACACAGTATGTTTGGTTTGTAGACGTAGTTAAAACGTGAACTTTGAAGAGATTTCGACCAGAAAACTCCGGATAGCTTTACATTTTCATTTTTCTAAATCAACCGGCCAAAAACCAGCCTAACTGCCAATATCAACCAACCTACTGCCCTTTAAAAAAAAAGAATAAAAGAACACAGCATGAATCGCACTCAAGCATAAGACTTATTAGCCAGCATGCGCCTTGACTTTTCAGACCACACTTGTTGAGGCGTCGATATTTAGTAATTAACTCAAGATAAAAGCAAAGTATTACATTGTAACTGTGGTGGCCGAGTCAACAATTAATATATTTTGTCCTTGTGCAATTATGTCTGCGGTATCCGGTTATTGGCACATATCGCTCATTGCTATGGTTGGTATTGCATAATGAACGGATATTGCGAGACATAAGAAATTTAATTAACGTGTCTTTGTTTTCGCTTCTCTTTGTTTACTCGCTGTATATATATCGCTGCTTCAATTTATTATTAATATACTACTTGTTGATATTAAAGAACTACGTGTTGAGACTCATCACGTACGAACTCACTAAATAGCAATATGGGAACACTTTGAAAAATACATTTGAGATAATGAATCAAATTTATGGAATAGGTCACTCGCGAGGTCAAACTTAGAATTTTCCTGAAAAAATAATGGTCACTGCAAAATCTTTTTGTTTGCTCCTCACCCAGTTTAATCAATTTTGTCCTACGTTTCAGTAGCAGACGCTTTATCAACTCAACAACTGATCAGTTTAAATGGGCACAAAAATTTATTAGTTTGTAAGTCTGGCAGGGCTTTTGGGTCGGGTTCGGACCTAACGTTGACAAAATTTCGGGCTTAATTCGGGCCTGAGACCTGCTTTTAGTCTTAGGTGCACAAAAATATAATCAAAATAACTTGGCAAAATTGCTGAATGGTAGGCAGCATTGCTGAATGAAGACTTCATTTAAGGATCAATACGATAATTGGTGTACAATGATTAGGAAAGCAGACAAAAGTTACTTAGGAAAGGAGCAATTAACCGCTTACGTTTTTGTTTTTCAGACCTAACTTAACTTTCTTTTTTTTTCGGAAATGATTTGGGCTTCGAATTAGTTTTCGGGGCAGGTTTGGGCTAACATTTTCGGGTTCGGGCCTGAACTAGTCGGCAAGGATGGCAGTACGATATGGTGCGGTACGTAGGTACGGTACGGTACGCCTCAATTTTTGCTAAGAAGTACAGTACGCTGGTACGGTACGCCTTTTTTTTTGTAAAGGTACTGGTACGATACGTTGGTACACTCTTTGAATTAACCCTATATATACTGGGCTATTTTTACACCCTATTTGTACCGGGGGGGGCAAATTTGCCCCCCTATCTAAAAACCGATTGGTAAGTGATAGAATCGAGATTTTTTGGTTGTTGAAGCTATTTTTTGTTAAATTCTTAAAAATAAATTTTTTGAGGTTGTGACGTCACGAAAACGATGATGACATCATCAAAACCAGTAAATCCTTATAACAAAATGCAAAATTGCCTAAATGTTGCAAAATATTAGTTTTAGTTTGGACTTTTGTAATTTCAAAAAATTTCTGATAAAGTTACCGCAAATGATGACGTCATCATGCATGATGACGTCACATGCATGATGACATCATCGTTAATTTATTGTGTTGATTATTCTTTGTAATTTTTTGTGACTGAAATTAGTATATTTCACAAAATTATACAATACTGCAGTATAATTTTCATTTTGTCATTCAGCAGCTGATGAAAATGAATATTTTTTTCATGCACACGCAGTTTATTTCAAGAAACAGCAGAAATAGCAATATTTTTGAATTATGACGTCATCAATGACGTAATGATGATGCAATGAATTTATCAGTATACAAAACTTTTTATTCCAGCCTAAGATTAGCATTGACAATGAATACGCAGTACAATGAAGAGAATATGCGCACTGATAAGCATGAATTGTGCTCAAAACTGCATAAAACTCCTTAGGTGCCTCTGACAAAGGCAAAAATGACGTCACTTCCGGTTGTCTGGCTAACCCCAAACTTTCTGAAAATGTGTGTTATTAAATTTGATTCAAAGTCAGGGTGCATCAAAGCAAAACTTTGCTTTCGTTTAGGAGCTATATTAAAATAACTGAGAGGGGGAGCAAATTTGCCCCCTTCTCCGGTACAAATAGGGTTAAAAACCCCAGACTTTTCGCACATTGCGCCGGCTTTTTGTATACAGAGGCAAAAAACCGCTAAAACCGACGCTAAATGTGTGAATTGAGATCGCTGATTTATCGGTTAGTGATTTAAAAGTCAATTAAAATTGCGAGTAGTTTAAAGCAAGGATGGCCGTACGGTACTCATCAATTTTTGCTAAAAAGTACAGTACGCTGGTACGGAACGCTTTTTTTGCAATGGTTCGTGTACGGTACGTTGCTACGGTACGCTTCAAAAATTAAACTGAAGTATGGTATACGCTGGTACGGTGCGGTTCAGGGTGCGAGGTACGTAGTACGCAAATTCTAAACGTACCATATCCATAAGTGGGCACAAGTCCGATAATCGTTAATCCGTTAACAACGAAGCTAACTTTTTTATCAACTCGTTAATCCGTTAAAAAGTTTTTTCATGTTAACGGACTAAATTAACTTCCGTTAAGTTCTGTTAACTTTCGTTAAAGTTTTTATCGTTAATATCAGGGTGTCGAACCGTTTCAAATAACGGTTCGGGTTCAGGTTTAGCTCCTGCTCAAAATATGTCAGCGGTTCAGATTTGGTTCGGGTTCATTTGAGCACCATTTTTGAGGTTCAGGTTTGGTTCAGGTTCACTCAAGTAAAATATTACTGGTTCAGGTTCGGTTCGGGTTCATTGACTTAAAATTTAACTGTCGTTACTCGTTACGTCCAAAAAAAAAAGAAGAGAAATTGCTGATCCTGTTGAAGTTCACCATTGCTCTTATTGTGCGTGTACCAGCCGCATCCGGATATGGAAAAATATATTCTTACTTTTGTTAGGGGTTCAGGTTCGGTTTGGGTTCACTTAAGCACAATTTTGAGGGTTCAGGTTCGGTTCAGGTTCACTGAAGTAAAATTTTTGGTGGTTCAGGTTCGGTTCGGGTTCACCAAAATGAAGCGGTTCATTCGGGTTTACGGTTCGGGTTCAGGTTCGGTTCGACACCATGGTTAATATCTTGCACCATTTATTCATCGTGCCGGTACAAACCAGTTTGTAGTGGTAACACTTGTTGCGTAATAGCACGAGTTTTATAAAAGAAAGCAAAGAACGGACCTCTTGTTTGTGGCAAGTAATAAGATGCAGCCTCATAGGTCTATCAATTATTGCTGTTCACAATTTCCAAAGATTTTCCGATTGCAGCTTCGTTAGTGCATTTTGAACTTATTTTTATCTTGAATTTGGATTAGACTGTAAAACGTAACTTTCAAAACACAAAAAGACCACCATAGCAAAAAATATTTCCTTACAATCAGCTCAACTGCATCAATATGTGTTCTAGAAGCGAGTGATAAAAAGAAATGCAAATTACACGCAAAATATTAACGAATTAACGGACTTCATTAACTTTCATTAATTAAAGCTGAAAATAATGGATTAACGTTAACGGAGGTTTGAAGTTAGTTAACGGACTAGTGGTTAACGAAGCAAACGTTTTGCATTAACTTGCCCACCTATGACCTTATCGTATTGCCATTCTTGTTAGTCGGCCCGTTTACAACTCTGGGTCTGCCCATTTTAGAAGATCAAGAACAACAGGGTTCTCCCAAAGGTAATGTCGCAAATGAAAAGTTTCTTTTTGAAGTTTCAAAAGATTCCTATTTATTTGGTGGAATACCCTTGGGAGAAGCCAAGTGCTTGATCTCTTGAAAGAGGCAGACCACCATAAATTTGAGGCTTTAATTAATTGCCGTAAAACCTCTGTTTGAGCGCCACCTCTACTAGAACGCCACTATAGAGAAAAGGTTAAAAAATAGAGCGCCGCCTTCTAATTGAACATCACCTTTAATACAGTAGAACGCCACTTTGAGATTCCTTTTGCTTTAAAGCCCATCTACTCAAATTTGAACAACGCTTGCCCCAATATTTCCTTAATTGTTAATTTTCAGAGTGTTCTTGCGTATCAAAATTAAAATTGAAAAACAGATATGTTTCCTACTTACTCTAAATATCCCGTACCTACCCACACAATCGCAAACAGCGTCTCACTGATATAATAGATCCGTGAATCAGATACCGGTACGCGTTATTCAAAAATGGCTGCCGAATGTACTTAGCGATTTACTGCGGTAGCGCGGTCTTGGATTACATTAAACTGCAAATTGCATCTCAAACTGCAAATTACTCCCGATCAGTCATCAAGCTAAACAATAACGGGCCGTCATTTTTTTGAAATCGTTAAAATGGCGCAACTCATTTAGACTAGGTAGACAAAGTAATGAAAATCATCCATGTTACCTATATAAATTGCCCCTCTGACAAAAGGGTGGTTGCTTGACTTAATGACTGAAAAAGCTTTCGCGACTTCCTTGCCACTTTCTTATGCAAATGCTAATTATGTAATTTCTACTTCGTGGTGTTTTTAAGCTATGAAATAAATTTGTCTTGTCTACAAATGCATTTTCTTAGAAAGTAACCAACAAAATCAACCAAAGTCATAGCCATAAAATAATATACACAAAGTATTGTTTATGATTTATGATTTTTTAAAAAAGGCAGTATCTATACAAAGAAAACACAAAGCCAAAATAACTGGAAACATTAACTTGACGTTTCGTAAAACTACTTCTCACATTGTCAAAAGTATAATGAATGTCGAAAAAACACAATGCTTGTTCTTTGTGCTGGTGTTTTTTTGAATAGGTAGAAATTTCATACATAAAAGAGATGAACGGCCATATACCATTATATAAGAAATTAATGCCATATAAGAAATTAATGCTTTTTTGTTAAAATTGGATTTTAAATTTAAATTTATTTTAATCAAGAAAATATTAAATTTAAAGCAGCTTTTTACCTTTAAATAGTGCCAAAATAAATTACATAATCGTTCTAGTGTTGTTTATCGTATCACATGCAACTGCTAAAGTACCTACGTATATTGGTCAGACCTCCACGAATTTGACTACTTGATTAACTAATCATGTCACCACTTCGCCTACTAGACAATAAGATACCGATGTACCCAACCTTTTGACAGATAATCCCGACAATAAAATTGACTTCAACGAAACAAAAGTAATGCCCAATCCAATCACTGTCGAAAATTATTGATCACCAAAACATTACTAATTCAAAAGCACAATTCCAATTTAAATGTTGGCAGGACATCTCCACCACTATATTTGTTTAACACATGAGCAATATGAATCATTTTCACCTCCTGCTGATTCTGCTTTTTGATGTTTTAAATGCTTGTGCTTTGTGCTTTTACAGCCTTCATTACTTTTGACAATATGAGAAATAGTTTCACGAAATGTCAAATTATGTTCCAGTTGTTGTGGTTTTGTGTTTTATATTAAAGATATTTTGATGCTCCGAACATTATGCTTCGAAGTATCAAGAAACAAATTAGTATCGTTTATGATTTTATAAAAAGTTTATTTTTAGGCCCTGGCTTTTAGAAATAAGTCTGCCCCGGATGCCTAGGAGATAATGTTGCCAAGTTTCAAGTCGATGAACCTGGAAATTGTCAAGGTAGTGCACGACTTCATGCCTCAATCAAAAGACGTCAACATCTAACATCTTCTGGAACCATTTCCAGTACTAGATTTTATCAAGCAACAAGAGTATGTCCCTGGTTTTAAAGGTCTTTTAGATAATTATTTTGTATTGTTGTGCAACTGTTTATATTTAAATGCAGAAATGCAGTAATCTAGCTTTGAACGGTTTTGAAAACTGCAATAAATTGCTATCACTAATTACATTAAATGGCTGCATTTCGCAAGACTGACATTAGTTAGTTAGTTTGTTTAAAAAGCTTTACAGTGATGCAAATCTTCCGCTTTTCGGCGAAACGTGACGATTCTTTGACAAAATAGGTCATTTCTGTGCATTGTACAGACCCGGATAGAAAAATTTAACGGGTGAGAGGGAACGGGGTGTGAATGAGTGTTCTTATTTCAAAACCATATGAACTTTGTTTTTGCACTGACTGACAGAGGTGGAGTCCTTGAGGATGTCCTTGGCCTCGAGGACACATTTTCAAGCCCTTGGCCTTGGCCTCGAAGCCTCCAGTCCTTGGCCTTGGCCTCGAAGCCTTAGGTCCTCGAAAATTGCCCTGTCCTCGGCTCGAGGACAGCACTATTTTTTTTAACCGTTGAAATTTTTTTGTAAAACACCAAAAACTTGGCAGAAAATTTGCGAACACGTTTTTGGTTTTTCTCAATTGGAGCATTGGCGTAGCCAGGTGGAGGCAGGGGGCCCGGGCCCCTCCCCAATTGAAATTTTGCCAATGGCAAAAATGTGACAAACTAGCCTATTGTTTCTTCAGTTTCAGTTTTTTTTAGCATTTTTCGCTTACAACGGTAACTAACAACAATATTGAAGAACAGGGGCCCGGGCTCCCCTCAGTTCAATTTTTGCCAATCAATTTAAATGTATAACCCGGGTAAAATTAAGGGTTTTTCTCTTAAAAGTTGCTTCCTAGGTCCTCATGTAACCTTTTTATAAGCGTAATGCAACAACCAGAGCCGGATTTATTCTATAGCACAGTTCCAGGGCCTCGCGCTCAGATGGTGAGACTTTTTTTTTTATCTTCACCTATATTTGGCAGGAATATCTTGCGAAAATCCCCAAAGTGCCAGGGGCCCAGCGCGATGTAAATCCGGCCCGGAAATAACATAGTTATTAGGCGTAACCTTCTACTGTACCATTTTTCAATAACAATTCAATAATTCACCTCCACCTCGCCAGTTTTAACGCACAAAATACTTAAAACAAAATTAGCCACGGAAAATGCTGGTTGAGCAAATCATTGAACTTCAATTGAGAGGGCCTGGGCCCCCTGGCAGAACATATACTCCTATAACTGATTATTTTCATGACAAAACAAAAATCTCTAAGGAAAATATTCGAGTGGATTATTATTTACAGTACTGTTTAAATGTAGCAAGAAACAATGCACCTTACTTCCCCCTACCTGGACCAAATCACCTACAATTAAAATTTACTCGGTCTCTATATTCAGGTGTCAAAACGTTCCAAACTGCAAGGCTAACTTCAAATTCACTTATCAAAGCTTCTATTTCAAAGAGCTGTCCAAATAAAGGAATGCTGGTGTTGTACTTTTGTGCAGTATACAGTACGTTGTCTTGCAGCAGGGATTGCCAATGCGATGAAGTTTAAAAGTGTCTAAGTAGGTAGGCGTAGCAGTGCTAATAGCATTGTGATTTTGGCACGAGAAGTCAAAAAACTCGCAGCAAGCTGAAACACGGCCGAAGCAGTGCCATTGCCAGAGCAAACAAAGTGAGGGGGCACTGGACGAAAATGGGGGGGGGGGGCACTAAAATAGACCGAGTATTTGGACATAAAAACTGATATTTTATGGCTGCAAATTATGCGCCACTTTAAAAATTTTGTATTCATGTCTGAAAAAAAGACATATAAACCCGGTAGCGTTTATTAGCTCGTTTCAAACGCGGCCAGTTTAATCGCTTGAAAAATCTGTGGGCAAGAGTGAATGCGACCCGAAGCGTAACCAGGTTTTGCTAAAAGAGAAGGGCTTAAACCAAAACTATTTTTCTTGTTTGCACAACAATTGTCAAATTCAGACATCGTGCTGAACAAACCGATACTACTCAAGTGTATCGCATAAGGGGCCTGGGGGCAGAGCCCCCAGCCGCTAGGTAGTTTTTGCAATTTTGCGGCAAAAATAGCAATTTTAACGCCATTTCATTCACATTTCGCATGTTTTTAAGTCACATGAAGTAATTACTGTAAATTCCTAAAATTCAGAAGTGATTGAAAGAATTAAGTTGCCTAGCCACTTCAGCCTCCCTTATACTTAAGGTCAAGTCCAAAACACGTTTAAACGCTTGTTTATTTTGGTTATATTTTTTTCTAAATGACTTGGCTAAAGGGAGCTAATGGCTGCCCTTTTAGCCCCTTACCTCTAGTTGCGCGACTGATTGCGACCTAAAAAATCTTGAGTGAGCACTAAAAAAAACAAAACAGGTGGTCTTTTAAAGCATGTTTTCACGTATTGTTTCAGGTCAAAGGTAACGACTCTATTGGCTTGCATCCCTATTGCGCGACACATCCGTAAAGGCGTGTCAATAAGACTGATTATTGCGTCCCATTTATGTATAGCAGTTGGTTGCCAGAAATTTTACAAAGAATCAAAAACATTTCAAACGAGAATTATCTTTGAACGTTATTATTCCTTTTTCCATTGTTGTCTGTCGTCTTGTCGTTACGTGATGCTCCAAAAAAGTATTCTGATTAAACTGAAATGGGAAGCACAAGAATTCGTTGGGGGGGGCTCGGCCCCCCCGGCCCCCCCGTAGCGACGGCACTGGGCCGAAGTTATTTCAACATTGCGGAAAGTTTTTCGAAACCTTGCAGGAAGCCATTTACACCTTGCAAGAAAACTCTTCTGCAACATTTCTGCACTCGTTGCTAGGTCATTTACACGCAGAAAAAAGTTGCATCAACGCTTCTGCAAGCGATCTTGCAGAAAAAACTTCATCGTCAATTTTCGGCTTTTACCTATTCTCGCCCAAATTTCTAATTTAGTGCCAAGTAGGTCCTTAATAAAAAGATCATGTTTCCGTTAAAAAGAGTATACGGTAGTTTCATACAAGCAACAATTTAATATTAATTGGAAGATATAGATATCGATATTCTAGTAACGACTGCTGACGAGGAAAAACTCAGGTTTCATGCAGAGCCGGATTTACCAAAAACCGCCCCTGGAGCTCCGGGAGAAATCGATCTCCAAAAATAGTAATAGTATATAATACGGTTGTAGCGGCGCTAACTGTACGATGGGATGTCGAATGGTCGGTCTTCTGTTTATTAAATTTATGTTTGCTCTTCTAGGAAAAAAATCTTTTGACATACTTTAAAAAAAATTAATAGTACCGGTACCGAGTATTGAAAAAGTAATCCGGTGCTTTTGCTACAAAGTGCCGAGTACTGGTACCGAATTACTTTTGAAGTACCGGTGCCCACCTTTGCAGTGAAATGTATCTGACACAGAGGTGCTGATCTTTATTGAGCATTGGAGGGGATAATTTGCAATTTTACCCCAATTTTGCCCTATCTTCAACATCGGGGGGGATGAACCTCGACCAAGATTTTGTTCAGGTGGAAATTTAGTGAAGACCAAAAGAAAAAATGCAAATAGAACACTTTTTCTCCCCGAATTCAGGTGAAGACCAAAAAAAAGAAAAAAAAGAAGGGTCTTCTTCAAAAATAGAACACTTTTTCTCCCCGAATTCAGGTAAAGACCAAAAAAAAAGGTCTTCAGCAAGAATAGAACACTTTTTTCCCCCAAATTTACGCTCAGGTGTATACCCATTCAAATTATTGGGGGATGCAACAATTGGGGGGGATACAGCCAAATTATTGGGGGGAATATCTCCCCCCATTACCCCCGGCTTTCGGCACTCCTAATCTGACAGCTTAATTTTTACTGAGATCGCTAGGCTACCAAACAGTTTACTCTTTTTATCAGCACCGGTCTGTTGTGTTTACAAGATCAAACTGATTAATGAGCAGTGAAATGTAATAAGCGACTCAATGTAGAAGCCAAACAGCAGCGTTGCTTTAGTTTCGAACTGATAGACTAAGGCATCGCAAACGACGCTAAGGCTAACAACGTCAGAGTTACCAATAAAACTTAATAAAATTTTTAACATTAGATGCGCCGGCGTCGCGTTTGAAATAGAATATCTCTGGAACGGCTGGGTCAAAAAGGATGGAGTCAACGCCTGTCTAGTCTAATACGATTGGACTAACTTTAGATAACCTGATTGATTTTACCTTTAGTCGTTGTTTATAAACACTACTGAAAAATTAATCAAATTTCCGATCGAAAAAAAGCCGACTATTGTATTTGCACATTTCATTCTATTTAATCAACTTGTGAGTAAAATGCAACAATTTTAATGCTAAAATTTTGCTCTGTCAGCATTCATCTCTTCAAAGTTAACTAAACACAAGCAAAGTACCGGTAATAAGAATTATTTTGATTAAAGTGAGTTATTTTGACTAAAAATCTTGACAGAGTTAGTCCAATGATCACTTTTCTCTTCCAGGTTCGGTAGTTCAGCCTGAATCGTGATGTAGTATTTTTCCGCTGTACCATGCTTTCATCTACAGAAAAGAGCTGGGTAACTCCAACTAACCAACCGAAGCAGAGTTTACTGACGGTTCAAACAAGTTTGCAATTTGAATGCTTACAGTATGTTTACGGATCAGCCTTGATTTCTTTTAATTCCATTTTAAGGTGTAGTGAATTATGCAGGGCTATTTTAAGACTTTAGGAGATCTCCCATCACGGAAGCGATTATTGAGGATTCATGCGCGTCGTAAATGCGCGCATGCTTATGTCATTGACCTCAAATTGCCTCCAGAAAGAGCTGAAGACCTCTTCATAACCCCAAAATCATGCTTTTAAGTAGGCATTATAGACATGTATTGGTGGGGTACCTTAGGTAAACGTCTTTTACGTTTAAATGCAGCTTTGGAATTCTTTACCAGAAGCTACTCTCGAACTTATTAAAAATTGTCTTGGAATATATTTTCTTTTTCGGAACGAATAAATGACATCAAATCAAATCTTTCACTATACTTGCTGTGTTACCCCGAAGCGTGTGACCAGTTGGCAGTGCCCATTTCCGGGTCATTGGGCCCAAGCAACACAGTTCCTTTCGAACAAATGTCGCAGGATGGAAGCCGTTAGCAACACTGTGTCTAAGTTAACCGGGCGAGATTTGAACCTCAGACCTCCCGCTTCAGAAACGAACACGTTACCGCTTGACCAACTGGCTGGTTAGATTTAAAAAATTATCAATATCTTCTTCTAATTGACGTCAACTAGTTTCAAAAACAAAAAATAATTGTTGATGATGTTTATTGAATGGGCAACAAATAGGCGGAACTGCCTCTAACACGCTCACAGTCCTTCTCGCCTTAACAAAACTATTAGTCGACCAAATCTGCATAACTTGCTGTGTTGCTCTGTTTGCTCAGTACAGTGGTACATATACTTTGAGTCTTTATTATCACTGATAGCGCTGCAGTTTCATTAATTTGCTTTTTACTACCTGCTAACCAACGCGATCTGTTCCTGCTCTTGTCCCCAAGCATTGGCCCATCTGGTGCTCTAAGCGCTTCTTCTAGTCTTGTGGATTTGAATAGACGTCTCAAACAAATCAAAATGAGTTTGAGGTGGGGTTTGAACTTGTGGGTGCAAAATTGCGGTTTTTGCCAAAAATTGATCGTTTTTCTGAAATCCTTCTGCTGGCACCCCTGATAATGGCGCACCCAAGGTTAGAATTAGATCATTGAGAGGAAGCTTGGGCTACCAAATTCGTTCAAGCTTGAGGAGTGTCGAAAAATTAAATCGGAAGAGTTTGGAATTGGAGGTAAAAAATGTTCCGTTTTTGTTGAAATTGATGTGTTTTATAACAGCATTCTGGTGCATGGCACCCCTGGTGATGGGGCGACAAAGCTAGAATTGGAACATGTAGAGGAAGCTTTGGGCTACCGAAAACACTTTAAGACGAGCTTGCGTGGTGTTGGAAAGTTAAATCGGATGAGTTTGAATTTGGTAGCGCAAAATTTTTGTTTTTGCCAAACATTGATTTGTTTTGTAAAATCATTCTGCTGGCACCTCTGGTGATGGGGGGCCCAAAGTTAAAATTGAATCATGTAGAGAAAACATCGGGCAACCAAATTCATTCAAACACAAAGCTTAAAGGATGTAGGAAAGTTAAATCGGAAGAGTTTGAAATTGGGGATGCAAAGTTCCGGTTTTCGCCGAAAACTGATGTTTGTTGTAAAATGATTCTGCTGGCAGCCCTGGTAATAGCGCGCCCGAAGTTAGAATTGGACATCGTTCAGAAAAGTTCGGGTTACCAAATCCGTTTAAACACGGAGCTTGAGGAGCGTCGGGAAATAAATCGGATGGTTTGTAATTGAGGGTGCAAATTTTCGGTTTTTGCCAAAAAATAATGTTTTTTGTAATATCATTTGGCTGGCACCCCCGGTGATGGGGCACCCGAAGTTAGAATTGCATCATGTAGAGGAATCTTCGGGCTACCGAATCCATTCAAACACGGAGCTTGAGGAGTGTTAAAAAGTTAAATCGGAAGATTTTGAAATTGAGGGTGCAAAGTTTTAGTTTTTGTCAAAACTTGATGTTTTTTGTAAAATCATTTTGCTGGCATCCCTGGTAATGGGACACCGAAAGTTAGAATTGTATCATGTAGAGAAAGCTTAATTCTACCAAATACACGTAAACACGCAACTTGAAAGGTGTCGGAAAGTGAAATCAGAAGAGTTTGAAGATGGGGGGGGGAATTTCGGGAATTGCCAAACATTGATTTTGATTGAAAAATCTTTCTGCTGGCTTCCCGGGTAATGGATCGCCCAAAGTTAGATTTGGATGATGTAGGGGAAGCTACGCGCTATCAAATCTGTTCAAGTACGGAGCCTGAGAGGTGTGAGAAAGTTAAATCGGAAGAGTTTGAAACTAGGGGTGTAATTTTTGGTTTTTGCCAAACTTTGATTTTCGTTAAAAAATTGTTCTGCTGGCACTCTTGGTAATGGGGCGCCCGAAATTAGATTTGGGTTATGTAGGGGAAGCTTTGGGATACCGAAGCCGTTCAAACACGGAGCTTGAGGTGTGTCCAAAAGGTAAATCGGAAGAGTTTAAAATTGGGGGTGAAAAATTTGTTAAAAATTATTATGTTAAGTAAAACCTTTCTGCTGACACCCCTGGAGATGGCACGCGAAAAGGGAGGATTGGATTATGTACGGGAAGCTTGCTACTTATGTAAAGGAAGCTAGCTACCGAATATACGTTAACACGGAGCTTGAGGGGTGTCGGAGAAGAAAATCGGAAGAGTTTGAATTTGGTTGAGCAAAATTCCGGATTTTGCCAAAAATTGATGTGTTTTGTAAGATCGTTCTGCTGGCACCCCTGGTAATGGGGCTTCTGAAGTTAGAATTGGACCATGTAGATGGAGCTTTGGGCTACAAAAGCAGTTCAAACACGAAGCCTGAGGCGTGTCAAAAAATGAATCAGATGAGTTTGTAATTGAGGGTGTTAAAAAATCAAATTCCGGTTTTTTGCCAAAAAAATCATGTTTGTTAAAAAATCGTTCTGCTGGCACCCCCGGAGATTGGGCACCCGAAGTTAGAATTGGATCATGTGGAGGAAGCTTTGGGCTACCGAATGCGTTTAAACACGGAGCTTGAGGAGTGTCGAAAAGTTAAATCAGAAGAGTTTGAAATTGGGGGTGAAAAATTTTCGGCTTTTGTTAAAGTTAATATATATATTAAATAAAATCTTTTTGCTGGCGCCCTGGTGATGGGTCTTCTGAAGTTGGAATTGGATCATGTAGACGGAGCTTTGGGATACCAAATCCGTTCAAACACGAAGCTTGAGGAGTGTCAAAAAAATGAATCGGAAGAGTTTGAAATTGAGGGTGCAAAGTTGCGTTTTTGCCAAACATTGATGTTTGCTAAAAAATCGTTCTGCTGGCACCCCCGGTGATGGGGCACTCTAAGTTAGAATTGAATCATGTAGAGAAAGCTTTGGTCTACTAAATCAGTCCAAACACGGAGCTTGGAGGGCGTCAGAAAGCTAAATCGGAAGGTTTGAATTTGAGGGTGCAAAATTCCGGTTTTTGGAGGAAGGTTTGGGGTACCAAATGCGTTTAGACACGAAGCTTGAAGAGTGTCGAAAAATTAAATCAGATGAGTTTGAATTTGAAGGTGCAAATTTTGGTTTTTGCCGAAAAATGATATTTTTTGTGAAAGAATTTCGCTGGTAGCCCAGGTAATCGAGTTTTTGCGGAAAACTGTTGGGGTACAAAATTTCGGTTTTTGCCGAAAACTGTTGTTTTATTGCAAACTCGTTCCGCTGGCACCCCTTTTGATGGGGCGCCCTAAGTTAGAATTTGATCATGCAAAAGAAACTTTTGTCTCGCAAATCTGTTCAAACACGGAGCTTGAGGAGTGTCGGAAAGTTACAGCGGAAAAGTTTGAATTGGAGAGTGCAATTTTCCAGTTTTTGTTAAAACTTGTAGTTTTTTGTAATATAATTTTGTGGGCAACTCTGGTGATGGAGCGTCCGAAGTTAAAATTGGATCATGTAAAGGAAGCTAAGGGCAACCGAATACACGTAAACACAGAGCTTGAGAGGTGACGGAAAGTTAAATCGAAAGAGTTTGAACTCATTTTGTGTTGCGATCACTGGCAACCAGAGGTGGAGTCGAGGACACATCGTTTTAGGCCACGGCCAAAGATTTTTAAAAAAATCCGACACCAAAATCAGAGATAAACTTTTCATGGACAAACCTTCACGACACCAAGGACAGGAATGGTCGCGGCCAAGACCAAGAAACGAGAACGCAATTTTTCTAACTTATGGTTCGTAAATATTTTCATAGTTTTTAAGCGTGAATGTGCTTAAAGCATTGCATTTCGTTAAGTTTTTGAGAATAATTCGAAAACATTTTATTAAATTAAAATAATAACGAATGCCATTTTGTTTATTAAAATAATAACGAATGCCATTTTGAAGTCTTAAACGTTTGCAGCTGATGCTGATTTCGCACCGTAGCCGTATCGTTGTAATGAGACACGGCCATAACCCGTGAATGGAATAATAGCCAGTACTTAAATTGTGGGTGGGATGCGTCCCCCTATTCTTAGTTAGCGTCCCCCATTGAGATTTGGCTTCACCCTATAGAAAATTCAGCGTCCCCGATACTAGGTAAGCGGGAAATACCTTTGTTTTTTTTTTTGATTTGTTTAGTCTTCATTCGAATGTGGTGGTCAAATATCGTACAAAAAAACATAGCTAATTTCTATAATACGTAACGTAAAAATTGATTTTAAAACAACAGTGAAAGGAAAGTATCCCTCGTTAATTCAAGTTTTTTAACATGTATACCAAAACTTTGTAAGTTTGAGTGTTTAATTTTTCTGTGTTTGTAGGCTGTGAGAAACTCTTCTTTTGCGCTCATTGGAACTTTTACTTTGTTTATGGGTGAAAAAATTTAGATGCTTTTGAATGCGAAAAGCCTTCTATTTTGCAACAAATTTATGCCGAAATGGAAAAAGTAAACAAATTGATCTACCACAAGTTGATTTGTGATGGGATGATCTTTTCTGCTCATGCCACCTATCAACCTAAGTTTATTTTGCAGACTATTTGACAGTCATTGGCCTAAAATGTAGTGAAAGGCCAGAAAATGTTCACTCGACATTGCCAACATAACTCAAAAAGAATTAAAAAAGGTTGGCGTAACTTTGCATCCAAGCTTTAAAGCAAAAATTAAGTTATAAAATAAAATGTTTTCTAATTCGGACTTTTGACCGAAAATTTTAAGCGAAAAATAAACCCAGGAAAACAATCCACCACAGAATTTTTGCAATGTGATCAGGAAAACCTAAATTGCCCGCTCTACTAAATTTATTTATGAAGCGTTTAGTAAAACTCAGTTGCTGCATTTAAAACTCATTAAAATTTTTTAGGTCAAAGATCAACCTCCTCCCCTTTTTGCAAAAAAGTGAAGAAGGCGGGTGGATAAGAAATGGATGCAGAAGCGGATGAAGTGGAAGATGAGAGTCAGGAGGGAGGATTTAGCTTTGGTTACATAGTCCCAAGGGTTGACATCAGATTAGCGTTTTGATCAGTTGACTCTTATGTTACATTACTTTTATTCAAGATTGAAATTCGTTTCGACGGAGTTTTATTTTGCTCAAAGAGCTGGTTTAATAAACTCTACTCAAAGTCATTTTTTTCTATAAAAATGTATTTGTAATTTGTAATTACATGTTTGTTCACCAAGTAGCTTTGGCCAGGAAACAACCAAGGTCTTCGAGTCATGCTGTCCACCCCTTACGTCTACCACAACACTTCCCCACCTGTCTACCACTCACGATTAAAGGTTGATACTTTTTTTGGTTTGACTCGACCGAAAATTGAATCCGAGTGTATTTTTTCAGCTGCAGACCCTCCATTCACTCGACCATTGATCGGTTTCAAAATTTCATCTTGACAAAATGTGTTGTTATATAGAAAAATTAGGTTTGGAAAAACAATTTATTATTGCCTTAGTTTACAGTTCCAAAATCACGGATGCTGTAGAGGCAAAACTAGGCGAAAAAAACGGAAAGTCCGGAAGGAAGGTTTGGATGCAGTGATCGAGATCTTAAACGAAGCTAAATTCATCAACACTAATTTGGGAGATCTTCCTGGTGCCCTCAAAGCTTGCCTCTCTGAATCGAACAAAATTCTGGTTTGTACAAATTTTGCTGGTCGACTTAATTACCGTGATCTAAATACTCCATTTTTTTCATTTTTTTTTAGCTTCTGCAGTACTTTGCTGATCAACTATTGCTCACGTGGTGCACACTGCAAAGTGTTGTGTTGAAATCAGGGATGTGGAAGCAGTCAAATTTTTAATGCTTCCGCTTCCAGCTCCTCTTGAACTTTTATGCTTCCGAGTTCGCTTCCGCTTCCTCACCTTTGGAATTTTTTGCTTTCGCTTCCAGCTCCGGATACAATTAGTCGCTTCCGAGTTCGCTTCCGCTTCCCGTCTTTTTCATCAAAGTGCTTCCGCTTCCACAAAAATTCAACCGCTTCCGTTTCCAGCTTCCGCTTCCACATCCCTGCTCAGTATGAAACAGCTAATTGTATTTAGTTTTTAAAAAAGTAGGCAAGTTTACTTTGTAAGCTATTTTATTTGACTTGTGTTGTCGACAGGGCATGGCATGGAATGAAAGATGATTTTTCCATATTCCATACTGGCAATTTTTGTCCATTCCATTTCCATTCCATACTAAAAGTCTTCCATTCCATATTAAAATTTTCTTCCATATTCCATTCCATACTTGCATACCAAAGAAAGTGTAGACTGGAAGCATTGCAACGTTTATTTTAACGTTTATTTTGCTGCTTTGCATTTTTGCAATCTCGTAAGCAACCGCTCGTGAAGGTGCGTCAACAATACTAAGATGCCATAACCGGTATCTGGTATGCGTATTGCACATAGTTTAATGCATAGGCGTAGCCAGGATTTTGGATAGGGGGGAGGGCGAAACCATAAATCACACGCAATGACGTCATCAGAAATTTTCGAAAAGAGATACTTTTTGTGGGACAAAATGAAAGATCAAAAGCTGGGGGTCTGCTTTAGCACGTAACCAGGATTTGCTGAAGAGAAAAGACTAAAACTGCAAGTTAAAAAGTTTTACTAACGTATCAAAATTGGAAGACGTGGTGAGCAAATTAGTGCAACTCAAACGTGTCACAAACGGGGCCTGGGGGCGAAGCACCCAGCCGCTGGGCGATTTTTTGTAAGTTTTTGGAAAAAAATGGCTATTTTGATGCCATTTGGATCACATTTCGCACGTTTTCAGAGCCATCTGAAAGAGCAAAATTTATGAGATTTGAAAGCCAATTAACCAAATCCCTCCCTTTACTTTAAGTCAAGTCTAAAACACGTTTAAAATCTTTCGGGTTAAATGTTGTGACTTGGCCTGGTCAGGAGAATCAATGTACATGGCTTTCTGTAACATTTTTAGCATTAAATCATTCACTCAAAGATTTGCCTTTGAAGATTTTTGTTTTGTCATGAAAATAACCAGTTCTAGGAATATCTACGACCAGGAACCCAAGCACCCTCGATTCAACTTTAATAATTTGTTCAATCAACATTTCCCCTAGCTAATTTTTTTCAAAAGCATTTTGCTGCGTGAAAACTGACGAGATGGAGATAGATTGTTATTTAAAGTTGGTAGGTGATAAAGGTGAAATTTAAAGTAATTTCAAGTTGGTGCAATAAATGGTTACTAATCATGTTATTGCAATATAAAAGTTAGTTGGGGGTTCAAAACATACTCGTATTTTCACTAAGAATAAAAGAGCCAAAGCTGTCGTAAACATTTTATTTAAAAAGAGACGTTTCGACTAATTACTTAAGTCATTGTCAATCTGTAAACAATGCGCAAGAAAAATTAGAGCAATAGGTTACCTGCAAAGTTAAAATGAACAAAACCGGCAAAAAATACTGAAATTAACGCAATGTAGTTCTACAGTGTCAAGACATCATTGCTTTCAAGAATGTGCTCAAACCAAGGTAGTATGTATTCAATTTATAAGGGCATAATGAATCTAACCAAGCGACACTCATCCGTTTAACCGCCAAAGCACATCTAGAAACCAACTTATACAGCCCAATTTCATTGAAGACAGTACAAAGTAAAATGAAAATTACAGAACCCGAGCAATCACTCACAAATTGAAAGATACCAGTAACCAGTTTTCTTCAAATCATCACTATATACCTTGCTGCTGACTATACGTGGTAATGCTTGTAATTAGCCAATGCACCCTCACTTTCAGACACACTATTCTATCCGCATAAATCCGCGTAGTAATTCAGGCATGTCCAGCATTTACGTTATCAAGCAAACCAGTGACTGAAATTGCAAAACCAAATGTTTAACAAATTCTAAATTACTAAAAATTGTGAAAAGTCCCAAACGGGCTGGAATATTGAGCACCAACTAAAAGTCCCAATAAATTAAGAAAAAAAATCCTACCTTGATCTGTCGTTTCTTGAAAGCAATGTCCACGGACTGACAACCAAGACCAGTTAAGCTAATAATTGACGTAAAAGAATTGGAAATGTTACATCAAAAATTTTTTAGCACCTTTCGCCGTTCAATTAAATGCAAGATGCGATATTAAAAATTATTTCAGCAAATAGGTAATTATGATAAATGTCAAAACCCATGTGACGTCATAAACAAAAAATATAAGAAATCTTACGTAATGTAGTCAATGAGAACACCGAGATACCAAAATGAAAGTGATGAAAAAAAAAAATAATCCAGCGTACTACAGTATAAAATAAATATTAAAAATAAAATATTTGGCAAAAATTGCGAAAATAGAAAACCAGAGAGAGGGAATTATGATAAAGCATTGAGCAATAAAAATCAGTTATTAAAAACATAGAGAGGCAGAGAAGAGTCATCGACGTTAATATCTGGCCTATGTTGTTGAATTAAAATAGTTTCTTTGATCATTAGCTCTTTTAAATTTGAAGCTGATGCTAAAACCTCAGGGTGTTCAAAATCAATGGTATGCTCCGGATCGTCTAGTAAATGTTTTGTAACATCCGTTTTGTAACTAAATTTAGCTTCAGGGTTGTGTTCTTCCATTCTGGATTTTATGTTTCTTCTGGTTTGACCAATATATCAACTACCACACGAACATTTAAGACGATAGACAACATTACTATTTAATAATAACGGTTGCTTTTCCATATGATTAAAAAATTGTCCAAGTTTATTTGTCACATGTATTATGGTAAGTTGAACTTTGTCTTGCAATTTTTTTCGAAAAAAATGTTTAAGTTTTTTTTTCAATGTGAATAGAAGATTCTCCGATATAAGGAAGTTAGAAAAAAATTCGAGGAAGTTTATATAACTGAGGGATTGACTGAGAATGGAAACTATTTCAAGAAGATTGTGTGAGATGCTTTTTGTTCATAAATTTTCGTATTTGATAATCTATGAAACGTCGTGGATATCCGTTATTAGGTGACATAGAGGAAATCAATTGAAATTCAAAATGCATAGACATATATGAATTAGAAATTCGATAAGCTCGTTCAAGTAAACAAATCACTAAATTGCACTTGTATTTAACTGGACACAGACTAGACCATTTGATATAGAGACCAGTGTTTGTTTTCTTGCGATAAACTGTGGTTTTAATAGAGTCATTATTTCTAGTCAACTTTACATCCAAATAAGCCAGTTGATTTTCATGTTCTAGTTCTTTTGTAAATTTAATGTTTGCGTGAATTGCATTGAGTGTGTTGAAAAAGTCATCGAGTTGCGCTTCATCATTGAAAATACAAAACAGCTCATCGACATACCGACGTAAAATTGTAGGTAAATTGGCGTTATTCAACGCTTGATTTAAAACCCAATTCATGCATATATCCGCCATGCAAGGAGCAATTGGTGAGCCCACGCTCACTCCATCAATATGCTCGTATATTTGGTTGTTGAATTGAAACATGGTTCCAGTGCATGACCAAATCAATAACTTTTTTAGTTGGGTTTTAGTTAGCCCGTAAAAAGTTTTAACATCTTGCACATAGATTTGGTCTAATATTAAATTGATTGTAAATTGTACTGGGACTTCTGACTTCTGACATCAAAGACTTCTGACATCAAAACTAGCCATTACTTGTTATTAATGGATAAGCCACTGATGTCATTTAAAAAATCAGAGGTATCTTTTACAACTGAAGTATGTTGACGCAACGGTGTGAGGATCACTGACAACCAAGCTGCGCATTCATGATTGTAGGAACCGATAGAGCTTAAAATTGGTCTCATAGGGTTGTTATCCTTATGAATTTTTGGTAATCCATATAATGTAGGTATTGTAGTTGATGTGGGCCGTATTCTCTGATAGTCTTCTGGGCTGAGCGCTTTTTTCTTTTTCAATCAAGTCAAAAAACTTTGAAAGTGTTTGAGATTAGACAGACTGTTATCAGAATTCATTTTCTTAAATTTTACCTGATCATTCAAAATTGCATTCATTTTATCAACGTATTCTTTTTTGTTAAGTACCACAACTCCATTCCCTTTGTCTGGTTTGCATATTACTAAATTTTGATTATTACGTAAAAATTTGATAGCAGCCAATTCTTCATCGTTAAGGTTGTTGTTTAGGTTATTTGATTTTGCGAGAAAAAAACCGGACTTATATTTGCTGTAAAGATTCATAAGGATTCGCTTTAATTCAATTCTGTCTTTCCAATTCAAAAATGATCTTGTGTCGTGGTAAAGTTTCTCAAAAGCGGTTTGTGTGGATAGAAAATCAAAATGTGTGGGAAGAATGCCATACTTTAGTCCCTTATTTAAAATTGAAAACTCCTGTTCTCTGAGGGGATGATCTGATAAATTAGTAATGACATTTGCATCACCTGATAAGTTACGCATATGCAATCCAAGATTACGCAATTTTTTGAGGTGAATTTTCATGATAGATAAATGCTCTTGTGATTCGCTAGCTTTTATAAATCTTAATACGCCAATCCATGTTAATCTTCCAACCTTTGTTTTCAAACCATTCTGTAAAATTTTTATCTTCTGCTCCAATAATTTTATTTGTTTTCGGTGTTGAGAAATTTCAAACTGAAGTAGAGACTTTCGATATGATACTGTTCGACGTCGATTTTGAGCTTTAGTATTGTATAATTTGAATCGAATAAACTTAGGCGTTAGATGATACAAAATGCATTTTTCCAAAAAAGATACGTCAGCTTTCCTTTTAAGTTTGTTTTTGCAGGTCTTTTCTAATCTTCTTAGTGCATATAAACTCTCAGTGCCAAAGTGGCTCGCGATAAACTTTGGAGCATAAAAATTGGTCTTGAGAAACAGTTTCACTAAGAATAAAAGAGCCAAAGCTGTCGTAAACATTTTATTTAAAAAGAGACGTTTCGACTGATTACTTAAGTCATTGACAATCTGTGAATAATGCACAAGAAAAATTAGAGCAATAGGTAACCTGCAAAGTCAAAATGAACAAAACTAGCAAAAAATACTGAAATTAACGCAATGTAGTTCTACAGTGTGAAGACATCATTGCTTTCAAGAATGTGCTCAAACCAAGGTAGTAAGTATTCAATTTATAAGGGCATAATGGATCTAACCAAGCGACACTTTCAAGAAACGACAGATCAAGTTAGAATTTTTTTTTTCTTAATTTATTGGGACTTTTAGTTGGTGCTCAATATTCCAGCCCGTTTGGGACTTTTGGCAATTTTTAGTAATTTAGAATTTGTTAAAAAATTTACTTTTACAATTTCAGTCACTGGTTTGCTTGATAACGTAAATGCTGGACATGCCTGAATTACTACGGGGATTTATGTGGATAGAATAGTGTGTCTGAAAGTGAGGGTGCACTGGCTAATTACAAGCATTACCACGTATAGTCAGCAGCAAGGTATATAGTGATGATTTGAAGAAAACTGGTTACTGGTATCTTTCAATTTGTGAGTGATTGCTCGGGTTCTGTAATTTTCATTTTACTTTGTACTGTCTTCAATAAAATTGGGCTGTTTAAGTTGGTTTCTAGATGTGCTTTGGCGGTTAAACGGATGAGTGTCGCTTGGTTAGATTCATTATGCCCTTATAAATTGAATACATACTACCTTGGTTTGAGCACATTCTTGAAAGCAATGATGTCTTGACACTGTAGAACTACATTGCGTTAATTTCAGTATTTTTTGCCGGTTTTGTTCATTTTAACTTTGCAGGTAACCTATTGCTCTAATTTTTCTTGCGCATTGTTTACAGATTGACAATGACTTAAGTAATTAGTCGAAACGTCTCTTTTTAAATAAAATGTTTACGACAGCTTTGGCTCTTTTATTCTTAGTGAAACTGTTTCTCAAGACCAATTTTCATGCTCCATACTCGTATTATTTTCATCAAAAAGTTAGATGAGGGCCTGAGATTGCACCTTTTTAGAACAAAACCACAAAATTTCTCTCGGCTTGGACATTTAAATTGATTGGCAAAAATTTAAATTGAGAGGGCCTGGACCCCCTTGTAGTCAATATTAAGTAACTGCTAATTGCTGTTGTACGCATTTACTGTTGCGCCAAAAAAATGCTAAAAAATCTGAATAAATACGCTTTGTGTCATCATTTTTATCATTGGTAGCATTTCAATTAAGGGGGAGGCAGAGGGCCTGGGCCCCTTGGTTACGCCTATGGTCTATTGATTACCGTACAAGTTTACTTTGATGTCAACTTTAAAATTTGTCATAACCAAACTGCTAAAGAACATTTACCGTAATAGAAATATCAAGCTTTAACACCAAAAAGAATTATTGTAAGCTAAAAAACTTAAAATAGAAATAAAATTAAGCTGAAACGGAAATGAAATAACAATTACGAGTTTTCGTGACGATGTCAACCTGTCATAGTCGTCAACCTGTCATAGTCGTCAACTATAACATCAATGCTGCAAATTGCAATGTACTTACAATGATGCAATATGTACACTGTTTGCGCAATATAAACAACCATAGTACCGCGATTTGTCGACAAAGGTTACCAGGCCTAGATATTGAAGTTGAATACTTTTATGACGTATTATTTATCACCAGGGCTGCGAACTCAAACTCGATCTTGAACTTGAATTCGAACTCGAAAAAACTCGGTTATTTTGCTGAACTCGAACTTGAACTCGAAAAAATAAATTTTTTGAACTCGAATAAAATTGTTCGAGTTCACTAACACGAAATTTTAAGATTAAAAATCTGTCGGAAAAATATTTGTTGTTGATCAAGCCGTGCAAATTGAGATTGCGTTTTTCGTAACAGCTGCATAAGTGCATATCCTTCACTGACTTGTGTATTTTGTAGCGACCTAGAAAAACAGCGCAAGTATCAGGGCTGCGAGCTCAAACTTGAACTTTAAAAAACTTGGTTATTTTGCCGAACTCGAACTTGAACTCAAAAAATTTAATTTTAGATCTCAAACTTGAACTCGGACTTTCTAAAATAGGCTGAACTCGAACTTGAACTTGAACTCGAATAAAAATTGATCGAGTTCGCTGCCCTGTTTATCACCACCCGACATCGGTATGTATTTTTCTGTAAATACAATGCATAAAATCTAGTATGAAATCGGTATGGAAGTATGGAAGATTGTCTTCCGTTTTATTCTTGAAATCTTCCGTTTCATTCCATTCTGGAATCTTCCATATTCCATACCGAAATTTCCGTTCCATTCCATTTTCCATTTCATTCCATACAATGCCCTGGTTGGCGATTCTATATTATTATTATTGTAACATTTTACCCCAACGGTTGTAGCCAGGTTGAAAATCCGGAAGCGCCTGATTTTGAAAAAGTTGCTTCCGCTTCCGTCTCCTTTTCAACACTTTCGCTTCCGAGTTCGCTTCCGCTTCCAACCTCTTTCATCAAAGTGCTTCCGCTTCCACAAAAATTTAAACGCTTCCACCGCTTCCGCTTCCAGCTTCCGCTTCCGCTTCCACATCCGAGGTTGAAATGCAAACAGGTAAAATTCTTGTATTTCATGTTTTTGTACCACGACTAGCGTGGTGGCTACTTTTTGCTGGTTTAGCGCTAGATATGTAAAATTTGATTTTAGGACTGGCTAAATCTAAGCTTTAGCACCGCTGCTCTGACATTGTGATTTAAACAGGCTCAAGTGCTTGAAGAACTTTGTTAATTTTTGTAACCGCTTTCACACAATAACATCAAAAAGAAATTTTTTGGCTTACTGGGATCATAATTCGTAATCATTCCATATGTAGTCTGACTGTCTTCTAATATGTGTTCAGTTTTTCAATTCATTGTTATTCCTCAGGGATTTGCAAAGTATTTATTTAGCAACATCACTGCAAGCCTAATATTTTTCAAGGTGACTTCTGCTTTGAATATTTTATCTCAACTTTCAACAGCTTTGGGAACGCATACAGCCAAGCACGTATCGACACTGAGCTCTAGCATCATCAGAGCTCTGACAGATGGCAGTACTGAAATGTCGAATAACCAATGCTTAATGATGTATGTTATGTATTTTACATACTGTATGATCATTTGGATGTTGAAGCCAGTTCTTCATACCTTATTCATTGCATGTGGGATCTTGCATGTTGTTGGAAGGCCAACCGCAAACTACTTCTAAGATAGATAGATCATCGACACTTGATTAACGCTGCAAACCACCTCGGACTAACTGACCGTCAACATTTGGGTTAGTTGGCGGTTAGTTTGTGGCGGCCAGTTTTCATAGACTCCTTGGTTTACACTGCGTATTGTAGCCACAAGTTCGCCAAGCTGCGTAATGTATGGACACTTGGTTGGAAAACAGCAAGTTGTCGTTATGGCTGGAAGGTGAGACACTGTTTACATCGTTATGAAACCCCAAACACACTCATCTTCGAAGTGAGGTAATTAGGTTGTCTAGCTATAAGCTTTTGCTTAGTCACTTTCGCTTTGGATCATAGGCAAATCGTTTGCGCACTGCCTTAGCCGTGCTCTTCATAATTCGAAATAATGGGTTCGTAAACATCGGAGGCTCCATTGTAACACCAATAAAAGCTTTTTTAAAAGATTTTACCTATTTCTCAGAAAATTCAGTTTATAAGGTTTGGTAGAGTTAATGGAAATATTTTTTTTACATCCTACACAAACATACTTGTACGATTTTTCATACCCACTTCCCTGTTCTCTCATCTAGTAGAATACTCATAGATTTTCTAACGTATAGCGTTACATTTTCAGCTGTTTAAATGGCTGAGCGAGAAATTAACGGCTGCCATAAAGCAGCCAGCTGGGACAAGATAGGGATTGAGGATGTGCATTCCTGTTGTGTACGCATGCTGCAAACATATAAGAAGCGGAGAAATAGCATCAAAAGCACAGGCTTTTCTTCCCTTTCTCATACACCATCTAACGTATAAAAAACTCCTACGAGCTGCTGGAAAATTGTCGGTAAGATGACGGTGATGATCAAATTGTTTTTCAACGTCTTGTTTAAAAAGAATTTGAAGCTCTATACTGTTGTTTTTTTCTTAATTGGAGCTATGCAATTTTATCCGACTATAAAAGTTACCCGAGTTCTAGGTTCTTCTCAGTGAAATAGAGCATGGTGCTCAGAAATGCTATCCACTTATTCCCAGCTAGAGGGAAGAACCAGCAGAAGTGGACAAAGTCACACAACTCAGAGGGCATCTTTTTACCACCAATGAGGGCGGATCAGAACGGTTTGACGCGAGAAGTTTTAACGTGGCTGCGTCAGGATCAGAGCTGGAGATAGAAATAAGATTTAGCGTCAAAATGTCTTAGGAATTGAGGTATGGGTTCGAGCAGAGCTTTAAAGTGGCCGACTAGAACGAACTCAAACCCGAAAAGTGATTTTAAGCCAAAACCAGGCCCGAAAATTAGGTTAGATAAAAAAATGCATACGGTTACTGCTCGTAATGAAACTAGTCATTGCTGATAAGTTGTGACGCAACAGTAATAATGGCATTTATGCTTGAACGAAGTCGTCATTCAGTGTTGCAAAGTTATTACTATTTTTATAGCAGCTAAAAAACGAAAATACATGTCAAGTACGTATATCAAGCCCGAGGGCCGACATTGTGTCAATTTTAAGCCCGAACCCGACCCTAAAAAACCGCCCCGACTTACAACTTTGGGTTTGAGTGTTCCAAGGGACGGACGCCTTGTCAGGCATAAAATTTTTCTTGCTTCAAACCGCACGCATCAAAAAGTTGCAGATCCGCATGCGGCCATCGCTGTTGTGTACTCGGTCATTGGTCGCCTCATGCGTGCTAGTGCCGGACGGCTTCATCGTTCTACCCCAAATAAAGCCCAAAGGGAGCGAACTGGGCTTCAAACCGCTGCCGAGATGCAACCTTCTTAATTGTAAGGTGGTACTCAAAAATAATTCCGGAGCCTTTTGCATGTCCACTTTTTCGGTTTATACTATGAAAACAAGCAAACAAAAAAATAGAAAGAAAGAAAAATAAACATAAAACTAAAAAAATACAGAAAGTGGATGGTGTGAAAGGCCCTGCGTAATCTTTGAATGTTTGAATCTCTTTGTAACAAATAAATTCAAAGTAAAGTATAATTTTATGTAGGTAATCACATCTTAAAACATACAGGCACAATCTAAGGGAGTTGTAATGCCTTTGTTAGACAAAGCAAAGGAACAAGTTTCTGCTCCTGCATCTTCCAAGGCCCCCCAAGTGCCCCTTTCCGCTCCTCTCGCCCCACAACGAAACCTCAAACCCCAGGAGAAGAACCGGCTGAGCCTCCACAGAGACAAGGCTTGACTTCTACCACCGAAAAAAAAAACCGGTAAGTTTTGCCACAAATAACTGCGTAACGACTTTTGGTTGATATATACAGTACGCTGCCGCAACTTGAAAATAAACTTTCTGAGAATAATAATTTAAATTGGTGTTTTGTGTCATAGCTTTGTCGAGGTGATTGTTTCTGCACAAATTTACTGTTCTAGGCGTATATGGCGGGACGGATATTATTTAAATTTTGTTAATCCTGCATCATTAGGCTAACTTTTGGTTGAAAAATTTCTTGTCCTCCCGGTAAAGCAAATAAAGTATTTACATTAGTCATTTCTTAGAAATCCATTTTTTCGCAGAAAAAGACGAGAGCAAAAAGCGTCTCCCTTCTGCTTCAAGAAAAGCCAAACAGTCAGAGAAAGATACCTCGCCTATGTTTATTCATTGAAGAATGGAAAAGAACCACGAATGAAGGATGAAGCCAAACTGAAAGTGAGCGGCTAATTTTCAAAGTTTCAAATAAAACAAATTTAAAAGCACCGATGTCACAAAAATGTAATAAATTTAAATTACACTTGCGATTTTGTCTCTCCATCTTCAAAGTTGCCACTTCAGATCGTAGACGAGAGATTTTGCTTCCCAGTGCTTCACTCAAAGTGGAATAGGGAAGCTGCCCCGTCACCCACTCAGCGGTTCGTAATTGGACATTGTAACAATTCCAACCTCCAAATTTTCGTAATCTAAACCATAGATTTTCAAAGTGCTCAATACGGAGCCCTAGGGCTCCGCTAGAGAAGTCTAGGGGCTCCGCAAGCTATTCGTTTACTTTTTGTTTTTTCAGAAGTTACATAGCAGACTTGAAACATAAAGTTTTTTTTTTTCTCACGGTTGTGAGGTAGCACTTACCTCACATATCTGCTTTCCCATTAGGCTAGTGTTTCATCAGCATCTGAATTCACACATAGCCTATCCTGGCATCCCACCCGAACCTTCAAACCACACACGAGGGCAATTTCTACACTTGCCATCGTACCCTCTTCTCAGATTACTCTGATCTAAGTCTGACAACAAGGTCACCAGAAAGAGGATTCTCGACCAGTATCACACTGGCACTTCACTTAGCTCAACCGCATTGCGCTAGCATCACTAAGCATGGACACCATATATGACATAACATTAGCAATTTACCACATTTTGTTTTTTGTTTTTTGTTTTCGAAAAAGAGGTTTAACTTCTTTCAAACCACAAAGCCATATCAGCAGAAGTTTTATTCCCGATAGCATTTTATTTTATTCCAAACGTTTTCGGCGCATTTTCTAAATGGCCCTCTTCAGCAAATTAAAAAGCGGTTCACAGTAACTTTAAAATTTAGAAATGAAAGATTATCAAAATATTATCTGCAAAATACAAATGGTGCAATGTTACAACCACTATAACTTCATACATTTGATATTGTGACGTACGTTACAACTTTTTCATCGTAAAATTAAGTCAGAAAAAAAGATAAAAATCAAGCAACCCTGTAAAATAACAACACTGTATACGATACAATAAATATACACAAAAAATGTTTAAAACACATTCAAAAGAAAAGAGCAATTGTTGGCGTATAATTGTAAAATCAATCGTGGTGTTAGCTTTTTTATCAATAATGCTTGCTGTTACTTTGGTTTTATATTCATCGTGACAGTTCCTAATTACTTTAACGGATCAGTGGTCGAGTGGATAGAGCGTCTGCTACTGAAGCGGCTGACTCCGGTTCGATTCCCGGTCGGGTCAAACCAAAGACTCTAAAAATTGGTATTCACAGCTTTCCTACTTGAGGTTCAGCATTAAAAGGGACAGTGTGAAGCCTCCGCCGTGTGTGGTAGACTGGTGGGCAGGTGGCAGCTTGACTCGAAGACCGAAAGGTCACTTCGCTGTCTCCTGGCCAAGGCAACTTGTTGAAAAATGTGTAATTACAATTACAATTTAAACCAACTAACATTTAAATTACAATTTTGACAACTTTGGCGAGAAAAATGTGTTGGCTTATGGCACTTTTGGCGGAGTTGGAGTTAAGCTGCAACTGTTTTCTGGCTCTAGTCACCAAGTGGCGCGTTGACATACCAATATATGTCAAATACCAACATACGTACGTCGATCAACAATACCAAATGCATAAAGTTATGGTAATTGTAATTTGTAACATTTGTGTTAGAATGCTTATAAAGCCTCACTATTTTTTGAAACTTATCATAATACTTTTTACCTGTTTTCAAACTGCTTATTTTAGGAAAAAAACTAGGACATACAAACTTTTTTTGTAATCCGACAAGATTTTGGGAGTCCTCCGGGCACTTTACATAATTCATTGTGAAAATAAGCAAAAAACGGCTTTTATTTCTTTATTTTTTATGCTTGAAAGAAAATTTTTGATACTATTCATATTAAATGGATAATGCTCACTTTGTATAATAATATTTAAAGTTTCTCTTTAGTAAATCATCACATGCATTTAATTTTCACAGCAATTTTTAAAATATACCAAAATACCAGCACCAGAGATGGAAACCGGTCGGGTCGACTGGCCGGTCGGGTCGAGATTTTTCGACCGGCCGGTCAAGCCGGTTAAAACACCCGTCAAGTTCTCCTTTCTTGCAACTAAAAGACATCTAAGCACCAACTGAAATATACGCGTATATTTTATTATAAATAAAACTTTTCATAAAAAAACAGTATTAAACAAACCATACCTTTTGAAAGCACTTGTTGAATGGTTTTAAGCTGTGACTAATATGCTGTTACGCTTTAAGAAAAGCACATCCAGGGGGATGTTTAGAGGGGTATTGCGCCATGCCCCCTCCCATTCGGGCCACGGCACAAAGCAAAAAAGTGCAAAATATACCTTAAAAACGCGTAATCAGATTATAATAAAGCATGCACGTGGAAGAGGCTTACGCTACCTGGCACTTTAGCATCATTTTGATCAGCTTGAGAGTAGAAGTGGCGCAGATTTCAGATTTTTTTAGTACATGCTAAAATCTTGCAGCTTTGAAAAGCTTTTTTCAACTATAATTCACCACACTCTACACTGGGCAAGAAAGACATAGATCTTATTTTTTAATATCTAACTAGCAGCGGCATGTTCTGAAGTAGCAGCATTTCTACAAACTGCTGCGGCACATTATATTTCGAATGTTTTCAAGCCAATGTCATAAGAGTTTAGTGTTTGCTGCTCGGCAAAATGCAACTAATCTGCTAACAATAGCTAAAAAAATTTTTTTTTTCTTGGCCTTATGCATAGTATCATTATAAAGAACGTCTAATGATTTAGCTACAGTGCCCTCTAGTTCTTTTTGTGCTTATTTCGTGCACGTTTTGCGTTGCTCAAAATAGGTGTTTCAAACCGAAATTTAACCTAAAAAGGTCTTAAAATTGAGTTATATTTGCAAAAAACGCAAAAAAATTTTTTGCGTTTTTATTCTGTGACCCCTTTTTTGGAGTCACAAAATTTAGCACCTCACCCATGCCCCCTCTTTTTTGAAAATTTTTCATTAGATGCATTAAACAGTGAACAAAAACCTTTTGTAAAAAACCAGTCCACCGGCAGGTTGACTGGCGTAGATTTTGAAATTTACCGTTCGGGTCGGGTCGAAAAAATCCTGACCGGTTCCATCTCTGACCAGCACTTCCAATTTTCATAATACGCATGATTCTAAATTGCATGGAGCTGAATACGGTATTTAGTGTTTTAATTGCCAATCAGCAATCTAACCTATAATTTAACCATCTAATATACAGCTTTATCTATTACTTATTGCCTAATAGCACATACAAGTATCAAATACTTAATTCTATCACCAGTATTATCCATTAACATTCCACAGTAAAAAATCAACCAATATGACTTATACAAGAATGAAACTTAACTTTTTTTGAAGTATTTACTACTTCTCTTTGAATTAGTGTTAAGAGTGAGACAACACAAATGTAGTTTATTCCTTCTTAAAAACTAAGCATGTTTTTTAGGCCTTTAGTTGTATTAGCTAAGAATTTTGTCCTTAAAAATAAAAAATATTACATGCATCAGCTTCTCGGGCACATATGAAATCATTCACAGTTAACATAGTAACACACTAAAATATATTACTCTACAACCTAAAATCGATTTCACTTCATTGGGGTATTATCAATTAAACAGTTAAATCTTTTTCAAATAACATATCATCCAAAACATGGCCTCAAACAAGTCTTAAGCAATGTAAATATACAACACTATTTACGTCGTTCCAATTTGCATGTTTTAGGCTGATTTTTCAAATAGATGTTAGCTTGTCGAGTTTTCTAATTCAGTTTTAGTTAGGCGCCTAAAGTTGCTTCAACTTGAACTTGAGGTATACCCATCATGTGTGAATACTGGCAATTTTGAATCTCCTGTCTAGAACTATTTTCACGCTATGCATAACGTTTTGAAATCAATTTTGAGAAAATTTACGGCTCCTGAGTTTTACTCCATTTTTAGCTCATTTGCACAGCAACTAGAATATTTAAGGCATTAACGTTTTTAACTGGTATCTGCTTAGAAATCAATATTTTTGAAAGGAAGTTAGGGTCACTTCTCAAAATATAAAAATTTATCTTGTATTAAAATGTTAAATGCTTTAAAGTGTGCTTTATCAAACCCAAACCTTGATGCAGTGTTTAATAACAACTGAGATGAGGCTAAGGTCACAATGCTGCTACCTTTTTTGAATCTTTTCCTAAACCCTAACTTAAATTTATTTACCAAGAGAATTTTGTTAGTGTGAGCTGCCAAATTGGAATCATAAATTTTTTTTTGCATTGTTTGGTAGGATCATTAATATTGACTATAATGACTGATTTATCAAAGTATCATCATCAGCAGAAATGAATGGAGGCAAAAACCACCAAACAAAAGCACTTTGGTTTTGACGTTTGACGTGTCGATGCAATTTTGTAGTTTGGCAAGTATAGCATACCACTAGTTTTGCTTTTGGTTTTGCTTTAAAGTGCAACTATATAACACCTTAACAATATCCAAGAGTAAAACACTTATGATGATTTATATTAAAGTTTTGCCAACAATTTCTAAAAACTTTCGTATCATTATTACAGCCTTCAGATATGGATAAATTTGGAAGTGACTAAATAGCGCATTATCATCCGTTATGCTGCATGTAGCTTTACAATGAGAGAAACTACCAATTTTTAGAACTGGGGAAGAAAGACAGTTTTGCGATACCAAATAAAAGTTAAGATTGCAAACTCTGACAAAACATTACACATTTAGTTACGTTAAAATACTTTGACATATTTACGTGGTTTTGACTACGACAAATTCAAAATGTTGCATGAAAGTGGCTTGTTTTTGCTTTGATGCTTCGAAATAAAGCAGTAGTCAATCAAAGATGCCTGGAGAGTATAGATTCAAAGTATCGGCAGTTGTCGGCAGCTTGGCCAAGAGGGTAAAGGCGTCGTTTTTACGACGACCCTGTTGCATGATCGTGGGTTCAACCGGCACCCTGGTCTCGTTGTTGCGTCCTTGGATAAGACGTTTTACGATGATTATCTCTGCTTGGTGGCTTCGAACAAGCAGCAAATTTATGTGGGAAGAAGTCAAAGGTCAACCGGAAAACTTGGAAAATGGTCAACTCCTAAGCGGGTGCGGATTCATCCAAAGGATAGCGCCACCGTCGCTTTCTCGTGAAAGGAGGATAAAGATACATCAATCAATCAAATCAATCAATCCAAAAGTCAACAAAATTTGTTTGTCAAACTATGATACAAAAAATTTCATACCAGCGCGAGGTCAGAAATGGATTAATTAAGTACAGAAACATTTTGGAACGACAGCCAATTTAGCTTGTACTACAGTATGTTTGCTAACTCAAAATTGAAATATTTGTACAAAAGTTTACCAGTAATCTGCACATCACGTAGCCTGCATTGATCTTGCTATGCCTTCAACAACTAATACAATAGTATGAAGAGGCTACCACAAACCATGTTACCAAACTACCATAACTAGATTCACAGTTATTAAAGTTATACGTTATAAGAAAACATTAAATTTTTCTAATTTCATCATTGTCACCTCATTCTAAAAATTTTACCTACAAATTGATTTTACCTAAAAATTGATTTGGTACATTATATAATATGAAAATTTATGGCAATATAGTAATTTTGGTGCTCTGTTGTGAAATCATGCCAAAATCAAAGTAAACTTAAATTTGATCACATTTTAATGTAATCCAAAAGCATCCTCAGGTCTGAATTAGTGGGTATGGAGCATAGGCGTAGCCAGGATTTTTGATTGGGGGGCCCAAACCACAATCACATCAAATCATGTCATCAGACACTTCAAAAGAGGAATTTTTTTTGTGGGGTAAAGATATTGTAGAATAGAAGATCAGAAGCCGTGGCCTGGTTTTGGCTCGTAACTAGTATATATCGCTCATGGGAGAGGGCTCAAACTAATAGTTAAAATGTGAAAATGTCTAAATAGGGACACGTGTTGAGTAAAGTAGTGCAAAGTCAAACGTATCACAGACAGGGGTCTGGGGGCGGAGCCCCCGACCGCTGGAGACTATGGGGGTCTGGGGGCGAAGCCCCCACCCGCCAGAAGATTTTTTGCAATTTTGTTGAAATATAAGCTGTTTTAATGCCATTGGATCACATTTCGCAAGTATTCTGAGCCATTTGAAAGAACTAGATTTTTAACATTTGAACGCCAATTAAAAAATTAAATTGCTCAGTCCTCCTTTCGTTTGCAATTTAAATTCAAAACAGGTTTTAAATTTTGCATTTTGGGTTAAATTTTGTAAGTGATTTGGCCCACGTAGGGGAAAGTAAGCTACATTGCCTCCTGCAATATTTTAGCAGTAAATAATATCCCACTCGAAGATTTTCCTTAGAGATTTTTGTTTTGTCATGAAAACAACCAGTTGTAGGAGTACATGTACGGCCAGGGGGCCCAGGCCCTCTTAATTCAAAAATTTGCTCAATGAGCATTCCCCTTACTGTAGCTTTTTTTTTCAAACGTATTTTGTCGCATAAAAACTAGCGAGGTGGAGGTGAATTGTAATTGAAAAATGTACAAGGTGGAGGTTACTCCTTATATGCGAGGTGGAGGTTACTCCTACAAACCATTTCATTGCCCGGGCCAGATTTACATTGCATGGGGTCTCTGGCGCGGGGCCCCTGGCACTTTGGGATTTTAGCAGTATTTTTCTGCCAAATACAGGTAAAGACCAAAAAAATGTTTTAGGATCTGAGCGCGGAGCTCCAGGCCAGAGATGGAAACTGGTCGGGTCAACCGGCACCGGTCGGGTCGACCGGCCGGTCGGGTTGCCGGTCGGGTCGAGATTCTTCGACCGGCCGGTCAAGCCGGTTGAAAAACCGGTCAAATTCTCCTTTCTGCCAACTAAAAGACATCTAAGCATCAACCGAAATATACTTATATATTTTATCATAAATAAAACTTTTTATAAAAAAACAGTATTAACAAACCACATCTTTCGAAAACACTTGTTGAATGGTTTCAAGCTGTGACTAATATGCTGTGACCATTACGACATGCACATCCAGGGACGTATTTAGGGTGGGAGTATTGTGCCATGCCCCCCATTTTGGGCCACGGCACAAAGCAAAAAAGTGCAAAATATGCGTTAAAATCGCGTAATCACATTATAATAAAGCATGCATGTGGAAGAGGTTTGCGCTACCTGGCATTTTAGCATCATTTTAATCAGCTTAAGTGTAGAAGTGGCGCAGATTTCAGATTTTTTGGTACATGCTAAAATCTTGCAGCTTTGAAAAGCTTTTTCAACTTAAATTCACCGCACTCTACACTGGGCAAAAAAGACATAGCTCATATTTTTTGTATCTAACTAGCCATGGCTTGTTCTGAAGTAGCAGCATTTCTACAATCTGCTGGGGCACATTATATTTCGACTGTTTTCTAGCCAATGTCATAAGAGTTTAGTGTTTTCAATGAAAATAACGGACGCGTTGCGTTCATCGGGATAGTAATTCATAACGACTTCGTACTACTGATGAGTTTATTTATTGGTTTGACGTTTCGCTTCCCAAACCGGGAAGCTTCTTCAGAACAATTTTCGGCAGTGCTGCCTTTGCAGTTAAAAACACATAAATGAGAAAAAAATAACAGCAGAAGATAGGTAACAGTTAAAACATACGAACAATACAATACTTGTACTATTATACCAAAAACATTAAAATGATGGAGAAATAACATTATATATTATTGAAAGTTATGTCACTAACAGCGTGAAAAAAATTAATAATATTCATAACAACTAGGCTGCATCACTAATAGTTTGAGAAAGTATGAAAAGGATCTATTGCAAAACATTATGTATTGGAAAAGGTTTTTAGCTCCATAGAGATTTATATACGGACGGAACAATTAATATAAACCTCCGTGGAGCTAAAAACCTTTTCCTGTACATAGTGTGTTGCAATAGATCCTTTTCCTCCTTTCTCAAACTGTTAGTAAAGCAGCCTAGTTGTTATGAATATTATTAATTTTTTTCGCGCTGTTAGTGACATAATTTTTCAGTATTCCTTTTTTTCACGCTGTTAGTGACATAATTTTTCAATATTCCTTTTTTTCACGCTGTTAGTGACATAATTTTTAATATTATAAAATGTCATTATTGCTCCATCATTTTAATGTTTTTGGGTATAATAGTACAAGTATTGTGATGTTCATATGTTTTTACTGTTACCTATCTTCTGCTGTTACTTTTTTTCTCATTTATCTTTTTGTAACTGCAAAGGCAGCACTGACGAAAAAAAGTTTAGTGTTTGCTGCTCGGCAAATTGCAAATAATCTGTCACCAATAGCTAAAATATTGTAACTTCATTTTTTGGCCTTTCGCAAAATATCATTAGAAAGAATGTCTAATAATTTAGCTTGTGCTCTCCGGTGCTTTTTATGCTTATTTTGTGCACGTTTTGCGCTGCTCAAAACAGGTCTTTGAAACCGAAACTTTAACCAAAAAAGGTCTTAAAATTGAGTCATTTTTGCAAAAAACGCAAAAAAATTTTTGCGTTTTTTTCTGAGACCCCCGTCTAAAGTCACAAATTTTAACACTTCACCCATGCTCCCCCTTTTAAAAAATTTTCATTAAATACATTGAATAGTGAAGAAAAACCTTCTGTAAAAAAACCGGTCGACCGGGGCGGTCAGAAACCGGTCGACCGGCCGGTTGACCGGCCGGTCAACCGGCGATGATTTTGAAATTTACCGGTCCGGTCGGGTCGAGAAAATCCTGACCGGTTCCATCTCTGCTCCAGGCATTGGTGCTATATGTTAAATCCGGCCCTGGTTATTGCACTACGTTTATAAAAAGGTTGAATGAAGGCCTGAGTTAGCCACTTTTAGGAAAAAGACCCTTAATTTCACTCGGGTTATAAATTTAAATTGGTTGGAAAAATTTAATTGAGGGAACCGGGCCCCCTGGATCAATATTATCGTTAATTACTGTTGTACGCGAAGATGCAAGAAGAAACTGAAGAAACAATGTAACAAACCCCCCCAAAAAAAGACTAAGCTCGCTTGGGGTTTTTACAGGACGCGTGCTGCCATGGTTCCAGTTCTTCTTTATTCAAAGACAAATAAATTGACAAAAATAAATACCACGCCACAGCACGGTTTCAAAATAAACTTGAAACCGGCGAGCTAATGAAAGAAAAGCCCAGCTGGCTTAACCAAAAAATGCACGTTAACAAATATCTAAAACATAAGTAACGTCATTTTAGCGTCTGACCATCAGGTCTTAAAAAGAAGAATGAATTGATTGCTTGCCATCACAGTCAAGAATTGCACCTTCTTCATGCTTCGCGCATAAAGAAAGAAACAAACTTAATTATATGCAAATTTAAACACGTACAAACTCCAGCGATTTGTAACAAGTTTGGAGCTAAATTACAACAGCTGCAAAAATGCCCTGCAGACCGCGCTCTTTGCGTGAAGGCAAACAAATCAAGAATTCGAAAAATGCTATATAGCAAATCAGGATTTAATGCTATGACGTAACAAACAATAGTGTTTTTTGTGACAAATTGTCATTGTTAGCATTTCAATTTGGGGTGGCCCAGGGTCTTCTGCCCCCACTGGGTATGCCTATCGTACAATAGATGGTTACGCCTAATAACCATATTATTGCCAGGGGTCCTGACAGTTTGGGGATTTTTGCAACATTTTCTGCCGAGGTGAAAACCAAAATGAAGTCTTACCGTCTAAGCGCGGGGCTTCTTGCGCTGTGCCATATGGTATATCTGGCCCTTGTTCTTGCATTGCATTCATACAAAGATTAGATGAAGGCCCGAGGTAGCAACTGTTACGACAAAAACGCTTAATTTCACCCTGACTATAGGCTACAATAAATTGGTTGGCAAAATTGATTTGAGGGACCCGGGCCCCCTTGTCGTCAATATTATTGTTAATTGCTGTTGTACGCCTGTACTGTTGTACGCGATGACGCTAAAAAAAAAACTGAAACTGAAGAAACAATAGGCTTTTTGTCACATTTTTATTATTGGTGGCATTTCGATGAGGGGGGACCGGGCTCCCTGGGCCCTCTCTTGGCTACGCCTATGGTATAGCGCCCAAAATGAAGTTTCTAACATGAACGATTAAAAAGTTAGAGACATTTTTGTTTATTTTCACAATGGTTCACGAAATTCTGCCGGAGGACCCCCTAGAAATTGACCGTTTTTAAAAATATTTCTCAAAAAACGTTTTTTATGCAAATTACACCTTTTGAACATATAGGTAAACTAAGGACCATAATTTGTGTTTTGCAGATAATTATTTGACAACCTTTTATTTCTTCTTCTTCTTTCTTCATTGCCCGCTTTCCGTGAGAGTTATGGGGGCAGCAGCTCGAGATTAAGCCGCCAAACTTCACGGTCTTCCATCACCTCCAGCATTTCGCTCGGGTGAAGTCCTGAGCGATTCCATCCAAGAACCTGGAACAAGCTGCAAAGCTGCAAAGCTTGTTTGGGAAGTCTTTCCCTGAGGCATTCTGCTTACATGGTCAAACCATCTAAGCTAAGATTTTTCAATTCGGAGAATAACGGTTCGATCTTAACAGATTTTCGAATCTCAGAGCTTCGCACTTTGTCAAACAGTGTAACTCCTTCGATTCTTCGTAAAAACCTCATTTCGGACGCTTGCACTTGTGATCGCATTCTTTCGGTCATTACCCAAGATTCATGACCATAAGTGAGAATGGGGACAAAAACTGTTTTAAAAATCGAGAGAGCTTTGTTTTTTACGACAATTCTCGTTTCATGAAAACCGCGTAGTGCAAATAAGCTTGCATTACTGCACTAGCCTTGCCTATTCGGGGTATCTAGTTCTTCGTCTTGCCTTCCGTCACTCGTAACTGCAACTCCAAGATACTTGAACTTCTCTACCTGCTTCAGTGTCGCTCCATTCACTTGTAACACGCACTGATTAGGGTTTTTTGAAAGATGAACTACCTCAGTTTTGGGCTTTGGCCGTACGTATTTTTATTCCGGCGGTGTTGCATGCATCTGCAAAGCTATTTAATGCGCGCTGGAGGCCAGATTCTGTGGAAGAAAGCAGAACCAAATCATCAGCGAATAGCAGACTACTGATTTTGCAATTTCCAATTGTGGCGCTCTCATCAGCTCGGCTGCATTTGTCGATCCAATTCATGTAAACAAGAAAAGGAGAGGTGACAAAACGAACTCTTGCCGGAGTCAAACGCCCACATGGAACGGCTTTGATTGCTTGCCATTTACCCGAACACAAACCTTTGGTCGGCAGTAGAATGACTTAATGGCGCGCAACAATTGGCCATTAACGCCATACTCCTGCAAAACCTTCCAAAGTTTATCCCGAAGAACTCGGTCATTTGCTTTTTCAAGATCGACAAAGCATGCAAAAAGATCTTTGCCATACTCCCAAGATTTCTTGAAGATTTGCTTCAGAGTGAAGATTCGGTCCATGGTGCTGCGACCCGGACGAAAACAGCACTGACCATCTTCCAGTTTTGATTCCACTATTTCTCGGCATTTCCTTTCAAGGCATTTGGCATATACTTTCCCTTGCAAACTGAGGAGTGATATCCCTCTGTAGTTTGTGCATTGCTTGCGATCCCCTTTCTTGAATATCGGAATAATCGTACCTGTTTGCCAATCTCTGGTAGTTTTGCCAAACTTCCACGCAACTTGACACACTCTAGTTAATCTAAGAATTCCTTCTCCAGTCAGCGCTTTCAACATCTCGGATCTGATTTTATTTTCACCAGCAGCTTTTCCAAAATTTATCCCTTTAATTGCTGTGGCCACTTCTGCTACGGTGAAAACTTCTTCTTCCCTTAGATAAGTCACTTCGTGCGTGTTATGAGTCAATGCCTTTACAGGATTCAAAAGATCTTCAAAGTATTCTCTCCATCGTGAAAGAATTTCATTCTCATCCGTTAGAATGTTACCTGCAGAATCCTTGATGGAGTGCGTGACACTTGATCTTTTGCCACGTAAACAGTGGATGGTCTGCAAAAATACTTTGTTTGCCGAAAAATAGTTGAAATCCAACCGACGACCTTCCTGGCAACTTCCATATGTATCCGAGGACATCGAAAAGGAATGGCTGCTGTTCAGATCAGCAATTATTTTATCAGTTACTAAAAGTTGTGGGTGAAAACGGCTTAGAGTGGCGGGCGATAGTGAGAAAAGAACACCTGGGTGGAACCAAGAAATTAGAGAAGCTATTCCAACAAAAAAAAGATGCTTTCAAGTCTTAGCTATAGGACAGATCGTCATTGATTTGCAATTCCGGTACACTGAGGTGCGAAAAGTGGCAACTTCGGCAGTAAAAAAATCCAAGGAGAAGTCGTGGGAAGCGATCTACGCCCTTATGTCCTTGAGCCCTTATGCTCCTGCGCCCTTATGTCTGCGCCTTTATGTCGTAAATCTCCACGTGGTACAGCAGACAATCAGTTTTTAAGAATTCTCTTCTCGCACCCCCAGAAGTCCCTTTTCGCACCCCTAATTGAGAACCGCTGCTTTAAGCTGTTCAAAAAATTAATTTTGGGATACACATTAGAAGATTTTATAGTTGGTACCCGTAAACAATAAACAATGCCAACATATTTGTCTCTAAAACATATACTGAAAAAGAGTACTAACTCTAACAGTAGCATTCTTCCGATGTGTATGTTCTGATGAAGTTAAAGCAATCTTGATGTTGATAGCTTCAATTTATTTACGCTTCGCTGATGATAACTGCCAACATCGTCAAAATATAATAAACAGCAACGAGTTTATTCTGCATGTGCATAGCATTATTGATGTTTGATTGAAGTATCATCATTGATGCAATGCATCACAGCCTCACTGATGCATTGATGACTCACGTAATTTACATCGAAAAACTAAATTGCATGAGGTACGACTTTTTGGTAGCAAATTATTATTGATAGATCAAATTTGGCCACTTGCAATACTAGCCAACAAAATTCAAACAAAATCAAAGCACAAAAAGCTGTGGGTAGATTCAGATAGGACATTTTCAGTCATGATGAAAAATTATTCATACTTGTGTTTGCTGCAGGAGATTATATTTAGGTAGGAATTTTCAGATAATTATAATTTGATTGCAACATGCTGCTCCCAAAATTAACTATAATAAAAGCTACAGCGATTTTGAATGGACGATTTCCGTAATTTTTTTTACAAATAAAAACTCCGATTTATGGAATCAAAACCCTTAACAATACATAGCAGAGCGATTCATAAAAATTCAGCAAGGGGCTCAGCAAGCAGCTTAAACGAGATGAGCTGAAATTGTAGCATATTGACACCAGACAGTTTATGTTAGAGTTGTAACGTCAGGATTTTCTGTCAACGACAATCTTTGGTATTTGACGTCTGCAACAAAAAAACAAATTAAACTTGTTCTCTTTCATATACTCGCAGTATTACACCGAAGCGTGCAACAAGGACCCACTTCCGCGTCATTGCGCCCGGGCAACACAGCTTCACTCAAAGAAACGTTGCAGCGATGGCGAGACGTTGACAACACTGTGTCCGATTTGACCGAGATTTGAATCTCATACCTACCGCTATAGAGACAAACGCGTTACCGCTCGACCAACAGGCCGGTAATTAACCTTGTTGTCACTAATTTTTTGCTTGACTGAAGTTCAAATAATCGAATAACGAAGTTGTATTAAATTCAATCAATAATTTATCTTCAATTAGCCAGAAGATAGTCAAAAATGGTATGAAATAAAGAAGGTTCAATATCGGCTTAGGCAACTGAAATCAATCTATATCTTCTCCCAAAACCAAGGTTGTGAGAGTTTTTTAACGTTAAGACAGGCGATGTTTAGAATTAGATAGCTTTGCTATCATAGCCTAGCGTTGGCTCAAACTCTGCGCCATGTAGTTATAACGGATATAAGCAAGCGTTCAGCTACAATTGTAAAACCAGATTCTATGAAGTATTATAGTTTATACTACGAAATACCAATCAAATCAAAACAAATCTTTCATTATAATTGCTTTATTACGCCGAAGCGTGTAACAACTTTGCGGTGCCCATCTCTGCATCATTGCGCCCGGGCAACAGCACAGCTCCTTTCGAAGAAATGTTGCAGCGGTGGAGAGCCATTGGCAACACTGTGCTCGAATTGACCGGACTGAGATTTGAACCACAGATCTTTCGCTCCAGAGACGAACGCGTTAACGTTCGACCAACTGGCAAAACGATGACACCATTAATCACAAAATTATCACGAAAGATGACACCATTAATTACCAAGAGTTAGGTAAGCATTGATTGATGTTACTAAACCAAATACCTTTTTCTGGGGGCTCATCAGTACCATCAATGCTTTTCTTCAAATCTTTCATTGGAATGAGATATCCGTCTTCCGCTGTTTCCATTTGATTTACTGGTTTGCTAGCAGTTTCGTCACTAGATGTCTCCTCTTTTTCTCCCTATAGCATAACTTCTCGTTTTTACATATCCAATTTTCAGGCCGATTCTTGGTTCTGGTGATTGCTTATGACTAAATTATGCAAAAATTTCAAATTGCAAAAAAAACTACGCAAACTAAAAAGTTTGTATGCTAGTTGGACGTTAGCGACGTTTTTTAATGACGTAGAAACACTTTGATTGGTTGGATTTTTTTTAATTTGACATTTTTTGCATGGCGCAGCAATTGAACAGGAACCTGAATCAAAAACCGGCCTCAAACTTGGCCATGTGGATAGGCTCACCTCCGCTTCTAATTTCTTTTTGATGTTTTGCGAAGATGGATGATTATCTGGTAATTTTGGCTTTTTGATAGGGCACATTGCTACTTCGTAACCATCAGCGTCGCGCATTGACTGAAAAAGTTAATAAAATGTTTATTAGGAATTAATAAGCACTATCTCTGTTAGTATATTTTGGACATTAGATTCACGGATTTTTAATTATACAGATGCTAATGATGCCATTACATAAGAACTTGAGAACTTATGATAAAGCTGTAGATGGTATAGACTCTATACCATCTATAGCTTAATCATAAGTGCTCAAGTATCTATCAGAGGCGGAATCGAGGACACAAGGCTCGAAGCCAAGGCCAAGGACACAAAAAAATCCGAGGCCAAGGCCAAGAACAGCCCTTCCAAAGACAGACCCTCTCGAGGCCAAGGACAGGAATGCTCGAGGCCAAGGCCAAGAACCAAGGACACAGGCGCACGCGTACTCCAAAAAAAAATGGTCTTCAAAACTTTTTTTCAGGAAACTGAGGTAAACAAAAAAGGTCTTCGCAAATTTTCCGCAAGGTTTCTGGCGTTTTCCTACATAATTTAAAAATGAACAAATTCCTACAATTATAGGAACCGATCAGTGCCATCGCCAAAGCAAACGAAGTGAGGGGGCACTAGCCAAAAATGGGGGACAATAAAATAGACTGAACTTTTGTACAAAAAAACATATTTTGCGGTTACAAATTATGCGCTATTTAAAAGATTTTGTACTCATGTTTGAAAAAAGAGACGTATAAGCCCGGCAGCGTTTATTAGCTTGTTTTGTATGCGGCTCGCATAATCGCTTGAAAAATCTGTTTGCAAGTGTGAATGGCGAATGCGACCAGAAGCGCAACCAGAATTTTTCTAAGAGAAAGAGAAAGAGAGGGCTTGAACCAAAAGTAAGTTTCTTTTGCGCAAAAGTTGCTTAATTTAGGTCCCGTGCTGAACAAACCGATGTAATTCAAGCGTATCACACAGAGAGTCAGGGGGCAGAGCCCTCAGTGGCTGGGTGATTTTTGCAATTTTGCGGCAAAAAATAGTGATTTTGCCGCCGTTTCAATCACATTTCGCACGTTTTAAGCCATATGAATAATTCCAGTACATTTCTAAAATTCAGAAGTCATTGAAAGAATTAAATTGCCTAGCCCCTTGAGCCCCCCTTATATTTAAGGTCAAGTCCAAAACACGTTTAAACGCTTGTTTATTTTGTTTATATTATTTAAATGACTTGGCTAAAAAGGGCTGATGATCCCTTAGTCCTTCCCCCTGGTTGCGCCACTGACTGCGACCTAAGAAAATCTTGAGTGCGCTCTAAAAAAATACAAACAGCTGGTTTTTAAAAACGTTTTCGGATATTGTTTCTGGTCATAATCACTAACGAAGTACTGGTAACGATTCTATAGGCTTACATCCCTATTCCACGATACATCCGTAAAGGCGTGTTAATAAGACGGATTATTGCGTCTCATTTATGCACGGCAGTTGGTGGCCAGCAATTCTGGAAAGAATCGAGAAAACTTCAAACGATAATTATTATCTTTGGACGCTATTATTCTTTTTGCCATTATTGCTGTTGTATTGTCGTTACGTGATGCTCCAAAAAAGATACTGAGGAAACCGAAATGGGGGGGCACAAGCAGTTGATAGGGGGGCACATCCCCCTTGGCCCCCCGTAGCGACGGCACTGGAACCGATGCAAATGCACTTTACACTATACGGGGATCCTTCGATACAAACCTTCGAAGAGAGGATCTGCTAGCGTATTGTGTTAATGCAGACCTGAACTTCTGGAATGTTGGTAATAACCAACATTGGTAATAACCAACATTGGTAATAACCAACATTAACAAACTATCAGATCTAAAAGCGTTTTAAATCAGAGCACTGTCAAGGTTTACGCTGATGGCTCGAAACTAAATGGGAGAGTAGGTGCGGGTTTTTAAGCAGAATACCCAAACAACTCTCCAAAACAAGCATTTTCCTCCTTCAAATACACAGCACTATGTTCCAGGCAGAAGTCTCAGCATTTCAGAAATAGCAAAGAAACTGCTTTTCAAAAAAAAATGCACAATCAAAGTATTGTTGTGCTGGTGGACAGTCAGGCAGCTATTAAAGCACTCATTAAGCGCACTGTAGCATTAATTTCAGTGCTCAACTGCATTAGAAACCTCAATCAGTTGGGTAAACAAAACCACGTCAGCATTGCCTGGATTCCTGGTCATCCAGGGGTACATGGTAACGAAGTGGCAGACTATCTAGCCAAATCAGGATCTAAATCAAAAATGCATGGTCCTGAACCTTTTATTACAGTTCCGTATGCCAGTTGTGTTAACACGGTTAAGGATTGATCCACAGATAGATGGAAATCTATGTGGAATAAACGGAAGGACTGCTTGAGGATGAAGGAGTCTGTAAGTTAGACGTCCTCACGACTAACAATACGTCACCTTAATCTTAAGAGACGTCAATTAAATTGAGCAATGCAAGTTTTAACTGTGCATTGCAATCTACAGCGGCACAAGAAAACTACAAGTCACACTGACTGTGTCATTCTCTGTGTCTGTGACCAAAATGTAGCCTAGAGGACGAAATATCAAATCATCATGTTGGCAATCGCAAGTTTAGCAAGACATTATTCATGTTAAATATTTTGGAATCGCCAAAACCACTGTTCACGATGTGGTAACGAAATGTAACCAGGGGCGTATTTAGGGGGGGGGGGGCCATTGGGCCATGGCCCCCCCTTTGGGTCGCTAGGATTGCAAAATTGCATAGTAAAGTGAGCAAAATTGAGGCATGGCCCCCCCCTTTGTAAGTTGGGCATCAGGCTTTCAGGCTTTTGGCTGGAAACTTGAGTGAGTTCGGGTGAAAAACGGGACGGACCTTGAGTAAAGACCTTTTTTTTTTTTTTTTTTTGCTCTTCACCTAAATTTGGCCGAAAAATGGGACGAAATTTGAGTGAAGACCTTTTTTTTTTGTGCTCTTCACCTAAATTTGGCCGAAAAATGAGACTAAATTTGAGTGGAACAACTTCTGATTCAGATATTTGTTCTTCCCAAATTTTCTGAAATTTTTGGCCCCCCCCTTTTCAAAATCCTGCGTACGCTACTGAATGTAACATTAACAAACTGGCTACTTACCGTACTTAAAGAAGCTGGAAGGCTTTCTCAGTTCGACCAGTAACCAAAGAAAACTACAGTATCGTAGCAGCTACAGTTGCAATGGGCTCAAATGAGGCCAACGAAATGTGTAGTGGACTTTACCTTACGGTAGTAGATCCGCTTGCACCGCTTCCCAGTAATAATAATAATATTACATAATTTTAACGGTTCAAAAAATAGTGCTCTCCTCGAGCCGAGGACAAAGCAATTTTCGAGGAGTTGAGGCTTCGAGGCCAAGGCCAAGGACTTGACCTTGAAGCCAAGGCCAAAGACTCCAAAATGTGTCCTCGATGACGTACTCGAGGTCAAGGACGTCCTCGAGGACTCCACCTCTGGTATCTATATAATGGCATCATTAGCATTTTTGTAATTGAAACTCTAGATCAATACTATACTATAGACTCTAAAATATAATTAGTTGTTTTTAGGCGACATTTAGCAAGTTCGTAGAGCGCTCGGTTTGTTATCGATAAATCCCTGGCTCCCGTTTCAATTTTTGAATTGCCAATGCGATGTTGCTTCCTGAGGAAAAACCTAACTTCGGATTTCGCGTTGCTGAAGATTCCTAAAATACAGCCTATAACTTAATACGCAAAGCGCAAAAAAAGAAAATGTTAGCAAAAAGAAAAGCGATTTTACAGCGCTTTATTTCTTTTAAAATTCTGGAACAAAATACCTTTGGTTTGGTTGGTGATGGACCCTCTTCATCTGGTTTGTCAACTTGCAAGTACGCACCATACTAAAAACAATATTTTTGCCTTTGCCATATCTCCCTTTTTCTCGAGCATTTTGTTATTTTTGAAAAAGAGAAAAAGACGCACCCAACAGCGTATATAGAGAGCACGAATATATTGATCACTGTTATGAAGGTAGATAAAAGGGCGTCTGCAATTGAAGTGCTAAAGCCAGGTTCAATTCCCAGTCACGTCAAACCAAACGCTAAATTTGGTTTTCACAGATTTCCTGCTTCGTTTAGCGTTAAAGGAACAATGTAAAGCCTTTAACGTGTGGGGTAGACAGGTGTGTAAAACACAGATCAACTTAAAAACCTGAAGGTCTCTTTGCTGTCCTAGTGGAATCAATTTGGTGATCAGAATATGTATTGCGGTTTGTACGTGTGATACTTACGTATTCCGGAGCAATTTCCATGTATACATTTTCTGCTACAGGAATCTACAAAAAAGAGGCTGTTTAGTCAATGTTAAACTGGTTTATACATGCACTGTGCAATTAATTTATTAAATTGTAAATAAAAACTCATAAGTTAAATACCGTCTTCCAAATTGTAATTTGTATAATAAATACCGTAATTAGCTTTGAAAACTATAAAAGTCACTGTAAAAGGTTAAAAGCACAACAGTCTATTTCTTCCTAAGGACTCATCTGGTGCTACTGTAACACATAAAAGATTTAGCTTTTATGTAGATCATTTGCTATTCCCTTCCGCATTAAAATCAATAAATGATATCTTCATTATAACGAGGCGTTAATTTGGTTGAAGGAAGCACACGCTACTGCCTGTGGAAATATTTCCTCATAAATCCTAAATCAGTAATTATTTACCGGACAATAGCATCATTGTTTCAATGCACTTACCGCGCTGTTTATTTCTCCTGCACTCAAGTATCTTCTTTCTCTTGGCGATTGAGGAGGAGACAATTTCTTCGGCTGCTTCTTTCTTCTCTTTAAGCAGCAAATAACAATAACAACAATGATGATAATCACCGCCACTACCCCACCTACAGCTATTCCAACTATTGCCCCGACGGAAAGAGAACCTGTAAAGACAGAGTTTGTATTGCATAGTAGCCAATTAATTTGCTGCATAATCATCACAAATGTTGTAAATTGTAATTATGTATCTTTATTTTCTATGTCATGTCTACCACACACGACGGAGGCTTCACATTTCACATATTTTTTTTTTGTAGTTTAACGTCAAGTAGGAAAAACGCGAAAACCAATTTTTATAGGTTTGGTTTGACCCGATCGAAAATCGAACTTCAGTCTACCTTTTTGAGCAGCAAACGTTTCATCCAATCGACCTGTAACCGGTACTAAATAGCAAATACAGTCAATGAAAACAATCATAAATGAACTTAAAAACGATTTGAAGTAATTTTTGTATCCATTTATAATAAAATACAGTACAACGTATGTTCAATCACCATGAAACAATTCAACAAAGACCGCACAAAAAGCCTGAGTGATTATTGAATAATGTTTTACTGTGCTTGGTTTACGCACCAGCTCACTTTAGAGAACTTTACTACAGTTAGGCTAACTCAGCATCAAATTGTGCAATATGTTTATCACTATTTTTGTCTGCTGCTTGGTTTTGTTTTGGCGCTCTTGAAAGATGTTCGTCAACTTTCCAGCTACTCACCGTCGTTGTTGCTTCTTCCATTACCAATACTGCTACAGGGCACCTCTGAATTATCAGCCACGGACACACACAGACATACGAAATCCGAGTTTCCAATTTCTACACATGTGCTAGTATATCCAGGTGGTGGAATAGGACAAAGCGGATCAATTTCACATATTCCATTAACACCTGTAACAGGATTTAATTACAATAAAGTTGAATTGAAGTAATAATGTAAAATTTTGTTGAAGCTCTATTGCGATAGTAGCAGACCTTTTTGAGCAAACAATCAATTAATTGAGAAAATGCGTTTGTAAATATTTATAATGACTATTTATTTAAAAAAACTTGCAAAGATATTATTGGAAATTACCAGACAGCTTAATGTGCTATTTTCCCTATCTACCAATCTACAGCAAATACCATGCTTTGATAGAATAAAAAACGCTAGTGTATTGTAAACTACCCGGTACAAGGGTCTGAAAAGGGCACTCTAGTCAAGTTTTTCACTGCTCACCAAAATGTTTGAAAGAGGCTAAAATGCTTTCATAGAAAAGAGCAGACATGTTTCCAATAATGCCACAACTAAAATTAAAAACCTTGCTTGGTACGTAACGAAAAACTACAGCGTATTTTAATGCTTTTTCAGAGTAATTGAGAGAATTTTTCTTTTGGAAACAAAAACTTATTTTTTCTCCAAGATAAAAAAAAAATTAGTCAGTAAATATCCCCTATTGGAGAAAAAATAAGTTTTTGCTTTCAAAAGAAAAATTCTCTCAATTACTCTGAAAAAGCATTAAAATACGCAGTAGTTTTTCGTTACGTACCAAGCAAGGTTTTTAATTTTTGTTGTGGCATTACTGGAAACATGTCTGCTCTTTTCTATGAAAACAGCAAATCATTTGCTTAGAATTTAGATAAAACACTTTTTAAAATTTATAAAATTGCTTCCGAACTAAATTCACGATACCTTCCTGGTGAAATATTGCAAAATTTCGCGAGAGACTTTCTGGTTGCGTTAATTCGGGGCTTGATAACGTGTTGTCGATAGCGCTTGCTCGATTTTCCAAGTTACTTCGAATCATGGACGAGGTGGGGATCGAATCCACATCATTAACGTTGGAGATCCGGAAATCAGCTTGTGACGTCACAATAAGACTTCCAAATGCGGACCTAGCATATCGAATCTAAGAAAAGATTAATCATAAAATTCAACACTATTGTAAATTGCTTGAAATATAATTACTGTGTAGAAGATTATACCATGCCTTGATAGAATAAAAAACTTTTCTATACTGTAAATTACCTGGTGCCAGGGTCTAAAAAGTGCACTCAAGTAAAGTTTTTCGCTGTTCAGTGTTCACCGATATGTTCCAAAAAGCCTAAAATGCATTCTCACCAAATTTGACCTTTCTATGTCTTGCCGTTTTCAAGATTATACAGTTCAAAATTAACAATTTTTCTCTCCATTTATTGATGCCATTTTTTCAGTATTGTGACCGATTTTTAATTACCTTTGGGAAAGCAAACTGACATTTTCTTAAAAAGCAGCTAATTTACAATATTCTTAGCCTTTATTTTGTTTATCAACAATTCCGCTGCAAAAGACGTGATAAACATTGGGCATGCTTTAATTTATTGAAATTTCCTTTCTGATTGGCAACACTGGCAAAGTTTCTGAGAAGAAAATAGCTTTTTCTAATTTTAAATCTAAGCTATTACATCTGGGGAGCGGAAGGAACGTAGAAACACGTAGAAACCTCAAAGTCGGTAAAATTATTTAGTCTTTAGATTTGTCAAAATGTAAAGAGAGAAAACCGAGCTAAAAATTTCCGACCTAAACACACTTTTAAAGCAAAAATGATTGAAACTTCAGCATGCTTGAATGCACACATATTTAGGCAACGTGGATTATATTGTCTTTAAGTATTCTTTAGACTTCAGTATTCACATAATTACAAAACCACAGTGGGTTTTAAAACGGGTAAAGATATTTAGAAAACCTTATAAAAAAGCAACTTACACTGTAGTAGTCTGGTAAAGCGGATAAAGCAGGGATTAACAATTGTCGTTCCAAAGCATCAACTAAGAAAGCGATTTGTCGCTGTGAGGGAGAATCGACCAAGATAGTGGTCTCAATTAAATAACGAAGTTCCGTGTTTTGGGCGGCAAGAGGTACTGAAAGTAATCGAAATAGTTACACTTCTTGAGCGGTCGATTATTACCAAACCATACTCCAGGAAGCGGGAGTATGGTTTAGTTCTAAAGGATATCTACAGGTAACTAAATTAAACATTGCGTTACTAATCGTCTTCCTTGTAGATTAAACGTAGCGCAGGCGCATCATGGTAGAGATGGACCTGCTAGGCTTGTTAGACACCACAATAGCCATTTCAATGGTAAGGGTAAAATTTAAGAGAATCTGAATAAAAACAAGCTTGAGAATTGATTTGTTTGCAGTATCTTACAGTATCAGAAGACAATGGTCTACTCAGTCCTGGAACAAGGACTGAAAAAGCTTTCTAGCAACTTGAAGTTCCATTATGCTTAGTTTTGGTTCTATACCACATTGTGAACTATCTAATTCAAAAACTTGTCCGTTTTCGTAAATTTTTGTATTTGCACTTGTTTATACTTAGCAAACGTTTTTAGTAAAAACAAATAATTGGAATGAATTTATTTACAAGGAATGTCTTCACAGTGTACTTGCTGGTTCTGGTTATCGGTACAAACACAAGCGAATGACATTGTTCCAACTTCTAAGCAAGCCGGTTGAGCATTGTATAGCAACTGACATATACCGGGTGTGCATTGTCCGTTGATAGCTGAAAATCAGAAAATAAAAATTAGATTCATGTAACTTGATTTTAAAGCAAAATTTCCTGTTTTAAAAAGATTCTTTTTGTCATTACTCGCTATTTCGTGAGAGTCAACAAACAAATAACTCTGCTTTAAGCCGCCATACATTCCAATCATGCACCTCGTTGACAATCATCAAGATAGTTCCAGCCCGCACTGTAGATCAGGCTTGAAAAAATCATAATTGTAATTGACAAAATTGTAACTAATTACAAGATTTTGCTGTAATTGTAATTAAAAATTTTCAAAAGTAGATAAATTGTACTGTAAATGTAATTGAAAGATTTTCTGCCTATTTTCAATTACAATCTTTATCTCATCACTAAGATAGATGACAACAAAATGTGTTTGAACAAATATCAATTTTCCTCCGGTTGCAAATCGATATCAATATTTTCTACCGGTTGCAATCACATCTGACGTCACAAACCGAATATCAAACTAAATTAGGGATAGTTAGAGTTAGTTTTAGAGATAGGGTTAATCATGTTCATAACTTAAACCAGTGCTTTTCAACCGGGTGTATTGTACACCCTAGGATGTACCAAAAATTTTAAAGGGTGTACCACTATGATAGGGTGTACTGGGGTGTACAACATACTATAAAACAAAACAGTGAATTTATTTTCATACCAGGTGTCACTGTATCATTATAAACAGACAGAACTATGATTCTGACCAGATTGTACAGGAGTAACTTTACTGTTAAGAAGGCCTCTATGCACAAATGACCACAGAGACAATTTATAGGCGGTAAATCATCCAGCCAATTCCAGTGATTTACAATAGCTAGAATTGAATTATAATTTTTGATATTTTTTGTTTTAATTTTGGGCTGCGGTTGCAGAGATATTCAACAAATACAAAAAGATATTCCCCGAAAAAAGTTTTTGGAAACTCTGAGTTTTGTTCTTCCCGCCAAAACCACAGTTCTGTAAACTATTAGGCCTAATGCGGTTTTGGCAGGAAGAACCAAACTCAAGAGTTTCCAAAAACTTTTTACGCGGATATCTTTTTGCATTTGTTGAATATTTTTGCCACCGCAGTCTCAAAATTAAAACAAAAAATATCAAAAATTATGGTCCAATTTTAGCTATTATAAAACCTCCGTAATTGGCTGGATAATTCACCGCCTTTTAGCTGATTGTAGATGCTGTGGTGCATTGACCTAGAGTTATAAGTCGGGCCGAGCTTTTTGGGTTGGGTTCGGGCCTAAAGTTGACAAAATTTTCGGCTTAATTGGGACCTAAGACGTGCTTTTTGTCTTAGATGCCCAAAAACATAATCAAAATATCTTGGCAACATTGCTTAATTTTTCAGACCTAACTTAACTTTTGGTTTTTTTCGAGCATGATTTGGGCTTCAAATTAGTTTTTGGGTTCAGGCCGGGTTCGGGCCTGAACTAGTCGGTCCGTTTACAACTTTGATTGACACTCCTCACGCCACTGCGGCATACTTTTACGAGCAAGGATTTTCCGCTCTTGTTGAAATTAAATCAAAAAGAAACGCAATCAAAGATGTTGATACGTTGATGCGAGGAGCACTTGAAAAAGACCTCACTTTTCTCAACTAGCTGATGAAATTCAACAGCAAGGATCGCATTGAATTGCTGTTGAAATGATTTATCGGGATAAATAAATATTTTCCTTTACTGGTGTTTTATTTTATTCCATTAACATTGATGCAATTTCATTGTATTGTGTTGTAAAGACCAGGGTGTACAAGCTTTTAAGTAAAAGTTGAAAGTGTGAACGATTTTGAAAAAGGTTGACAAGCACTGACCGAAACTTGACACCTACTCCAGTCATAGCTGATTTTAGAGCAAAATTTCCTGTTTTAAACAGATTCTTTTTTTCATTATTCTCTATTTCGTGACACTCACAAACAAATAACTCTGGCTTGAGCCGCCATATATTCCAATTTTTTGACACCTTATGCACCTCGTTGACAATTATTAAGGTAGTTCCAGCCCACACTGTCAATGTAACTTTGCTATTTTGTTCGCTATCGCAGTGGCGTTACTACGAATGGTGGCACCCGGGGCGGGATTTCGTGATGTCACCCCTTTTCGGTCCAAAAATAGGTGAAGACCAAAAAAAAGGTCATTGCCGTAAAATTAGTGGGTTTTCGGCCCAGAAATATGTGAAGTCAAAAAAAAAGTCTTCGCCGCTTAAATTGATTTTCGGTCCAAATGAGGGTGGAAAAAAGATCTTCACCACAAATCAGAGGAGATATGGTTTCACTTCATAGTATGGTGTCACCCCAAAATGGTAACACCTGGGGCGGGCCACCTCCCCCCCCCCCCCCCCAAGCAACGCCACTGCGCTATCGTCCTCATTTCTCATGAAATTTTTAAACGCAATCCCAATGATAGTAAAATTAGTCTATTATTCAGCTTTCGACAGAAAAAGAAGTGTTAAAAAAGTACAGACTATACTGAATGATTTAAACAAAATACTTTGTGATTAAGAAAGGGTTTACGTTGAATAAATATGACGTTGAAGAAGTGCTGATGCTGGTTAAAACTTGCCAACATAATGTTTTTGCTGAAAAAATGGATAGGCCATTTTATTTTATCTTTGGATTCAACATCGGGTATTTTGCAAAATCAATCAAAAACTATTAAAAACAACCAAGTATTTTGAAAATTTCAAAAATGATAAAATTGGAATTCTATTTGAATGAGAAAGTCTCTTTGAACAAGAAACTAATAATGGCCCTTCGAGACCAAAATTAAACTTTATTATTTTATTGTTTAAGAAATTTTATTAAAATTTAGTTGTTTTTAATAATTTATTGACTGATTTTGTGAAAACACCCAATGTTTTGTCATTAACAAGCGTCTCCACTGAATCGTCTGCTTGTACTTCTTCAGTCTAGGTTTGACTCTCTGGATGCCCTATTAATGATCGTGTTTATTTTACCTTATCAGTATCGGTAATAATAAGTTTTGTTTGAAAATATGAAACAGTTTTTGAAGATCAGTAAACTATAAAGCTTTCAAAAAAAGGAAGCAAACTGCTTTCTATCATACTTGTGTTAAAAACTGGTATGTTGATTAATTGTAGATGATATAATTCTCCGATTGTGTAATCCAGAGAAGCTGCACGGTCGTTTATCTCCGTGGCAATTCTTTCTGACAAAGGAAAGCGAAATCCAGTTCCTGATCTCGTGGCAACAAAAATCAATTCAAAAATCACAACAAAATCCCCACGTGGTGATGTGTCAGATCCAAACGCCCTCACCTTCAAAAAATAAAAAGTTTGAAGAGTTGGTTAATTACTAAAGTACTTTGTGAGTCCACACTTGCTCATGTTTTGTGGCGTTCGACAGGTTTTCAAAAACAAACAACAGTAAGAGCGGGATCGAGACCTGGATAACCGTTGAGCCGTTAAAAGAATTCGTAATTTTTTTGTGTGCCAGCAGCTTACTTAAATTTTTGTTTGTTTGTCATTGTGCAATGTGCACGGATTGTTGGTTTTTTGGCACTAGTAAACGAAACATATGAAAATATTCAAATCAAGTGCACACTTAAACAAAAGCAAATTCTGGCTGGTTAAATAAGCATTTCCACAGGTGTGAATTCTAAATTTGTGTCTTTTTAGTACAGTTATCCCCGTCAAGTCCGTCAATATAAACAGTAACACAATAATTAGCACAATCCCCCAGACAAAAACGATTGCCTCCCAAGTAGGACTGGATTAGAACAAACCGCAGTTCGCTCAAATGAACGATTTAGAACTGAGAAAAATTATTAATCATTCTACTTAAATACAGGCACTCTTACCGAGTGATAGCCGGGTAAATTCAACAAAGCGGGGAAAAGTAGTTCGTTTTGAATAAAAGCATTTAAATCAGATAGTTCATCTTGAGGCACCTCTTGAAGAAAAAGAATAAGAGTGTCATAAACTACGGCGTCCTCGGGTAGCATAATATTGTCCGGGGATCCTGGACTGCTGCTAGTTCCGATTGTTGTGTAAGTTGTTTCCTCGTAGGTTGTTGCAGCTTTTCGCAAAACAAAAATTTTTACTGCTTAGTTACAAGAAAATCAAGCTTTACAGCAGATACAATGGTTATTGGGTAGAAACTAAGCTTACTCCGCTCTGTGGCGCAAAAAAATGCGGCACCACAGAGCCCATAGATGTCGCGATGTGGAAATACTTGGCTAGAGTACAACCTTCAATCTCCAGAATAGTCCATGTCGATTTAAACCAAAAAACGACTAAGACGTTAATTGACGAATCGACAATGGCAGTTGATAATTGTGTAAGCTTCTGGAATTGCTGAAAGCAGCACAGCAATCTTAAATCATGAACTTCAATTTAAGATTGAAAAAAAAAAATTCTCCCAGAGCAAAATCGCTTCACTAAAACTTATCACGATTGACCAATTCAGATCGCACACAACGGCTACACAAGCCAAATACAGATACACAATTTTGGCTAACCTGCCTACGAAACTAATATCCCGAATGCTAGAATCATTAGAATCCTGGAATTATTAAAATATTAGAATAGAAAAACCCGCCTATTTATACTACAGCAAAAGCTCTTAAATATCCCAGAAAAATCATGTTAATACATCACAATTAGAAAAAGAATACGAGGTTACAATAACAAATTGCAGCATAATTATAACATCCCAAACTTCAAGTTCAAATACTGCAATTAAAAGTCATAAACAACCGAGTAATCCGAAGACTGTAGACCAGTGCTTCTTAAACTTTTTTGGTTTGGTTCACCCTTACCACAGATTTCTGCATATCATTCCCCCTCGACATAAAAATAATATTTCCAGTACATATAACCAGGATCTTGTTAAGGGGGAGCTTGAACCCAAAGGTAAATCGTTTTTGCCTGAAAAACGTCTCAATTGGGTAGCGTGCTAAGCACACCAGTGCAACTCACGTATATTATAGATGGAGGAAGCCCCCACGCGCTGGGCAATTTTTCAGCAAAAAAAAAAATTGCCATTTTAGCAGCATTTGAATGAAATTTTGTACTTCTTTGGAGCCATTAAAAGAACTAATTTGCTAAGATTTGAGAGCCAGTCGAAGAATTAAATTGCGCAGCCGTTTCAAGACCCCCCTACTCACAGGTCAAGTCCAAAACATGTTTAAACGCTTGCAATTTTAAGTTAAACTTTCTTAGTGACTTGGCTAAAAAGGGGAGGGGCTGAAGCCCCATTTATTGCAACTACAAAAAGAAACGTGAAAGTGTAGCGTTGCCTGAACACACAATCATTGTGCTCCTGCTTAACTAGGACATGAAATCTTTGTGATAGGTTGTTGGTTTCAGGCAAGTTCTGTCTGTGCTGATTCACCCCTCATCCACCCCTGCTTGTTGGTTCACCCTTGCAAAAATTTCATGCACCCTGGGGTGAACCATTCACCTTTTTAAGAAACACTGCTGTAGAAGAACGTAGTGTATAACATACTGGAAAGGAATTATCTCGAACATTCCAAATCAAAAAGGTTACCTAACTGGTAATGCAGTCACGACTATAAAGTTAAGGCCGGCAAATAATCATAACAACCGCATTTCAAATTGTTATATGCAGTGATGGGCACAGCGGCGCTACTAGCGCCGCTACTTTTTTAGTAGCGGTAGCGCCGCTGCTTTTTTTCGTCACCAGCGACAAGCGGCAGCGCCGCTGTTTTTTTAGTCAAAAAAGCGGCAGCGCTTCAGCGCTGTTTTTCGAGCAAATTTTCTGCCCCTGCCGCTACTGCTAATAAATTTCTTCCAAGACTTTTCCGATTTAAATTTTTACGCGTTACCGTTTGGAGTCTTCACAATTTTTTGTCACTCTGCTCTTCCTACTGCATTATTTTAGTTTAGTAGAACAAACAATGCTACGTTTGTGACGTTTTGTCGTTGTTTAATAAAGGCGAGTTTTATCGAACGTGGTTCTAATTTTTCTGAAACAAAATTCAACAAATAAATGTGGTCTGGTTGCGGGCCAAATAAAACTCTGTGTGTAAATTAACATACAAATCAATGCGTTGGTAAAGTTTATCAGTTGTCATCGTTTTGAAAAAATTGGAAGCAGCTGAAACTCCACATAGGGGTATATGAAAAGTTTTAAGCATCAGAAAAACTAAAACGAATTTGAGATTTATAATCATTTATTTTTCAACATAGTCCCCTTCAAGGGCTGAACACTTGCTCCAACGGTGCTGAAGCGCTTTTATCTCCGTGTAGAACAACTCTTTTGCTTGAGACTCAAAAAACTCTTCGTCTGCAATTATGACGTCATCGCTGGCAAAATGGCAACCAGCCAAGACTTTTTTCATTTGTGGGAAAAGATAAAAGTCGTAGGGGGCCAGGTCTGGCAAATAAGGTGGATGGGGGCAAGTTCAAATCCGCAATCGTGAATTGTTGCCATGGAAAACCACGGAGGTGTGAGCTGGTGCATTGTCTTGGTGGAAGAGGATTCCTCTTGTGAGCTTTCTTGGCCTTTTTTCTTTGATTGCTTCCCTTAGACGCTTCAGTCGTCCAGAATAATGGTGTCCAGTCACTGTGTGGCCCTTTTGAAGGTATTCAATCAGTATGATACCCTGGTAATTTAGTTTTTTTGATACTTAAAACTTTTCATACACCCCCCGTAGAACAAGACCAATCATTTTTTTATGAAAGCAAGTAGTAAGTACTAATGCTACTTGACAGTCGGTTTCTGACACTCCCTTCTTACTCGTACAGAATGCACATACACACTAGACAGTTGATTTTGGTGCAGGTGTTCTTTGTTAATGTCAAGAGATACTGTTTGAAATCGGTTTTATTAAAGAAAGGAGAACTACTTGTGGTAAGGAAGAGGTGGCCCAAATCTTTTCTCACAATTCTGAATTCCTCTTATTGGCGAAAATACGTTTTAATCCGTTTGACTAGTACCATAGGTGGGCAAGTTAATGCAAAACGTTCGCTTCGTTAACCACTAGTACGTAGGCAAACTTCACACCTCCGTTAACGTTAAGCCGTTATTTTCAGCTTTAATTAACGGAAGTTAACACAGTCCGTTAACTCGTTAATATTTTGCGTGTAATTTACATTTCTTTTTATTTACTCGCTTCTAGGACACATATTGACGCTGTTTAGCTGATTGCAAGGAAATATTTATTGCTATGGTGGTCTTCTTGTGTTTTGGAAGTTACGTTTTACAGTCTAATCCAAATTCAAGATAAAAATAAGTTCAAATGCACTAACGAAGCTGCGATCGGAAAATCTTTGGAAATTGCGAACAGCGATAATTAATGGACCTATGAGGCTGCAGCTTATTATTTGCCACAAAAAAGAGCTCTTTTTTTATGCTTTCTTCGACAAAACTCGGGCTAATACGCAACAAGTGGTACCAGTGCAAACTGGTTTGTACTGGTACGATAAATAAAAGGAGCTAGATGTTAACGATAAAATCCTTAACGGAAGTAAACAGAACTTAACGGAAGGTAATTTAGTCCGTTAACATGAAAAAACTTTTTAACAGATTAACGAGTTAATGAAAAAGTTAGCTTCGCTATCAACGGATTAACGATTAACGGACTTGTGCCCACCTATGACTAGTACTATTGGCAACCCTGCTTTTTGCAATTCTGTTAAATCACAAAAGGCGTACTGTACTGTAGATCAGTACTGGTAGCCTACGATTACAGGTTCCAGTGACAATAGCCATGTTTTCAGATTTCGTGATAGCTAGGCTACTCACTGCTACTGGTTAATAATCGCGTTTCTTAGTTCGCAAAAATTTTTGCAAAATCATGCCTTTTATAATGTCGCAAAATTGCGAATGCAGGGTTGAAAATGGTACGGAGTCAAACGAATTAAATCGTATTTTCGCAAATAGAGAAAATTGTAGAAAAACGTTTGGGGCATCTCTATCTTACCTTAAATAGTTCTCATTTGTTCAACAAAACCGATTTCGAGCAGTATCTAACGAAAATGCGATAGTTACAGTTCAATAAATTGCTGTAAACTTGCAGTAGGCCCGACACCACGGGGGGCATTTCGGGGCCGTGCCCCCCCAAATCACTGCATGTGCCCCCCAAACAAGAATCGTGCCCCCCAAGCGAGGATTGTATCCCAAAGAAAGTAACATGCTTGGTGCCACTGAAGTGAAGTTTGAGGCCTGAGACTCCCGAAATTCTGATTATCACCCCAGAATTCGTGAGCAAGAACTGTTTTTTTTTTGCAGATTTTGTAATAAAGACGCTTTTTTTTGTGGTTTCACCCCGGAGTTCGTAAAAATTTCCGCATTTTTTGAGATGAAGAGCTTTTTTTTGTCTTCACCCCAGAGGTCGTGAAAATCCGCGCATATTTTGAGATGAAGACATTTTTTTTGGTCCACACTCGCAGATTCGAAGTATTAAACTTTTTGTGCCCCCCTCCCAAAATTTGTTTATGCCCCCCCAGTCACGCTATCCTGGCGCCGGGCATGACTTGCAGATCGCAAAGACGGTTTTTCGCGATATTCCCCCAAAATGCTGGCATTGAGTAGGACAAATGATTTGTTGGCTATCTGGTCACAGACCAAAGTATACTTCGCGCACTGCAAGAAGGACAGATAATACAACAATGCATAGTAAAATAAATTTTGCTACAACAGTGAACAGTAATACTGAGAATTAAATTTATAGTGCGCTGAAAATTGAACTAATAAATCGAACCAGGTAATAAACAAGTTTGAAAGATAATTTAGTTATCGAGTTATACTCGTCGAAAAAATACGTGTAACGTAAATCGCATTGAGAATCATTCACTTAACATGTATCTATAAAGCAGCGAGCAGCATGTTGCCCGCGCTATAGAATACGTCATTATCATTACTCATTACTGCGTGCATATCTCCTTCGAGTTCATAAACACCAGTTCTTAACCGCTCGATCTTCTTTTTTATCAAAGTTAGATGAAATCATCGCAGGGATGTTAATCACCTATCATTTCTACAAAATTCCTAGAAATGTTTGTATCTCGGTCGATTGATAAATTTTCCTATCGTATCTCTACACAAGAAATTATTATAGTGGTTGAGAGCCGAGCGTGTGATAAAAACATTGACTACTTCAGAGCTATGAGAGCCAAGACAGAAGTGTACAGAAGTTAAATACTGTATGCCATCGTGTAAAAACCTTACCTTATTTAAGTGATTTAAACTATTTCGTATTGCCTTTTATTTGTGTAGAAAATGCGACAAGGAATTTAACTTCCTATTGTAACTTCCAAGGGTAACTTCTTAAAGTAGTTTCTAAACCGCTAGTTTGACCAACCAGCGTTTTGAAAAGCTTGTTTTTTTGAAAGGAGCAGGCCAACAACCAATTGAATTGTGATTTACTTACTTATTTACCGTTTAAGCCTGCTTGCTACTGCCAATTGTAACCTGTACCAATACTTTAAAAGCTTGAATTGTAACTTTCGCAAATAAAGTTCAAATTTCACTATCGGGTACCGTATTTGAATGCCATTGTTCTTTTTGCTAGATATTTTTCTAAAGTAGCGGCAGCGGCCGCTGTTTTTATGCAAGTAGCGGCAGCGGCGCTACTTTTTTATTTAAGTAGCGCCAAGCGGCAGCGCCGCTGCTTTTTTACCAAATAGCGGCAGCGCCGCTACTTTTCAAGTAGCGGGTGCCCAGCTCTGGTTATATGTGACCGGGGGTGCCGAACTTTGTTGAGCATAATGGAAGTTATTTTGCAATTTTACCCCAATTTTGCCCTATTTTCAACACTGGGGCTGGTGAACCTCGACCACAATTTTGTTCAGGTGAGCAAATTAAGGGAAGACCTAAAAAAAAGTCTTCGCCAAAATGGAACACTTTTTTCCCCAAATTCAGGTGAAGACCAAAAAAAAAGGTCTTCACCCAAAATGGAACACTTTTTTCCCCGAATTCAAGTGGACACCTACTACGCTCAGATGCACACCAGAGTCAAATTATTGGGGGGATGCAGATATAGACCATACTCAAACTATTGGGGAGATATATCCCCCCACCACCTGGTTTCGGCACCCCTGCATGTGACACAGAGATACACACAAAGGGACACTCGGAAACTTTAGAACGTGGCCACTCTATCATCACAAATGCGAAGATTATTAATCGTTTGCGTGCTATCTGGCCTAAAGGCTACCAGCGCGGAAGCCTAAGGAAGAGTCACCAGAACGGCGACTACTGAAAAGCAAGCAATGTGAAAAAGTTGTCTTCCCGCAGAAATCGAACCTGCAGCCTTTGGATTACCGGTCCACTGCTTGAGCTAGAGAAGACGTCTCCTCGCATGCTTAATTTTGCCTATTTAAACCCAGCAACTTAATGCTTGATCTATGATGTTAATAATAATTTACTTGTGATGTTTTGACGTTTTCACTCATGCACTCATCTTTTCGCATTGCTTGCTTTTCAGTAGTCGCCGTTCTGGTGACTCTTCCTTAGGCTTCCGCGCTGGTAGCCTTTAGGCCAGATAGCACGCAAACGATTAATTATTATCAAAGCTCTGGCCAGCAAACGTCAAAACATCACAACTAAATTATTGTTAATGCGAAGATTGTTAATGGATATTCGTTTGCAACATCCTTACGACCAGTAGGTTGGCATGAGTTTCTCTATTCTCTTAAATTCATGGAAGCACTCGGCATAGCTCGTACACTTGGCGTATAGTAAACTACAGCTATAGCGTGTAACAAGTTTGCTGGGTCTTTTGTATGCATATAGACAACGCAAACTTTTATGAAAAAAAATTGCAGGGGTAGCATTTCAACAGCAACACTTTTCCGGATTTGAAGGGCATGGAAATTAAATTGCCCAGATCTGTCCTTTCAAAGCAAAGCGCGTTAACCAGATGTTCGATCAGGGCCATTCGTAAAGTGTCGTAATGCTGAAATTAACGTCGCAAGTTTTGTTTGTTTGTTTTAAACAGTTTATGACATCCTAATATTTGCAATGTGTTGGACAGTCACCCCGTTGATTTTAAGAAATACTTGTACAAAACAGAAACACTTTCGACTCACAAAAGTTGTCGCCAGAAAAATCATCCGTGTAGTAGCATGTAAAGCTTCCTACAGTGTTGGAGCAATATTCATCCAGAGGGCAAGGGTCAGCATCTACGTCACACTCATCTATATCTAGTAATATACGAATTATTGTATTATCGGTTTTCGTGAAACAATATATGTTCCGTAGTACTTTAAAATATGCTGCGTGGTACCTTGAAGACGGCATAGAAGGAATGCGAAATTTTATTTCAAACGGTGGACTTAAAGAAAGAATTTCAACAAATAGTTTTATCATTCATCTGTTTCAATAAACGTTATTTGGTGTTTGGGTATAAGAGCTCTAGGTTTTAATTATACGAGAAATATTCAAATTATGAGATACAGTTACGGTACAACTTGCTTAACACTAACTGCTTATATTAATTTCAAAAGCTGTTTAAACACGTTTGGTTGTGACCCTCCCTCTTTTGTAGTATGGTATATTTTTCGTAAATGCTACTCGTAAAATTGCAAAAAAAATTATCTCATTTACATTTTTCACGTTATAGTAACAACAGGCTTTTTTGGGTATCCGAGAAACTCTTTCACGTCACGCTTAATGCTTTAATAGTTCTTATATCCACCATTCAAAAAAACAAACTTTAATCGTCTTCAAACCCTCAACTCCTACTTTAGGACAAGATTTTATTCTTACCAACACATACTCCCCCTTCTTCGATGAAACCAAATAGGCAGGTGCATATAAAACTTCCTGCGACGTTCACACAACTACCCCCGCTACCGCAAATGCTGAAGTCGATGCACTCATCAACATCTAATAAATAAGTTACACAAAAATATAGCAGCTCTTGGAGTTGCTTTACTCTACGCGTAAAATTCAGCATCAAGTCAAAAAATAAAAACTAAAATAATTTTTATTAGTACTTGATGTATTACGCCAAAACATGTTACAAGTTTGCCGGGCCCATCTCCGCGTCATTGTGCCTGCGGACAACACTGCTTTAATGGATGCGTGTCGTGTGGTTCATGCCGAAAATTCTCACCAACGCATGTTCCTACATCTTCGATATAGCCAAGCATGCAAAAACACGCAAAATCTCCATCTGTGTTAGTGCAGCTGGCATCGTTTCCACAAATGTTAACGTGGAAGCCATTCTTGGTATCAAAAACAAGATTATTACTGATCCTGTTGCAATGACCAGAGTGTTGAAAGGTGTTACACCTCCTGCTTTGAAGCCAATTCCTATCTCAATCGAAGTTACAATAGCTGCTGCTCTTGCTACGGAACTGTTTATTATTACTTTATGCTACTAAAAGCTTGTTGACTAAAAAGTCATTAATTATGACTCTTCAGAGCCTCAGCTTTACCAGTAAATATTAATCTCCGTTACACTTGTCAAGTTATTTTTCCATGCTTTAAGTACTAACATCAATTCCAGCAGTAGCGTAGCCAAGGAGGGGGCGGGGGGGGCTAGCATGTCGACCAAAATGTAGAATGAGAAAAACACAACGTTTTTAGCACTTTTGAGACTGTTTTATGCACTGGAGTGGACTAAATACTGATTTAATTACAACATTTTTTGAAACATATATTCAAAGGGGGAGGGGGCTATTTTTCAAAAATAGAGCCAACCAATAAATGAAAGCTTTGAAAAATGGTGCGAAAAATAAGCAAATTTGATCGCAAGTGTAAAAATGCTAAACATAGGTGTCATCAACAAACGTACTATAAACGAAAGAATAGGGGTGGGGGGGGGCTATTCCGTATTAGTTAATTACCAATAATTTCTCTTTTCATTAGCTCCCCTCCAATTATTTTTGTCTGTAAACTGTATACAAAATAGATTACTCCGTGTTAGTTTTATTGAACTATTAGATTTTATAATTTACCAGCATCTAAATAAAAGCGCTAAAGTTTTACCATTCGCCACCTCCCAATAAGCCCATTTATGCAACCAGTTTAATCATGTTTGCACTGCCAATTTCTATAAAGCCACGTTTTAAAGGCAATATTTTTTTATCAAAACCCCCGTGCCTTCGGCGGCTGGGGACTTTGCCCCAGATCCCCAAAACAGCCCCCCCATTGCGAATTTCTGGCTACGCGCCTGAATTCCAGTACATTACAAAACAATAAAATTGCTCTAACTTCTGCTATGAAATTTTTCACTAAAATTTGAATGTTCTTTGCACAAACTTTTGTGAAATTATTTCTATATAAAGGAAGAGAGTTTTCCGGGAAATATTTCGAAAACTGCTCTTACTTGTACTGTATCAGAACTGTTAGGTCTACTGCGCAGCAATAGCCAATTTTTCAATCAATTTTTAATGTAGACCATTTAAAAATGTTTTTTGATTGAGCCTTTTTTTTTTTTGATTGATTATGATTTGAATACTTCCTAATTTGTCCATTTTGCTTAATCCATTCAACATTAACGATGTTTAGATAGCTGTATAGAAGTAGAACAGATTTCGAACAAAAATATTTACAATTTTTTATCAGCCTTTCAACTTTTTTCCAATTAAATTCTGATAATAACTTTGAAATACCATCCTTACCAACGCATGTAATTCCGTCGCCCGTATAGCCAGGAAGACAAAAGCATTCAAAACTTCCTTCCGTGTTTACACAACTCCCACCATTTGCACAATTATTAGAACTCGCTTCAAGGCACTCGTTGATATCTTAAAAATCGAACAAACTCTTAAAATCTCCAATTCTTTTTCTATTGACGGTTGATTAGATTCAAATCATTAAGTTTCGCGCCCCTGTTTGCGCACCTAGGGCCGCATTGCACAACGTTTCGTAGGAATTGCGACATCATGAGTTTTGTTTGATTTAAACAGTTTAAAGGCTTACAACTCCTTCGATAATTACGTAATACCATTCCAGGTAATAAACATCATGTGCCGCGGCATTAGATGGTATCGCATTGGTTGATTGATTTCGGTAGTATTTTTATCACTTTTTTGGCGATATGCTGTACGCTCTGTTTTGCGGAATGTTTACGCTATTTTTTATACTATGTTTTTACCAACGCATGTTTCTCCATCTTCGATGTAACCAACAAGGCAGTGACATACAAAGCTTCCCTCTATATTCAAGCAGCTACCACCATTCCCACAATTGTTAAAGCTTGGATCGTAGCATTCATCAATATCTAAAACAGTAGCCCACAGACAATTCTACAAGTTCACAGCATATTACAGCATGTACTGTAATTGTTGTTTTTCTTCGCAGTTCGTTCAGCATTCAAACTAATGTTGTACCAAAAATTATGAAAAGCCAGCAATCAACCTGCTGCAGGTTTGAATCCCGATACAAAGTAAAGAGTACTAAGCAAGCGAAACCATTGTTTTTTTTATAACTTTGTTGTTGGTTACGATTAGACGTCAACGACTGCAGAATGAGCATTCAACATATAATGTGGTCACGTCTATATGTCATTTATTTGTAGCTTTTTCGTGATTTGTTCTTTTTGATAGGAGTAAGGAAAAAATTGGAAAAAAAGAGCTACATGCAAAAAAGGAAAGTTAAACCCTCGCAGAAAATTCCATTTCCAGTAAAACCGTGGTCACAAGTGCAATTGAACGATCCAATTGTATTGACGTAGGTTAAATACGGTGGCAATTGTCCATATTTAAATCGCATTCATTTACATTAGCACATTTTTCTATCTCACTTATTCCATGCGATTACTAACGGTGCTTGAAATCGACTTTTAGCTGCGAAAATTGAGAAAGAAAGAAACAAGAGCAATTGAGGAAGAAAAAGAGGAAAATGCCGATTCTCGCAGCGGACAGTCTACAGTGTGAATGTAGCTGTAGAAAGACATTTCAAACAGCAAAATTTAAAAATTTAAACCGGTCGGTTGGTCAAGCGGTAACGCGTTCGTGTCTGTAGCGGTAGGTTGTACGTTCACATCTTGGGCCGATCAAACGGGACATAGTATTGCTAACGGCTCGTCGCCGCTGCAATATTTCTTCGAAAGAAGCTAGGTTGCACTCAAATGCAATGACACGGAGGTTGCCGCCCAAACTCGTTACACGCTTTGGCGTAATACAGCGAGAATAATGAAAGATCTGATTTATCCAGAGTTGTAAACGGGCCGACTAGTTCAGGCCCGAACCAGAAAATATAAGCCCGAACCCAGCCCAAACCTGAAAACTAATTTGAACCTCAAACCATGCCCAAAAAAAACGAAAGTTAAATTAGGTTTTAAAAACGCAAGCGGTTATTTTGATTATTTTTTTGTGCACCAACGACAAAAAGCACGTCTCAGGCCCGAATTAAACCCGAAATTTTGTTAATCCGAAAAGCCCGGCCCTACTTGCAACTCTGGATTCATCTGCCTTTGGATTCCTCACTTTTTTGAAGAAAATTCTGATAGCAACTTTGTTATACCATTCAGTCGTCCATTCTTACCAGTGCATGTTATTCCGTTGCCCGTATAGCCAGGAAGACAAAAGCATTCAAAACCTCCTTCCGTGTTCACACAACTCCCACCATTTGCACAATTATTAGAGCTCGCTTCAAGGCACTCGTTGATATCTGAAAATGAAACAAAACATTTAGATCGGCTGTTGTTTTTGTAGTTGATCGGTTATCTTCTAATCAGTGGGTTTCATGCTCTTGTTTGCGCACCTAGGGCCGCATTGTACAACGTTTCGTAAGAATTGCGACATTATGAGTTTTGTTTGATTTAAACAGTTTGAATACCTGCAAGTTTATGGATAAGTTGCGTTATGCCGTTTCAGAAGATGAACATCTTGTGCAGAGGCACTAGCTGGTATTGCATTGATTATTTTTGCTTCTTTTTTCCTTGCAATAGATATTTTTACGAAACTTGGTACATAATTTTTGCTTTATTTGTAGCTATTCTTGATTCAATAATTTTGATTTCCATTGCGCGTGGTGTGAAAGCAATCTTCACACACAAATCGGTTATCAGAAAAATTATATCTATTTAAAATATTGTATTTTTATAAAAAATCGCTCAATTTCAAGTGACCAATTTGTCAAATTTATTTCGTAAAATCACCCCAATTTTTTTATGTTTAGACTGCACTGATGGCTATTGAACAAACGAGTTTTGTGTATTTGTTTTTGGGAGGAAACTCTTTACTTGATTCCCTGTAATGTTGTCAATGCAGGGTATTTTTCATATTGCCTTGATCAGTTTTTGAAGCTTATGCTAAAAACATGGGTATCCCTTTTAAGTTTCACGCAGAAAACATACACTGTAATATTCAAAATTTTATCTTTTATCTTACTTATTCCCTAGTAGAAAGGGAAGCTTTGAGGAAAATGTTACATTTTAACATGGCGTCACCAAAATTTTTGTCCTTGTCCCTGGTCACGTTGTTGCGTCCTTGGTTAAGACGCCTTGCGATGATTAGTGCTGCTTGTGGGCTTCAAACAAGCAGTAAATTCAGTGGACAAGAATTCGAAGATATCCACGCGAACATTGGATCACTAGAAGCACCTATGTAGTGCGATTCCTCCAAGCACAAAGTAATTTATCACAATGAAAAGTGTGTAGATCATCCAATAATTAGCGTCGGTCATTGCGCGTGACAGAAGTTAGATATGCAACTAACAACACAGACATTTTTACCTAAAGCTATTCATAACTTGAAATGCTATCTTACCAGTGCATGTTCCTTCATCTTCGACGTAACCAAGCAGGCAAAAACATTCAAATCCTCCTTCTGTGTTCACACAACTTCCTCCATATCCACAATTGTTAGAATTTGTACTGACACACTCATCGATATCTAATGATTAATGAAGAACAATAATATTAGAACAAAAAACGATGGACGGAAAAAAACTAGTGTAACGTTTTATTCGTGCAAACCTTAGCACTAATTAACGCATGTTCCTCTATCGTCGATGGAATCAACAAGGCAATGATATAGAAAACTCCCTTCTGTATTCAAGCAGCAACCACGTCCATTCCCACAATATGCTATAGCTTGGATCGTAGTATTCCTCAATATCGAAACCAATACAAACAATTGTACAAGCCTGTAACGGTATGCTGCGTAATTGTAATTGTTGTTTTTCTTCGCAGTTTGTTGAGCATTTAAACTAATGTTGTACAAAAATTTTTGGAAAATCAGCAATCAGCGTGCTGCAGGTTTGAATCTCGATTTAGGATGAAGAGTACTATGCAAGCGAAACCATTGTTTTTTCATAACTTTGTTGTTGTTTACGACTAGACGTCAACTACTGCAAAATGAGCATTCAATACAATGTAGTCACATCTAAATATCATTTAGTTGTAGCTTTTTCGTGAGTTGACCCTTTTGGTAGGAGTGGAAAAAAAACAGAAAAAAAGAACAACATGCAAAAAGGGAAAGTTATACACACTGTGGCAAAACTTTAAGAACACTTTGTGCTTTTTAGAATTTTATGTTCTCACTTTTCAACCACGTAATTTTTTTGCAGCTTACTTTCTCACGAAATTTTTCCCTTGTTTATTTCTTACTTTGCAAAATGAAACTGCTCAAAAATTGTGCAAAAATAAGCTGTAAAACAAAAATTTAGTGGTTGAGAAGTGGGAACAAAGTGCCCTTAAACTTTTGTCCCAGGGTGTACCTTCACACAAAGTTCCATCTCCAGTAAAACCGTCATCACAAGTGCAATTGAACGACCCCGTCGAATTGACGCATGTGGCTCTCGGGTGGCAGATGTTCACATTTAAATCGCATTCATTTACATCTGCAAATTTATTTTAAAGTAATTAGTACCGTAACATGCTAAAGAAGAATTCTACTTTACCGCTTGATATATTATAGATACAAGGTGATGGAGAAGTACTTTTCCATAAAGTGTTTTTGTGTATGTAGCTATTTTTTTGAATTTGTAATGCACTTTCCTAAATGCTGTCTAAATTATAAGAATTAATTATTTTTTTCGTTTTCTCAAGATGGTACCACATAAAACGAACCTTTAACCCCTAAAGCTCTAAACATGCTTCATCAGGTTATTTTTATTGCAGAAGAATTATTTTATTCAAAATTAAGAAAAAGTTATCGAATCAAAAGCGAACAACATTAATATCTTTTTTCCAATGCAAATGTTAAATATAAGTTATGTTTTAACAAATTTTGAAAGTATTTTTACGATAAGGTTATATAATTCTCGGATAGGAATAAACTCAATTTAAAAGATTTTTTTATTTAACCAAAATAAGAAACAGCAAAAAAGCAGCACACAGTTTTGTTACTGCGTGTAGTTTTTAACCAAATTTTCCTCACCTGTTTGAAACTGGCACGTTAGAGTTTGATTTGTTTCTTCTATGCAGCTTTGAAATGAATTGACAAAGCTATCATTAAACCCATTAAGTGTCGAGTAAAAGTTTGCATCACAAAATTTTCGACAGGGACTTGTAACTGCAGAGCAGCAATCTAAAGTTCACAATAATAGTTTAAGATAATGCTGGCTTGCCATTCAAGTCTTCGCAGTATTGACTGTAGGGAAGCAGATCCATTGGCATCGACTGATAACATGGGGTAAATAAAATTCTCTCCTCAAGAAAATAAAGTTTTTCTCTGGAGCGAACATTTGCTGCTGAAGAGAAAATGCCAAAGATCATAAAATATTTAAAAAAAATAATTGAAAAAATTTAATCGTATTTCCTGAAACTCTAACCTCCAATTCTGTTTTTTTTTTTTCAATTTAAAAGCTCACCTTGATTTTTCAAACGTATCTATCACAGCAATATGTAGATAGAAATACATAATATCCTACCTCTTAAACGAGTTCTGTTTGTTGCGGTAGAATCTGAACTCCCTAAAAATTAAGAACACAGTTACAGAAATTCTTCCAAAACCACGCTTCCATCTTGAGCAATGCAAACGAAAGTTTTAATCATTTTTTGAGCTGTTTCTTTCAAGGTTATTCGCTGTATCAACTGAAAAAGTATTACGGTTTTACCATCTTCATTCAATTCAAAATTTAAAATGAAAAATTGTATAACGTTTTGACCATCATGCATTTTATCTAATTTATAGTATGATTTAAATTCGTGGTTTTTTTAACCTGCGGGTAATCACCCAAAAGGGGTAATTGGGCATTTTAAAAGGGGTAACGAAATTTTTTTTTTAAATAAAAAGAAATCACCTCTATGGTTAATGTGACGGTCGTAGGGCTGGCTACTAACGTTTATCGTGTGGTGCTACTAACTTTAAAAATTTTAGTTTGCTTCCCTGCCACCATGCCTTCTGTGATGTCATAGTGAAATACTAATTAATGAGAACTATAGGGTCTCTTTAAATTTTTTTTTTTTCGTAAACAATCGATAGTCCAGTTAGTATTAAGCGTGAGGTGAGCATTTGTTATGTTGCGATTAAGTGATACTTTCTTGGAATTTTGAGCGGCATAATTTTTTGTGGATTAGCAAGCCATTTTTAGTTGAAGAAAACTCTATTTGTGATGGTGATATGGCAGCAAAAACAGAGTTTCTTTAAGTGTGCAAAGATGCACGTCTTTAAACTAAATCAACCAGATGAGACAAAATAGGAAAACTTTGGGCTGATATTCAAAGTCAATATCCCATCCTTTCAAAAAAAGCTTTAAGTTTCATTCAATTTCCTTCAACTTATAGCTGCGAAATGGGATGTTCTTCGATGGGGTCCATAAAGCCAAAACATCGAAACAGGCTTGAGTTTGATAATGACATGAGATGTTCTGTTTCCTGCACTCAGCTTACATTTGAACGCTAAATTACACAAAAGCAGCGCTAACCTTCCCATTAAATGCAATTTGTAATAAAAAATGACCTTATTTTTCTGTGTGTTTATTTTGAATTGGAAGCTATTACAGTTACTGTTTTTCGAAAAAGTGCAATTGATATACATCAAAATATTTTTTGGTTAGCTGCATTAGAAAGGTTAAGAACCACTGATTTAAATACTATTTTTCTTACTTGAGGCAGGTCGTGATGCGGAAACTGCTGTAATTCTACAGAGGCAAACGTATAGTTGTTTGTCATTTTCACATGCAGTAGCTATTGGTTTTTGTCTTAGAGAAAGTTCATATTCTACTTTTTGCTGTAGCAGAAAAAAATTATTATTACATCATCGTCACAATATGTCATTATTACAATAAAGTAAGTTCATGATCACCCCATTGTATAATATTAGTTACTTATTAAATTATTTAAAAGTACATAAAAACTCACTTGTTGTTATTGGAATAATACAAAATTAAACTTTAGCTTCTTGAAAAGCAATACGGGTAAAACAAATTGTTAGAGCGGGATAAATTGTAGTGGGCAGTTTTAACTAGTAATTAAAAATTCACTTAAATTTCTGTGGAACGAATTGATAGACTTTCTTGTCTAGATGAAACAATCATTAAATTTTAATATGAACTGTGATGCAGAAGCCAAATTGTATTAAAGTTTCTTAAAAATAAATCAAATTGGAATATAGTGCATATTGTTGTGAGATTTATTTATCCTGGTAAACCTCATTGTAATGTCGGTCAAAATACTTACAGTGCAAGCAGCGCAGTGTCGTAAACAACCCTTGCACTTCACCATCATTCTCTAAAAGATCCTCAAAAAGATCAATTGTGGAGTGATCAGCTACAAAATTTTGACTTTCCAAGTACGAACAAAAATACAGAACATCTTCAGAAAGGGATGATTCATGTCGACAACACTCTGAAAAATATTTAGTACAAATTGGACATTTATTTGATGACGGCTTCTTTACGACCGCTTGCGTTATGAACAGATACGGAAGACTAAACTGCTGCTATGATTAGCCAAAACAATCGGTCCAAATTTATGAAATAATGTTGCTATTTTTTTTGTTTTGAGAAAGAACTAAAAATGGATGACAGAAAAGTTAACATGATGTGATCAGGCACATTACGGTAAGTCCCAAGCTCAAAACTGGTGATTTTAAGTGCCTCGTTTAAATCTATTTTTTTGAAACCTTGATATTATCAACTACATACTAAATTTTAAAAAAGTTCAAACAAAATTTAAATTTATAATATGTATTGTTTTTACTGGCTGATTTAACTTTAATTAGTCGAACTCGACAACGCGTATAAAAGTAAGTTTTTGGCTTCCCAAAATTTGCTACCGTTGCCTTAATTCATGTCTTTATCAACACTGCTATACCCAATAACCCACAGTATAAAATAATCACAGCAGTACCGGTAGTTCTAAGAAAGAGTAAAGGAAAAGAGCAGAGTAAAGGAAAAAAATAGTGACAATGTCCAAACAAAAAGAACGGAATGTCAAAGCTAAGCCTTATTTTTGTTTGAGATTCTCGTTTTTCTCAAAGGGTTTTGCGACCTTCGCATGTAGGTAGGCAGAAACTAATAGCTATCCATATAAACAAATTCGATAAATCCTGCACAAGCAGTTTTCTTCAAATCTTGCCAAAGTCTCTGAAACATCATTATTTGCAGTGGCGTAGGAGGTGGGGGGCCGGGGGGGGCACTGGCCCCCCGCTTGGTTTTAAGGTGTCGATAGTGCATCAAATTTTTGGGCAATTTCATATTTTTGGGGCAACTTTGCGTTAAAACTTTGGGCGATTTCATACTTTCTGGGCAATTTCGCGTCAAAGTTTTAGGCAATTTCATAATTTTGGGCAATTTTATCCCCCTAAAATTTTGAGCATGCCCACGCAAACCCCCCTTTTTAGGAAACCAACAGACCTTTTTTTATTTTTGAGATCACCTTAATTTGGACAGAAAAACCGTCTCAATTTTGGGGAAGACCTTTTTTTTTTTCGGAGATCACCTTACTTTGGACATTTTTTGGGCAAAAGTTTGGTGCCCCCCGAAATCATCTTGAGCTCCTACGCCCATGATTATTTGGCAAAGAAAACCTTTCTATTCAATAGACCGATTAAGTGACGCGTCACAATGCCCATTGTCTGGTTCTTACTGCAGATCGTAGCAAAATTCGCCCATTTGAATCAATGGTAAAATTCTTACATACACGCAACTTAAAACAAACGCTGTAGGTTAGTGGGCGGCGTTTTTTGTTTGATTTTACTTTTATTTGAAGGGCCAAAGCTTCGTAATTCCATTTCAGGTTATTTCCAGGGTTAAAAGTCTTTATAAGTGCGTATTAAACTCATTTTAAAAAGGGCACTTTTGCACCGTAAAATAGCGTTTTAACGCTTATTTAATGACATGTGATATTTCTGAGCAGAGTTGCGATTGGCATGTAGGATAAAAGTGTAAAATGGTATTGTGTTTTGCACCAGGATGCGATCATACAAGCGAAAAGAGTACTTGCAAATTCTACCGATTTCCTAAGAATAGCTATTTGGCTTTAAAATGGGAATCACGCTGCAGGTAAGCTTGTTTTATAATCAAAACTAATCTCTATATGAAGTCAAGTTTTTCGATAGAAGATTAGGAGAAGATACGAACACAAAACAGCCAGGTTCTTCGATGGAGGAGGAGTTGGGCAAGTTGACCCTAACCCTAATGAAAAGGAAAACTGTTAAGTTTTTTAATTTTATTTATTGGGCACTTTTTTTGCAGGTTTTTCGATTAGTCTCAATTTCTGTCAAAAGCCCTGCACATAGGACGTGCATGGAGCGCCAGGAGTCCATGTCCGAAGCTGGAGCGCCAGCGGAGTCCAGGTCCGAAACTGGAGCGCCTCGTTACCTTAGTAATGATTTTTTTTGTTTAAGTTTTAGTCCCTTTTTTGGCAAAGACAGTTTTGGTTTAACAAGTAGTTTTTAAAAAACTTTTAAATACTTCCTCAGTGATGACCTGTAACCATGATATCTGAATTACGACCTAGGTATTCTACAGTAGAGGTAGATCCCTGCCGGTAATATTTTCATTTTTGAGAATAGGGCAACTAGGTTGGGTTGTTCGTGGAGTGCCCGCTAAAACATCAATCCGGCCCAGTGGTGCACCCAGAATTCTCAAAGAGGGGAGGAGAAAATTTTTCAAAAAAGGAATACTTTTGCTGCCGACTTTTTGGCCTTTTTTACTGCAAATAGGGGTTTTCACGCTATTTTCAGACAAAAATTACCAAACTTCGTTCTCGTTTGCTGATATATTGTCAAATAAATCGATTTAATGGCTTTTTTGGCGTCGCATTCGCCCCGCTTTCAAAAATTTTGAATACGTTTGTTTAAAAATGGTGACTTTAATTGACATCTTGGTCCAAAATTTCACAATATTTTTTTCAGTTTTACTTAGGCATCTTTTGGTTTTACTTAGGCGTTTTGTGCTGCCTCGTGGCGGAGTGTAATTTAGGAAGAAATAATTATTATAATAGCAATTTTTTGTCTAAAAAGCCCTTTTCTCTACTAAATATCGTAAGTGACATTTCTATGCTGGGACTGGATGTAGGGGGATTTAGCTCTCCTAGACCTTACCCCTGCAGGCCCTGCTGCGCTTACCGTATACGCCTGTATATGCGTCTTTAATTTTGCATTCACAAAATAATACAAAATCATTTACTTTGCTTTGACCTTTCTACATGAGCTGTTAGAGCTATAGCCTTCATTCAGTTCTAAAATTGTTGTTGACCTGTTTTTGGTCTTGGATTGTTCTTGACTTCACATTTCGCTATGTTTATGATTGTATAGCAATTGATTTTCTGTACAGTATATCCTGTGAAGTTAACTAGAAACGCTATTCTGTGTCATAATAGTACCCTTTTTAAAATGAGTTTAATACGCATTTATAAAAACTTTTAACCCCTGAAAAAACTTGAAATGGAATTACGAAGCTTTGGCCCTTCAAATAAAAGTAAAATCAAATAAAAAACGCCGCCCGCTAACAGTAATGTAGCCAGGGGGAGGGGTGGGGGGGCTACAGCCCCCTCCCCGTTGGCCTGTCAACCAAAATGCAGAATAAGAAAAATACCACGTTTTTAGCTCTTTTGAGACTGTTTTCTGCGCTAGAATTGACTAAAAAGTGATTTAAAGCATCTTTTGAGACATATATTCAAAGGAGGGGGGCTAATTTGTCAAAAATTAAAATCAAAAATCAATAAAAACTTTAAATAGTGCCCAAAAATAAACAAACAATTTTGATTGCTAGCGAAAAAACGCCAAACATAAGTTTTATCAACAAATATATTAAAAAACTCAGAAATAAGGGGGGGAGGGGGCTATTCAGTGTTAGTTAATTACCAATCGCTGCTCTCAAATATCTTTCCATTAGCCCCCCCCAATTATTTTTCTTTACAAAATATAGACGAAATAGATTGCTCCATGTGAGTTTTATTGAATAATAGGATCTTATGATTTACCTGCATGTAAACAAGAGAACTGTAATGTTATCATTAGCCACTTCCCACATAGCCCATTTATGCAACCAGTTGAATCATGTTGCGCTGCCAATGTTTATGCCACGTTTTGAAAGCAATATTTTTTATTAAAATAGCTCTAAAATTAAGTTATTTTTGCAAAAAAATGCAAAATTTTCGAGCGCTTGGGGCTCCGCCCCCAGACCCCCAAACACAGCCCCCCCCCACATTGTGAATTTCTGGCTACGCGCCTGCCCGCTAACCTACAGCGGTTGTTTTAAGTTGCGTGTATATAAGAATTTTACCATTGATTCAAATAGGCGAATTTTGCTACGATCTGCAGTAACAACCAGACAATGGGCATTGTGATGTCATCCCTTAATCGATCTATTCTTTTGTGTACCGGTACATATTGCATGGTTTGAAATAGTCATGATTGTGATGTCATTTACAAAATGAGGACACGCTTACCAGTAAAATTTAGTTCTTGTAGCGGAAGCAAAGTGTTACTTTCAGTGTTCGTCCAAAATGTATTTTGCGTTTGTACAAACGTTCCTCTGCACAAAAGTCAAGAAATTTCACAATAAATATGATGATCACAACCACTAAAGGCGATATTAAGCTTTTTTCAAAAAACATGTTGGTGTAAGCTTGAAAAGTTTGAAACCGTCAGCTGGAAGTTTTGGGCATTACAATTAAATGATAGAGGCCTCTAAAACAGTTTCAAACAATAATGAAATTCTGCTATTTTCATTTTTATTTTCTTTGCATATACTGAAGGCGTCTTGGTGTAGAACCTAGAGGTTTAATGACGTAATGAAAAAATTCCTATAACACAATTTACTTAGAACAATGTACTCAGAAATTAATGGTAAGCTATAACTTATCTTATAATTTACAGCTTATCCTATAACACAATATTCTTAGTTGTTGTAGTTGTTTGCAGTTGGTCTTCGGAGATGCGTATTAATGTACTTATAATACGCCTCTTCGAAGGATTCATCAGACATTAAAGAAGTACTGCTCGAAATCGGTTTTATTGAAGAAATGAGAACTGCTCGAGGTAATAAAGAGGAGCCCCAAACTTTTTTCCACAATTCCCCTAATTTGCCAAAATACGATTTGATCCGTTTGACTCCGTACCACTGGTAAACCTCCATTTTGCATGTTTGTGTCATCACAAAGGCATAATTTTGCAAAAATTCTGGCAGATTGAGAAACGCGATTACCAACTGGTAGCAGTGAGTAGCCTATAACCAAATCTGAAAAATTGGCTACTGCTACTGGAATCTGTCGGCCTAAGCTACCAGTACTGGTTTACAGTATGCCTTTTGTGATGTCACTAAATTGCGAAATGGAGGGTTGCTAATGGTACGGAGTCAAATGGATTAAAGCATAATTTTGCGAATAAGGGAAATTGCGGAAAAAGGTTTGAGCACCTCTTTATAACCTTAAGTAGTTTTCATTTCTTCAATAAAACCGATTTCGAGCAGTAGCTTTTTAATGCAAAAATGAACAAAAATTCGCGTGAAAATTGCCCATAATTCTAAGATATTATTCAAAGAGCATAAAATGCAAATAGCGTTTCCAAGGCCATAAAGGTAATAAGCTCAATTTCTTCCAAGACTTTTTTCTTGGTTTCACTGGTTTAAAAACTTAATTGTTTAAACACTTCTTTGTAAGGAAAGAAGTGATCAACTTTGATCTAGCTAGCACATGCATATTATCATAGGTGGGCAAGTTAATGCAAAACGTTAGCTTCGTTAACCACTAGTCCGTGAACAAACTTCTCACCTCCGTTAACGTTAATCTGTTATTTTCAGCTTTAATTAACGGAAGTTAATAAAGTCCGTTAATTCGTTAACATTTTGCGTGTAATTAACATTTGTTTTTATTCACTCGCTTCTAGAACACGTATTGACGCTGTTGAGCTGATTGCAAGGAAATATTTTTTGCTATGGTGATTTGTTTGTGCTTTGGAAGTTACATTTGACAGTCTAATCTAATTTCAAGATAAAAATAAGCTCAAATGCACTGACGAAGCTGCGAATGGAAAATCTTTGGAGATTCTGAACAGCGATAATTAATAGACCTAAGAGGCTGCAGCTTATTATTTGCCACAAAAAAGAGCTCCTTTCTTTGCTTTCTTCAATAAAACTCGTGCTAATGCGTTACAAGTGTTACCAGTGAAAACTGGTTTGTACCGGTACGATAAATGAATGGCGCAAGATATTAACGATAAAAACCTTAACGGAAGTTAATTTAGTCCGTTAACAGAAGTTAACGGAAGTTAATTTAGTCTGTTAACATAAAAAAACTTTCAAACGGATTAACGAGTTAATGAAAAAGTTAGCTTCGTTATTAACGGATTAACGATTAACGGACTTGTGCCCACCTATGCATATTACGCATAATTTGCATATTTACGTTTTTGAAAAAAAATATACATAAAATTCAGTATTAAAAGAGCAATTTATAACTGTAAGAGCAATCCCAGAAACGATTGTAAACGTTAAGATTTTAAAAACAAAAACTACAGGCCAACCATAATTGAAGTTTGTCTAAAAACTAGCAAGGTCTTCACAATCGAAAGTAAAAGTAACGAACATTAGAGTAATATTTGTTTGGATGTGCACTGTATTATGCTTGCAAGATTATAGCTTTGTGGGAGTTTTTCAAGCGAAAAAATGTTCATAAACGAACGATTTACACATCAATTTTCAAACTTTGACTACGTAAACGCATAGACAGGAAAAAATATTTTCCAAGTCTATGGAGCGAATAATTATGGGATTTGAGTTTCTTTGTGTCACTTTTAAAGGCCTCATGACATCATATTATTGTTGTTTCTTTCCTCACCAATATCGTTATGTCTAACAACGCGAAGCTACTTTTTCGAACTAAAAAAAACTACAAGAAGTCCTTGGCGACAATGAAATACAACCACCTGATCAAAAATTAAAGCCACTTAATTACCACATTAAACCTTTCTCAAACTTATTTATCGACCAATTTGCAGCGTAAATAAAAGTTCGATTCCAACTAAAACTGTAGACCCAGGCTCGATTCCAAGTCATGTCAAAAAATAAATTTCATATTGATTCCCAACTTTCCTGATTGCGATGTTTGACTGGACGTTACATTGATGTTTCGCATCTTAATTCAAAGACCTTGTACTAGCTGCCCCTATAGTTGGTTGACATGGTTTTCATTTTTATTTCAAAGATCAAACTCCTCTAGAGCTTACCTAAAATAAACATTGCTGCTTGACTCCGGTGGAATCCATTCCACAGTTATAGTGGAGGAAGGGTTGTTTCTCCATTCCAAAGTATGACTGATTGTGTTGTTTCTTCCCTACAAGAATATATCCTTTTGCAAATACACTATAATCGTAGATTTTTATCAAAGTACCAAAGCAAACATCGCAAAAGATCGCAAAGAAAATTGCTTCTTTTATTTCAACAAAATTTCTTAACTCAACTAGTCGATTTCTTACCTCAATAGTCCGAGAAATGTTTTGTACCTTAAGGTAAATGAAATCGAAAATCTTATCTTTATTGCATTTATAATATGCCTATAAAAGGCCTCTACAACTTATAGAACATCAGCATGTAACGCGAGTTAATAGAATTTAAAATCTTGGCGTTTCGGTGTGGTTGCAAAGTGCCGAATAAGTCACCACAGCAATTGCGAGATTTTGGGAGCACAATATGTCCAATATAACCGGATGATAGTCGAATCTCAGTCTTTCCTCTGACTAGAGACGAGCATATAAATCATCCCACCACTGACTGTCTTGTTCTTAAGTTTTTTATTTATGGCGAAGCTTACCGCACTCATTCCTGAAGGACACGTGTGAAGACGACTGGAAACTTGTGAATTCGAAACACGAAAGCTACCAAGAGGACGGTTGGGGCTGGTACGTCGACGACCTTGAATGTAGAATCCACGAAAAGGATCAATTCCATGAAGATGAACTGGTAGCACAGGAAAACGTTTTACTTAAGTAATGCACTATAAAGTCCATTTAAATACCGAAGTTGCTGCTGCTATATGTCTGAGTCTACATTTAAATTAAATCTGAATTGAATTAAATTTGAAATCTTTATAAGGATTTTGATTCTCGCAGTAAAAAAATTATAATATGGTGCATTTATGAGTGTGAAGTGCCCACAACGATCTAGAATTTGCTTTTTGTTCTAGAAAAATTGTAGTTTTTATACTGGATTTTAAGTAAGCATTAAAGCATATATATATTTGTTTTGATTATAACCAACGGTTCTTGGCTTGGTTTGCTGTTTCCACTTAACAGCCTCCCAAAAGCAAAGATGTATATATACTGTATATTGAAGTATAGGAAGAGTCAAAACAGTACAGTGTAAAAGTAATTAGTGTCATGCGATCGATATTCCACGTCAATCGACTCCGTCACCAAGGTAGTCTATATCCGTGTCCAGAGGTGCCGAAACCCGAAAGTTGGGGGGGATATATCTCCCCCAATAATTTGACTGCATCCCCTTCAATAATTTGACTATGGTCTGCATCTGAGCGCTGAATGATGTTTGGACGTTTTTTTGTTGGTCTTCACGTGATTTCGGGGAAAAAACACTTCAATTTACGGTGAAGAACCTTTTTTTTTAATTTTTGGTCTTCACTTCAACTCGGGGACAAAAACTTTGGGACCAAACAAACAATACGTGAAATAAATCGTGCTCGAGCTTTATCCCCCCAATGTTGAAAATCGGGCAAAATTGGACTAAAATTGCAAATTATCCCCCCAATGCTCAACAAAAATCGGCACCACTGTCCGTGTGAAAAGCATAAAACTTTACCTTGAATACTCCGGTCTGGTAAGAAGGTGTCAAATGAGGTCGAAATATGATATGGATTGCTTGATTCTGGTTGAGAAGAAACGCCATGCTGTGGCATCATATCTTCGCAGGCAGAGGATGGGATGCCACCGTCTGGGTGGCAATCAATAAGAATACCAACAATATTAAGTACGAAAATTGAATAAAATGCTTTCATTTTGCAAAATAAACATCTAGCGGTAGCTTAACTAAACTGTAAATCTGAAAGGAAAGAGATTTAAATAGAGCACAAATTTAATTGTAAATCATAATCCATTTCACAGTCGCAAATACTTACACAAGCATTGCATTGTTGGGTTGGCGACAGTCTTATTCTCGGTGTTATTTTCCCACCATTATTTTTATCGCGCGTAAACGTCCCCGTGGTGTGTCAACAGTCAAGTGAACCAATTAACTGCAAAATTTTCATTTCTGTCACCTTACATTTTCAGCAACAGAGACAGAAAGAAAAAACTTCGCTATTCTGAAAAAAATTCACAACTTTGCAATACAATTTTTTTCAGCTGCTATTACATGCGAGGGAGCGACTATTTCACCGAAAAAAGTTAAGTTAAAGAGAATAAAATGAGAATGAGGAATATCTGTCCGGGCATTTTTTATTGCTTTTTTTTGTGGTCAAAAATACGATTTGAGTTGGAATCAGGATTAAATGATTTGGGGTTAGTTTTAGAGTAAGGACTTGAGTTGGGGTTAGATTCAGGTTAGAAATAATGGAAAAAACTAGACAGAAATTTTCGGGGAAGTTGTCTCTTTCTGAATGCGATAAGTAACAAATGAACTCAGAAAAATCGCTCCTTTCTCTATTTTATGACTTTTATCTACAAAAATAGGATGCTGGCTGATTCTATTCTATATTATTAGGTTGCAGAAAAATTTAATACACGTCAGTATTGTTGCATTCTATCATCTATGCTTTCTTGTTTGGCGATTGTAAGTGATGAAATAGGTCAAAATTACGGGTGTATAGAAGGACAGAAACCATAAAGTTTGTAGGGTTAAATTCTTGAAGCGCAAATAATGATAATGCTGTAAGTGCTACTGGCTTTGTATTCGTTTACCCTTGCTTACTGATGCGCGAAATTACGCATTTTTTCTTCACGTAATTATTCTTAATAGGTATAATTAGATTTTCTTGGTGCAAAATATTTCTGCTTATAACTGCATTTTAAAACTATGCAAATATTTATATAACACAGTTCTGTCGTCTTTTCTGTGTCATACGAGGTAGTGACTCCGCAAACTAATAACCTAGACAATTGCAAGAAACTTCAAGAATTTTAAAGATACGCAAACATTTAGACAAATTTTTTCTACTTTTTTTCCAAGCTTCATCCAATGCTCCAACGGTTAAGAACAATTATATCTTGAAGCGTAGAATTTTTCTTGTTTTGATAAATTTTAGAGACGTAGATGAATGAAATCAAGTGACTCCCTTTAATTCATTAATAAAACATATTTATTTATTTGTTTGTTTAATAAAGAAACTTCAAATAAGAAATGAGCTGTTCATCATTCAATTCAATTTTTATTCATTTATTTATCTATTTTTGACCACGAAAGCATTGTAATAGCATACAAGAAACAAAACAACAAAACATTGATGGTTTTACTTTAGAAAAAAATAGATACAGTAATATGCAATGCGATATTAATATTACAAATAATCCAACAAACAAAGACTAATCATCTCTTTAGTCTTTGCCATTCATACTGAGAAACGAATAAAAATATTTAAGAAACTAAAAGCTAGTGTTCAAACGCAGCATAACAGGCGACTCGAAATTCCTGCTTCACAAATGTACGTCTTTAGAAGCATGCAGTGGTCTGGTGCAAACAGTTTCTACAGCTCTCCAAAAAAAATTTGTTTTGTTTCAACTACATAGTGTCTAAACTTTTATGTAAAAGTTATAAAAACTTTGTAGAGAATCGGGGTAAAAACTTTCATGATATGGAACTGCAATCCTCATCTCTTAAAACAGTTGTTATTGATATGATTCTATGAAACCGCAAGAATTTCAATTTTGCAAACCGAAAGTAAAAAACAACTTCATCTCATGCAGTTTTTGGATTTTTTAGTTTTAATTCAATAAGGCATTCAGAGATAAAACTTGCAAGGCAATGTTAAAAACAAATGCTGCAACAAACACTACCACTGATGCCACGCATAAATAATTCATTTTGCTAACAGCAGATACACTAGGATTGTATCATTATGAGTCCACATGACACATACACTTTTGTTTCATATTTTTACTGAGGCAAGTCACTTAAAAAAACTATTGAAGAATCAAACGCTAATGAAATGCAACATATTATTTTAGTGTTTCTTTTTTCCGAGATGAAAGCTTCCGATCCTTTTGTTACTATCTCTCTTTTTCTCTTCGTTGTATCTTTGTATGATCCGTGTAATCTGCAAACAAAAATAATATTTTCTACATTGCGTTACGCATGGTCAATTTTAGAAGAAATTTTCCACTTTTTCCACAAGATCGGTTTGGATTAAACCAAATACCGGCGCCTTAAAAATTGGTATTTACAGCATCTCTGCTTGACGTTCAGCTTTAAACATGGGCGCCGAGAGCAGAATGTGAGCCCGGGGCCAGCTCAAATATTACGGATTTCCGGTTTTGTGAACTCCAAAACAGACGGGGAAAATGCCACAGTTTTGTCCAAATTTTGGTGTGATCTTCAAAAAAAATGGTCTTCAAAGAAAAATGCCACCGTTTTCTTAGGATTTTGATGTCATCTCCAAAATAAAAAAGGTTTTCGGTCTTCCACATGCTGCTCAGTGTCATTTCGATAGGCCCTCTGCTGGGCCCCCTGAAGCCAACGGGCCCCATGATGGGCCCCCTGTAGTTCATGGACCCCCTGAAGCACATGGGCCCCCTAAAGTCCATGGGCCCCGGGGTCATTGTCCCCCTGCCCCCCCTCTAGTAGGCTCTGGCTTTAAAAGGGACAGCGTAAAGCCTTAACCGTGCACCCTAAACAGGTGGGAAGGTGGCAGTTTGACTCGACCGAAAGGATCCTTTGCGTTGTTTTCTGACCAAGGCAACTTGTTGAATAAAGATGTAGTTTCAATTACAATTCAAAATAACCAAAAATATTATGTTTTGTTATTTCTGCGCTACCTGATTGCAAGCTTCTTTTCCGCTTTTTCTCGCGTGAGGATTCGGGGGAAGCAATCCTATAGTGATATCTCTTAAGATTCCTCTATCTTGAGGCTTTTCAATGTTCTTTGACAAGGCATTTAAAATCCAGTTCGATAACCCACATAAATGAACGGTGGAGTTGAAACCTTTACAGCTAAAACCAAAGAAAATTATGTTTGTCTGATTAATTTAAACTTATGTGCAGTTTGCTGCAAATGTTACTTGTATTTAGTATCACCCCCTTGAAGACTCTGATGACCAAACAACTTGTTTGGAACAAAGTTTTAGAAGCGATAAATTGATTTTATTTTGAATTTAAATGAGCGCTTGACCGCGAGCTTTAAAGTTTTAAGTTTTTTTAATGGCAACTCTTAGCACGCTAAAAAATATCTACATTTATACCAACTACACTTACAGGATTTTAAATTAAAGTTGCCTCGACAACTTAAAAATTGTATCATATTTTAAATCTTGAGCTTCAACCAAAACCTACGTATATCTCCGCCGCATTAATGAGTTTGGCAGCCAGATATACGCACCAAAACCTTCAATTTTGAAAGGAGACCATCTTACCAAATACTAAAAGCCAGTTGGTCAGAGCTTTAACAGTTATACAGTTCAAAGTACTTTGCATCGTACGGCAATTGGTAAATGCAGCTATTTACCGCAAAGCGTTTATTGGTTTACTGAACTTTTTGTATGGGGCGCCGTTTGTCTAAAACATTTTTTTTCATTTTATAATGACAAATTTTGCCCCGATTTGACATATCTACTGCGGTATGACATATTGCAACAATATGCTACATAATGCAGCGAAATGTGACATGCTGCAACGATATGTGACATATTTAGTGCGATATAACATATTGCAGCAATATGGCTCATATCTACTGCGATATGACAAATTGCAGCAATGTGTGACATATCTACCGCACGAGTGAACAGTTTGTGCCTTTAGGGTGCTTTTTGTTTGCTGATTTATTTCGCTACCATAACGACGTCATGTGCGTTGAATCACTTAAGCGTAAAGACATTTTCGCGCCATTTCTGAAGGCATAATCTAGGGTATGTAGATATGGCAGGCTAGGAACTGCGATAGTGCCGGTACGAGAGGTCAATATCTCTGTCAGTCTTTACTGTGGCCTAGTCAAAAATGGTATCTGCTGTTGAGCTTACTAAACGCTCAGCAATTTAAATGTCACACGGTGGATGAAATAAACAGAGTAAATACGGTACCGTAATTACGGTAATGATTCAAACTAAATTTAGTCCTGGCTCTAAAATTCCTGCCAAACGTCTGATAAAAATTTCCTACTATAACTACGGTGAAATCCGTATGAGTGGTAACTTCCAGTATGTTCTCAATGTCTCAAACTGTCAGACATGCACCAATTACAAGCAGCAGTGCTTGATTTCAGTCTGCATTGATTCCAGTAGTTGAAATGGTGTAAAAAGATCCTAATTGCCAGCAGAAATGGCGCGAAAATGTATTCGCGCTCAAGTGATTTAAAGCACATGACGTTGTTATATGATAGCGAAATAAATCAGCAAACAAAAAGCACCCTCAAGGCGCCAACTGTTTCCTCGTGCGGTAGATATGTCACACATTGCTGCAATATGTCATATCGCAGTAGATACGTCACATATTGCAGCGATATGTCATATCGCAGTAAATATGTCACATGTTGCTGCAATATGTCATATTGCAGTAGATATGTCACATATTGCTGCAATATGTGATATCGCAATAGATATGTCACATGTTGTTGTAATATGTCATATCGCAGTAAATATGTCACATATTGTTGCAATATGTCATATCGCAGCAAATACGTCAAATCGGGGCAAAATTTGTCCTTACAAAATGAAAAAAATTTTTTAGGCAAACGGCGCCCCATATTTTTGCTTTTATTGAGTTCAGTCTGTTTTAATCTCCAAGTATACTTACTCGCTTGTTCGGGAACAAAATGGCGCAATGTCCCAACAGTTTCTATAAATTTCTTTGTTAGCTGATCCATTATTCCATTTGGCTCCGAAAGGCTCAGAACATTCAGCATCTTTCCAACATAAATTTCCACCAAGGATGTTTTGCTTTCCGTAATAAAATATGTTGTTAAAATCATTCAGCATTATCTAAAAGCGGAAGTACTTCATGTAAAAATTTTTGATACCGATAACTTAGTAGCAAAATAGTAAGGTAAAAATGTCATTTTTCTAACAACTTTAAGTTTATACTCTGACAATGAAGTCAGTTGATTTTGAAACAATGAAATGCGCCCGCGATGGGAGCTGCTCTTCACTTGCGTCTCTTGGGGTTGAAACGATTACCCGTATTACATACGAATAGACAGCACACACTAAGGTGTTGTTAAATAAAGCAAGATTGTAAGACGTGATTTCTTTGTCTGCCGTTTTAGTTTAGGAATAATTTAATTTGTTTCTAATGATTTTATTAGGTAAGTTGAATCGATCATTTTATATTTTTAAACTGAATTGACGATTTGTATATAGTTTGATTATAATAGTTGAATTGAAAGGTTGAAACAGTATATCGTTTTGCAAATTTATTTTTGAATAACTAGTTTCCACGTTAAAGAACAAATTGCCAAAAATAACAATCCAAAAAGCTAACAATTGTTGAAAAGCAACTTTGGACTACTTCAAGCTTTTTGTCGAGAGTCTAGTCATACAGGCCGGTGTTAATATATCTCGTTGATTTGTAACAGGGCCATACTAAGAGAAGAGTCGGCCTTGAGTCCCCCCGAAAAAGGCTTCTGGAAAAAAGAAAAAGGACCCTCAAAAAAGCATCCCAGAACTTTGGACGTCAAAACAAAAACAAACAAAAGCGGTCTTCAGCTCTTCATCAGTAAAAATTTGGGTCAAATATTGTAAGAAAATGAGAAAGTGCACATTTTTGCCATCTTCTAAGCGGGCCTTCCGATTGCGTTGTAATCAAGTGGATCTTGTGCGGTGAAGAAATACTGGATTTTGCTTCAAAATAGATTGCCAATATGTTTGCATTTCTCGTGAAAAATTTGGCAAAGTACGTCGACTTACTGACATATCAGGTAGGACATTGAATTGAGAGCCATGGAAGTCTTGAATGAAAAATCTTCTCACTTCCAACTCACCGAGAAAGCAAATAAAACTTTGAGCCACAGTGAGAGTTGCTTTGGTGCTATCTTCGTGCTTTCTAATAATTGTGCTGAAAAACATTTTTTATCATTGGTTGATAAAACAAGAATTAATTGATAATTTTTCGCTTTATTATTAAAGCTGTGCTTCGTTCTTTTTTGTTTTTTGCTTTATACATTTTCGTAACTTTTGAAGCTTCCAAAAAAATTGAATGCAAAATGAACTATAACTTAGATGCTACTAATTACTGCACAATATCAGTACATCATTTCGTCAAATAAAATAATTGTTTTTCACGAACTTCTCAAGTATTCTGAACATAATATTTTTAGTTCACACTTGTATTGACCGAACATGATCTCACTTCAATTTCTCCAAACGGTAGCAGGAAGAGGTTACAAAATCTTGATCGTCTTCATCGACATCACAGATCGGAATTCCCTGAAATGACAGAAAATAGAACCACCAATAGCTACATTCTTTAACTATTATACCCTACATAACCATCCTTCAGAGCAGCCGGGAGCTTGATTCGATTGCTATGCGCCCACGTAGTCAAGCCACATACACGAACAATTATTGCAGTCGATCAAATGGAATTTCTGAAGATGAAATATTTAGTGTAAATTCAGTAGGTTATGAGTTATTTTCCTCTTACTTCCGGTAGTTTTGAAACCATCCGTACATATTCCGGAGTAACACAAGCTCCAAGGAGTTGAGGAATCCATTCCAGGTTCCAGCCGAGGTAAAAGCGCGTTTTGTACTTGTGATAAAGTGTGGCATAGCCATCCGTGTTGAAAAATGCCTGAAAAGCATTATTCTAAACGAAATAACTATGTTTTATTATCATTTCCATTCGAAAGATTGTAGCGTTGCATAGATTTCAGTGTGATATCGCGATACTCGTAAGTGCGTGAGGTCATCTAGTATAAAGCCACATCGAGACGGAAGCGACGATGGTGCTATCCTTTGGACAAATTTGCACTCGCTTATACTTGTTCGAAGCCACCTAGCAAAGATACATGCGTTGACAGTAGATCATGCGATCATATAGTCGTTCTGAAAAGACGCGTTAATTTTTATTTTTTGGCCGCGCTACGGATTAATCAAATTCTTACCTCTTCGGTTGCGACAGTAATGCGTGGTCCAAAAAAATTCGTTTCTCCTTGTTTCAGATTGACGTCACCATCATCTTTGTTACGCATGACTGGTTTGAAGGAAGCAAACTCGTTACTGGACCAAAATTCTTTCAAATTATCACAATCTTTCAGTGAATGTCTACAAAATGCATTTAGAATTTTGCTGAAGATTATGAAATTAAGACACAGAAATCACAGCATTATAATAAAATTTTTTTAGACATTATTACAATGCTGCATATACAGCTAAGTCATCAATGTGAAGTGATTTGACAATTCACAAGTTTAATTATGTATTTAATTATGCATTTAATTCTTTTCAAATAATGTAAAAACTTTTAATTGGAACTAATCTAATTTTTTCTTTCATTAAAGTGATTAAACCCTCAGTCATTGCACTTCAAAAATTTTTTTTTTGTCGGTCAAAGAGACCCTATTCCCAAACATTTGCTTGCCACCTTATTTTATTACTTTTTTCTTTTCTGCATAAAAACACGTTCCAGTGTTTAATGTTTTTCAGCTTTTACCTGTATGATCTAAAAGTTTCTTTCATAATGGAAAGTGGTTTGAGAAGTTTAGTACTTGTTTCTGAAAAGAGAAGAAAAAGTCGTTTTAAGATACCAAATTTTTGGATATTTTCGACGCAATATGTTTGCAGTGGGATCAAATTATTTCATCGGCTTTAACAAATATTCAGTTATAGCTTTTTTCTCAGCAGATGGTTATAGCATAATATAATTCAGTTTTTTTATATGTCCACTTTTCTAGGAGCTTTACAAAAAAAAAAGAAAAAAGACGATAAGAAAGAACTGTGAGAAACGGAACAAAAGTATGAACATGCACCCTGAAATACTAATCTAGAAAATATAGCAAATTAACAAAATCTTTCTCCTGCTTTATTTGCTGCAATAAATCTTTAAAATTAATGGTGATAATAAATATTAAAACTTAAATTAATGCACACTTATAATAAAACCATTGAAACTGTAGAATGTTACTAAATAAACTCACCGTTTTTGCAATTTTTGTTAGTTTTTGTTTCATTACATATAACCGATTGTGAATTATATTCCAATAAAATTCCATTTTCAAACGGTCGAAAAGATTCCCACTTGTGGGTTTTATCGCTTTGCAGTTGGTAGTTGAGGCACTTGGAAAAATTGAATATCGCGACATAAATACAATACACGCTGAATACGATTATGGAGGTGAGCAAATATTTTGGATTGAAACATTTGTTAGTTTGAAGTAACAAATTTCCACAACTTCTATCCATCAAATTCCAAACTTAGCAGAAAACACTTGTTCTTAACATGCTTATCACATGCTATTCTGTACTATGCTAATATGGTTTGTTCACAAACGCAAAACCTGAAATTTAAGCAACGTAAATTTAGTAACCTGAAATAAGATATAGCACTTTGATAATGGCATTCATACTTTCATCCATTTAAATTCATTTTAAACGTTAAAAATAATAAAACCTCATAAATAATATCAACATGCAGCATCTTATAGTGCCAGTTTGAACTGCGCTGTGAAATTGTGTAGTGTTTACTGAAAAGAAAATTATTGTTTGATATTTTTTTCAAAAGTTGTATAGACCTGCTGTAGACTAATAGAGTCCAACAAATACAACAAAACACATCTTCAAGACTTTTAGAGGTTAGCATTAGTTAAAAGAAAATAACCACCTCTAAAACATAATAAATTCCAGTTTAGAAAAGATTCAATACCACGATCTATGATATATAAGTTCTAATAAGACTACAATTGCCACTTGTGCTGTAGAATAATATTTTCAAAATATTTAGCGCTTTGCATTGGAAGACGCTGCAGCTGCGCCTTTTCTTTGTAGTTACTGGTCAGAACAGGCTATAGTGTTCCAAATTTTTCACCTTATGCTCTGTAAATTATTAATTTGCAAAAATCTTGTCAAACGTTTACAACTTTTATAATGAATATTGGTAACTTTTGCTACAACAAAACTGTTAGCGTTGTGGTATGATTTATGTTCTTGTGCACTAAAACTAATGATAATTTTCATTTTCTTTTTTCAATTTTGCACATAATTTTGGTGTTGCTATTAACTTAAAATAATTACTTCATATGCATCACTACTCGTATTCTAAAATCTAACACATCTACAATCAGCTCGCTCGTGCATCTCCAGCAACTGAAAAGCCTATCTCAAATTCAGAAACGTCATATCGCCTGTGGCATCCTAGTCTGACGTATTGTAAGTAAGATCATTCTGGTCGAGGTATTGCAATACCGGTTTGATATTTTCCTGTGTTGGAAAGTGAAGACGACTCTAATTGCTTGTTGACTAACGTAGCTTTTTTCGATGTTTTTTGGTCTTCAAAACACGAATGTGGCAATACTTGCTGTCAGTTTTGATGATGCATACCAATAGTTCGAAACTGTGGTGTCTATGTCATTTGAAACATTTCAGCGTCTAAAATAAAAGATTTCTTAATGCAGATTTTTTTTTTGTTTTTTGTAGAAACCTTATTGATTTCAAATTGTCAGAGCAACAACCGGACCACTAAAGGTTTAAAAAAAAATTCAAAAAAAAGCACCGTATTATGAGAACGTTTTTCTTGAATTTTTATTCGATGAATGAATGGAGGATATTCACATAATGGATTGAGGCGCGAAAAATGAGGTCATGATTACGTCGTAGGCTCTTTCAAAATACTTTTTGTTTTTGCGTTGCTCACAAAATATCTCATCAAATAAATTGGTTCTTCAATTGTAACCTAAATACGATTTTTTCCTTTCATGTTTAATCATATTCATTGCATTTGAAAAGCCAGCTAATTTCAATTACTTCATAATAGGTGGTGATGCATACCTGGCGTCTCCGAAGTTACATGCTTCAAGCCCTCTAGTGGCCAATCGCATATGTCGTTTTCATACTACATAAATAAGTTAAATTATGGCGTCACAAGCTGTGAGTTGTGTATAACTACTTTGCATCAAAAAGTTCGATTGGTTGTGTAAATGACGTCATTGATTTCCAAGCTCTTTTTGTAATATGCTTTACTCATGGATACATTGTGTTCATACGGCGGCATAGAGCTACAAAAACGTTATTAATGCGTGCATGGTAATACGTATGAACGAAAATGACTTGAAATGGAATAGCTATTCTTATCAAGTGTCATGCAATTTATCAAAGTCGTTTTGGCCTTTAATTGCACTAACGTAGTGAAGCTAAATTGTCCAGCTAGTTATCAGAACTTGCTGTGACTTTTACAGCAAAAAGAAGGCTTATTTTGCAGGTGCTACATGTATAATGTTAAAACGAAAAGCGAGAAAAAAAACGAAACAAGTTGCCATTTTGTTAACAGTTATTTGCGCTTTTTTAATTTTCATTATCAGCCAACTCCAGGATTTTAGTAGCGCTTATGTTGTAAGTCCATCAAAAGCAAGCAAAATACCAACGCAAAAAGTAACAATTCATTATGAACTTCACAAAAAGTTAGAGAATGAAAAGCTTTCAGAAAACATAACAAAACCAGGACTGACGTGCGAACAGCTTCAAGAACTATTGAAGAAAGCGAGGTCAACCATCGAGTCGGAAATTAGGTAAAAAACAATTAAAAGTGCTTTTTGTAAAGTTGCTTATACACTGGCTTTGTATTGCCCTGCCAGTCCTCCTCAAATGAGTTATCATTTTTTGCTAATTCTACTTTTGACAAATACTTATTTTATTGTCTGTGCTACTCCGAAAAAGCTGGTACGCAGACTGAGAAGCAAACCTAACACCCTGCATACTAACACTTTTCAAAACAACACCTCAACCGGATTTCGGTTTAGCAGAGAAGTCATTGAGGAAAAATGAGAAAAAAATACCTTTAGTTTGCTCTACAATATTTTGTTTCATTTTTTTTCCCAGTTTTTGTCATGTTTGTTTATCTATAATGCTAAGCGAGCGCACGATTGTTCGAATACGCAGATTTTCGTTCTTGATTGTTTTGCTTCTACTTTAGGGAAGAAAACGATGTAGGGAACCGTGGAATATATTCTTCAAGCTTAGTTGATGATAATGGACAACTAGTCGATGTTATCCTTAAAGTTGCGACGCTTCCTGAATTTCTACCTTTAGACATGCATTATTATCGGTAAGTGATGCGAAAAATGTTGTCTTAGGCATTTTGGTAAAAGTCAATAAATCGTAGACCTTTAATGAGTAATGACCTTAAAAAGGAATCAAGGCAATAAGCAACTTCCTACCTGTCAACTAAATACTTTGTGGATCTGTTTAAATCCTAGAACTCCAGCAGCCTCGCTGTCGTGAAAAAGGTAAGGTAAGCTTATAGTTACCTATGTTTGCCAAAAACAGGCTTGTATGCATAAGCCTCCAAGTGGTTGCTTGACTGGTAATTTTGTATGTTGGTGAAATGAAAAGCAATGTATGAAACATAGAGACCTTTGTTAAGAGCTGCATGCTTTTATGCAAAGAATAAAGCTTGCATATCAACAAAATACGTGACACAACACTTTACTCATATCTAAAAAAACAATGATTTCATATCCGATGTCCTAACTTTTGAAAGTCTTTTTTTAGTAAATGGCAATTTTTGTACTTATGTTGTCTGCAATTTGCGAAATGTTTTGTTTTGAAACAGAATTTCTTGCAATGAAGATAGTTCTTTCACATTGTAGCAGTCAAAATTTTAGCGAAAAAGTTTATAAATCTCGTAACCAAAGATTTTAAAACTTAAACTCGGTCTACTATTGTGCGAGGGATTGTGAGCGTACAACTTAGTTTTTTTATTGTTGTTTTTTTTTTGTTTTTGTTTTTAAACCAATTGTTTTTTTTTGTTGTTTTTTTTTTTAAACCAATTAGGAGCTTGTACGCTGATAAGGCGGTATTTAACATTCGGCCGGTTGTACCAAATTTCTGTTTTGATGAATTAAAAACATGCTCGTACCGACGCTTGCAGTTTCATCTCTATAGTGTAGACTGGGTCTTAATAATATTGTTCAGGACTTTAGAGTATGTGACAACGATAATCTCAATGCAGCCATGCAATGCAAGACAACAACGCAAAAATCACAATCGCTGCAATTCCACTTCATCTGTGCTTTGATTTCGTAAGTTAACTTTTTAATTTCAGCTACAAAACAGCGCTAAAGGAAATAGAAAATATTGAAAAGCTTGAAAAGCTTGGATGGAAAGGAATACCAAAGCTCTACGGTGCTTGCGTTCAAAAACAAGAGGTTGTGTACGCCGTAGCCCGGGTACTTGGTCAGCCTTTGTGTTCAGGAATGGGGACAAATGTGAGCTGCGGAGTTATCAAAGATTTAACGGAGGCCTTCTCCGACATGTCCGATCCTGGATTTTATACTCTATTGTTTGCATCAAAGGTTGGTCTCGAAGTCAAATGGCAATCATAAATTAATAATTTGCAAATCAGTTTTGAAACGATATTTGTAATGTAAGTTTACAGGCCGAAATAAGCCAACTGATACCATAGAGGATATACTGCATATTCTTGTTTTGCTTTCTTTAGAGTGTAGATTTTGCACTTGAACTTTGGTTAGTCTTGGTCCAGTTTCAGTCACAATGTCAAGCAGTGCCGTCTCTACGGGGGGACCAGGGGGGCCGTGCCCCCCCTAACGACAACTTGTGCCCCCCATTTAGATTTACTCAAAATACTGTTTTTGAAACATCACGTAACGACAAGACAACAAATAATGATGGAAAAAGGAATAATAAGGTTCAAACGGAATTCTTGTTTGACGTTTCTAGATTCTTTGCAAAATCGCTGGCCATCAACTGTTATGCATCGATGTGACGCAATAACACGCCTTTACGGATGTGTTGCGGAAGATACAAGCCTGCTTAATTGTTACCGGTACTTCGTTAGTCATTACGCTGTGAACAATACGTGAAGATTTTTTTTTCTTAGAGCTGTTTTTGATTTTTAGAGCACACTCAAGATTTTTAGATCACAGTCAGTGGGGTGCCAAAGGGAAGAGGCTTAAGACCCCATTAGCCAAGTTACTTAGAAAATTTAATCTTAAAATGCAAGCGTTTAAACGTATTTTAGACTTGAGCTAAAATATGGGGAGGGACTGAAGAAGCTAGGCAATTTGTCTCTTTGAAATTACTTCTGAATTTTTGCAATTTGGTTATTCCTATGGCTTCAAAAAGTGCGAAATGTGATAAAAATACCGTTAAAATTGCTATTTTTTGCGGCAAAATTACAAAAATTGCCCAGCGGCTGGGGGCTCCGCCCCCCAGGTCCCCGCTGTGACACGCTTAAGTTGCATCAGTAAGTTTAGCACGTGGCCTAAATTGAACAATTTTTATGAAAAAAAGGATTTGCTTTTGGTTCGCTCCTCTTAGCAAAATCGTGGTTGCGCGTCTGGTATCATTCACTGCTGCAAATAGATTTTTCACGTGATTACGGGCCGCACACGAAACGAGCTAAGGCACGCTGCCAGCCTTATAGATCTCTTTTTTTAGACATGATACTGAATTTTTGAAAATCCGCACAATTTGTAGCGGTACAAGATCTGAAGATCAGTTTTTTTATAAGCGAAAGTTCAGTCTATTTTAGTGCCCCCCCATTTTCGGCTGGTGCCCCCTCACTTCGTTTGCTTTGGCGACGGCACTGATGTCAAGTCCGTTTTTTAAGTTTGGGATAATTCATATTCTTGAAAAGAAGACGAAAAATAAATTAACCTCCCCAAGAGTTTTCCCACGGGTTTGTAAGTTAGACTGCTATTGTAGGAGGATGATATAAGCTACCGGTATCTTGATTCTTGAAAGATATGATAAACATATTTGACTGATTTTTTGTTTGGCTTAGATCTTACTTACTAATAGTCGTCTTACTAATCTATGTTTCTTCAGCTTTAGACGTTCTTCATTGATTTTTAAACATAGAGGCCGTTGCACTAAAGCCGAACATCAACGAGTAATTACAAACTTGGAAGATAGAACAATAATTGCTTTCAGTTATTTTTTGTTTTAGTTGCATTTTCTTCGATATTTTTCATTGAAAGTTATCTTGTTTTTGTATTTTGTGCTAAATTTTTCAGCAAATCGAAACTCACGCTCATGTACATAATAAAATACATTACCCACATGAATTACATTATAATATATTGAATTACATTACGTCATTATATTTAATTGTTTGTAGGTATCATGTTTTTTTCAACAATTTGAAAGGGATAGGATATTCATGGAGGACTTGTCAGGAAGCAATTTGTTTTATTCCGAAAAAACGTTCGATATTTTCGTAGTCGATGCAGATTCGCTGATATTTTATGGAGACAATCCAATCAATTCAGGGTAATGATGGTGGTATTTGGTTATTTCGTTTATAACTAAAAAACTGCAAAGCTGCTGATGCTCAAAAAACAACTAGCACTAAAATAACGCAGAACTACTTATTTTCAAGCAATCAAGTTGGCAAACGAGCATCTCACAAAGGAAGAGCTTTCTACGCCTTTACGCTATTGTGTTGCAAAGCAAAACTTTTAAAAGTTTGCCAGAAGTTCTCTGTGTTTGAGAATTAGAATTGATTGTAATTCTGAGGGTGTTAAATCCGCAGCAAGGGAGTTAACAAGGCAGGGCCACCTGTTTAAAAACTTGCGCACTAGAATTAGCCAAGTTATGAGTTGGGGCTTTAATTGCGACGAAATATTGTGTTGATAGCGCTCATGTTCAATGAATTAAAGTCAAATTTTCACGATCTTTAGATCATCGTGTAAGAATCACAAAGAGTGTCCTGGATTGTCTGGAAACTTCTGGATCACGACTTCATTAAATCGACTGATTTATCCTACTTGTCTTGAAACAAAAGGCAACTGCGTCGATTACGTATGCAGGTAGAAGTGATAGTAAAACTTAAAGCTTCTTAACTTGGTGGTCGGCAACCACAGGTCCGCGGCTCGGTGCAGGTCTGCGGAGAGTTCGTTACTGGACCATGTAATTTTCCAGGTTAAATACTTTGGAATATATTTGTAACATATTGTGATGGAATAATTCCAGTTTACAGGAAGTACTACAATAATTTAGCTTTGTTACAGCAACAATGCAACTACATCATCACTTGACACCAAACATTTGAATTTGCGAAAAAAGGCATCTTATCAAATTAGCGAAAAAATTGTTGAAGAACTTCGCAATTTTGCAAATTAATTTTATTCTCAAATGTGCTGATGACCTTTTTCAATTAACCGGGCAACTTAACTTTCACTAAACAGCCCTCCGGAAAAATATTGCCACCAGTGCAACCCATTCAGCGTACTCCACCGCTCTTACCTTATAGTAACTGTTCGATATCCGCAAGTACACCGCAAAGCAAACGTTGCTTTTATGTGTTTTAGAGGAATTGATGCATCTTTACACGCGTGTGGCGTCGGACGTTGGTTGCTATCTGGTGTCAGAAACACTGTTCCCAAGTCGTGTATGACCGCATATAGGGAGGTCGTCCGCTGTTTGACAAAACCATATCCAGAGGAAAGATGCACATTTGAAACAGCTTGCGAGAAACTCCAAGCTGAGCTGGCATCTTATCAAGAGTCATTGGCGGTTCCTATTGAAATTGAATGATAATAAGTCTCTTTTAGCGAATTGGTACTGTTTGGCGCAAGGATGTTTGGTTTGGTGGCTGCCAACTTTCAGCAAGTATAAAAGGAATTGAGATAGAAAATCTATCCAAAAAGCCGAAATATGTTTAACTCTTTTGAATACAAGTCCAATAATCAAACTTTCATTATACTCGCTGTATTACGCCGAAGCGTGTAACAAGTTTGCGGGGCCCATCTCCGCGTCATTGCGCCCGGGCAACACAGCTCCTTTCGAAGAAATGTAGCAGCGGTAGCGGGCAATTGATAGCACTTTGTCAATTTGACCGGTCCGAGATTTGAACCTCAGACTTCCCACTCGCGTTACCGCTCAATCAAAGGCCGGTTTTTTCGAGTGCAGCAGAGTGGAATGTTGGTCTGTAATGTTGGTCTGTAATGTTGATATCAGGGTTTTAAAAAGTGAACAATAACGAAGAGTTGTATCAAATATCACAGTAGATTACAACAATAATGAAACATTAAAAGCATTAAAAGTTAAAAAATTTTGAACCTATTAAAGTGGAGTATTGTTTAAATTTTGGAGCATAACGGTCGGAGTTTCTGCTTAATCTAAGAACAAAAATGATTTCCAGAATCGATTGTTATGCTTAGTTCTATTCTGGCAATCGTTTTTGTTCTTAAATTGTTTAAATTCTTTCTCGCTTTCTGGTTTAAGTTGCAGCAACAAGAGAGTAGAATGCATCAGTAATGTATAATATCGAAAAAAAGAGTTTATTGGTGTTCAACTTAATGGAATTGGAACCAAACTGAAAAGAAGAATTGAGTTTGCATGAAAATTGCCGACTAGAAAAAAGTAAAACTACTGTACACTGAAGCGTGACCGCTGCATTCAACTTAGACTAAAACTAGAAACGAAATAAATCAAAAGGACAACCTTAAATTTGCGTGGCTTTAGGAGGCCCTATGGCCTACACGTTGTTTAGTCGAGCTGGTTGACCGCATTGGAACGCACTTGCTTTGACGCTGAAAGCTGAAACGCTTCTTTGCATTTTTTTCCTTTTGAACTTTAATTTCTTATATCCAGTAATTTATCTTTGTTTTGTTATTCCGTCCGTGTAAGTGATTATTGCAATAAAAGCACTTTTGGCATTTTGATGTAATATGCCATCTTTGTCACTTATTGCCGAAATATCGTATATACTTAATAAAGTAATCCGTAATTATTTATTTTTTAGCACCAAATGAAGTATAGCTCAGTCGGTAAAACGTGGAGCGTGTAACCGTAAGGCTGCGGCCTACGGTTTGACTCTCAAACTGGCAATGCGTTAATTTTAATTGTTATATTTTTGGAAAATGCACTTTACGCATATTGCCTATTGAGGTCTAGAAGTCTACTCGCTGAAGTTGCTCAGCAAGGCGAAAAACTTGCGAAGAGAACTTTAAAAGTTTATTGGCATAACTGCGCTTAGACAGACGCAGATTGCTATTGGTTCAAACGTAAAAAAGAATAGAACTAGACGAAATAAAGTAAAGAGGGAAAAAGACAATTCTTATATTCCATTTAGTTGTGTATATGCACATGCGAATCTGGAACCAGCGTGAGAATATCGAATTATCATTCTCAGAGTTTGGTTTTTAATTTGAGATCGCAAAAACACTCCCAGCCAATTTTATTATTAAAAATCAAACCAACTGGGTACCACGTTATGTTCAATGTGGGTTCTTTCAGAAAAGTAGCCTAGGGGGAGGGGGGCTATCACCCCCATTGACCTGATGACCAAAACGTACAAAAAAACTATACGTTTTAAAGAACCAAAGTCGGCCTTTTGCAGTTGCCTGGACTCCAAAGTCGTTTAAAGTTAATTTTAAAACAGTTATTCAGTTCGGGGGGTTATATTCGTCAAAAATAAAACTTATGAAATAAAGTAAAAGCTTGAAAAAGATCAAAGGCAAAACTAATCATCAGGCGCGTAGCGAGGGATTTGCAATGGGGGGGGCTGTTTTGGAGACTGGAAGCAACATCAAACGATCTTGACCTAGGTTTTGATCGGTCGTCACTCAGATTGAGTCGATTTTTTTGCCAAATTTAGGTGATCTCCAAAAAATAAACTAAAAATAGAAATAAAGGTCTTGACTCATATTGAGTCGGTTTTTCTGTCCAATTTCAGGTGATGTCCAAAAATAAAAAAATAAATAAAAAAAGGAAAAAGGTTTTCAACCAGGCTGAAGCTCAGTTTTTCTGGACAAAATCACATTAGGTCCTTGACCAATTCTCATCGCCACTGCCAATGGGAGGGAGGGCAATTTTCGTTTTTAGTGCAAAAATCGGCCTTAAAAGTGCTAAAAACGGGATATTTTGCATACACTTCAGGCCAATGGAGAGGCTTTCGCCCCCCCGCTCCCCTTGGCTACGCTACTGTTAACTATCAAAATTTGATCAGTAGTCAGAAATGCTTAAAATGGGCTTTATCAAAAAAATCTACCGAATAAGTGGGAGGGCTAATAATTCAATCATAGTTAATTACCATTTATTCTTCTTAATCTTGCTTCATAACCCTACCCCCAATCATTTTTCTCTACAAAATATAGACAAATGAGGCTTAATACTTGCACATTTTTTTAAATAATAATTTTTTGGTTAATTACCGGCAGGTAATATCCAGTTTAATTATAACTATTTGTTTGGCACCATTTTACAACCAATGGTTTTAACTCAAAACATGCCTAAAATTAAATTATTTTTGCTAAATATTGCAAAAATTTCGTACGCTCGGGGCTCTTTCTCAGTCCACCTTCTCTCCGGCAGCTGAGGGCTGCGCAATCATAATTTCGTTCAGTTTTTTAAACAATTCGAAGCATTAATCTTTTTTATGCAGGAATATTTCCCTGCTTGAGTAAGTTATGTGTTTTAATGACAGTGGTAAGCAGTGTTCCCTCTAAGCTGTGCCCGTGTGCACGCGCACACAGGTTTCAGAGACTGCGCACACGCATAACTTTATTGCGCACAGACATGTTGTTGCACAGACATATTTTTGCACTGTGCAATAAACTTTTCGGGCACAAAAACCGCTTCAATTCTAGGTAAAGACCTTTTTTTTGTTTTGTTTTTCGTCTTCACCTAATTTCGTGCTCAAAAGCCATTCTAATTCTGGGTGAAGACCTTCTTTGTTTTTTTTTTTTTGGTCTTCACCTAATTTACAAACATAAGTCACTTCCAAAAAGCACGCACACACTAAAATTTCTGTGCACACAGACTACAAAAAATTAGAGAGAACATTGGTGGTAAGGTAGGGCTATGGAGCACATCAATCAAGCTATACTCCAGCTAATGAGCATTGAGCCAAAAAAGCCGCTTTTGCCAATTACGTTCTAGTTGAAATCTTCTAGAAACGTTTGTTTTTGTTGGTTATGCGACTGAACCTAAATGGAACAATGTATTTTAGTGAGTGTGGATAGGGCGATAGAGTATGGAGTTTGAATTAATAGGCGGGCAAGCTAAAGCGGATATATTACTCGCATGTTTGAATGAATTAATGAATAATTGAATCAATGAGTGAGTTTTAACCGCATCATAATATTATTTTGAATGCAATTCATAGTTTCAGCGCTAGAGATCGCTCTTAAGCGCTTGATAGGTAGCAAAAATGTACTTGTCTTGTAAAAAATGAAGTTAAAAAAGTTATTGTGTCCTTCTATCTTAGAATAGGCAAAAGAAAATATAAAAGAGTTTTTGTAGGAAATTCGACTAAGACTGAATTTGAATTTACAGCACCCGTCGAGGTTAGGAAATGATACTCAGCAACTGCTTCAATGCTTCATTGGCGTGTGCATTTTGACTTAAGTTTGTGCAAAACAGTTATTTTTAAGCAGATCAAAATAAGCAAAAATTCTTTGAACAATTGAATATTGTACCTACAATAAAAATTAGGTAACAGTATACATGGTATTTACTATTTACTTTTTAAAATTCAGTTTTGTTTTGTTTTTTCAAAACACAGTTCATATTTTTTGCGGTCAAAAAGTCAAGAAATAAACTGAAAAAAAAACAGCGCTAAAATTAGGGAAAATAAGTCATAGTATGCAGAAGAATAATTCGTGACTAAAGAAAACACAACAAAATTTAAAAAACTTATGTAATTAAATACACGTATATAGCAGGAAGCTAGAGTACGATATGCAGCTTTGTTATAACACAATTCAGGGTTAAATCGTGTAGATATTTTTCAATTTAGCAGTTTTTAGTAAAGCTGAAAAAATAACAAACAAAAACAAAAATTTTCTCAATTCTAAAGCGATGCTGAGTGATATTTTTCAAGAACTCTGTTTGCCACTTCTCTGTGCTTTAAAAAAGTCGCGGCAAAAGTTTATCACTGTAGAGACGGCCAAAGCTAGAACACAACTAATATAAAATAATTAGAACTATCAGAATTATTCTCGTCACGTTATCGTCAAAGTAAAAAAGTCGTTGCAATTCGTAGTTGCCAAAAATTGGAGATTTATTACGTTCATTAAAAAGCTACAGTAATATTACGCAAAAAGTAGAAGTCGACGACCAGTTTACTTTCCGAAAACAAAAGAAATGAGACAGTTTAGTTTATAGAATGTAGACCAGGACATGGTATAATGAATAAATCAGATTTTTTTTAATGCAAATAATGTTTTTTTTCAATACCTTTTTCAAAACTTCAGCTGCAAAACCTACAAACATATAAAAAGAAGCAAACAGTTTTGGAAAACTCAAGAACGAAACTCAAAAGCTCAAAGGTTTAGAAATTATAAGCTTATGTATTCACGTCTTGCCTGCATTATAGACCGTTATATACGTTCATTATACACGTTCAGCATCAAAAGAAGATGAGAAGCTTAGAGTAAATACAGGTGCCAGCTTGATTTAATGACCGTCGGTCCTTTCCACTAACTTCTGGCCAAAGCAGCTTTTAAGTTGAACAAATAAAGAAGTTGCAATAAAAAACTTGGCTTTAATTGGAAAACACTTGAAGCAGGCAAACAGCATACCATGCCTACAATCTTTTGCTGAGAAAGTGGTCAGAATTCGGTGTCATTTTAAAGTGCTGCTGCTGTCACAAAGGAAGAATCACCGAAAATTAGAATCTAAACAGACTGCTAGTAGGCAAGAAAGTTTAAGGAAAATCGTGACTCAAAACTTATACCAAGCTGCCTGGCCATCAGTGTTACATGTCATGATAATTTTCGTGACGTCACACATCCACGAATGCAAAATGCTTTGCTGAGTAGGTCGATTAATCAATTGATTAGTTTTGGCGCCACAATGATCTTGTAGGACCTACATGATTTCACTACTATTAACAGGATTTGCGAAGAATGGAGTAGGTTATTATTTAAGAAAAATCTGCAGAGTAAAATGTTGAGAAAATCGGAGTTAAAAGCTAGGCTAGTGCTAGTTTTCTTAATTTTCTTTGCTTTTATATACTTGGGATTTACGCAAGTAAATTATATTAACTGTATCCAGAAGAAAAAGATTTTGAAAACTAGAAGCATAGCCAACAACGAGCTTATTTCGGATTCCAATTTAAAAGACTCTGATGAAACATCGAACTTGAAGTTATTTCAGCCAACTTTGGATTCAAGGCAAAAAGTAAGAGCTTTAACAACGCTGGTGTCATCTCTTCCAAAAGACGAGGAAGTTACTGAAAAACTAGGCTCATTAACAAATGCTTCTACTCAAGAAATGTCATGCAAGGAAATCCGTTCGTTGATGTCTGAACAAAAGATCTCATTGACAGAATTTCGGTAAGATTTTGCATTGGTAGCAGACTGGAGTATAGCAATTAAAGCCAGAGAGCTGGGGCACATCGTAGTTGCGGGTCCTCATAACGGAAGTCAGCGAAAACTTAAATTTTTTTACCTACACTTTTTTATTTAACAAATTTTCAGCCTCTTTTGTTCATAACTTGTTCTTAACTTTATTGGAGATTAGAGTGACTCAAGTTTATTCTTGCTTGGTAAAAAGTTGTTTTTGTCGTAGATCATGATTACTGGTAGGCAAATCAACAGTGATGGGCACAGCGGCGCTGTTCACCAGCGGGCGCTACTAGCGGCACTACTTTTTCGGTAGCGGTAGCGCCGCTGCTTTTTTTCGTCACCAGCGACAAGCGGCAGCGCCGCTGTTTTTTTAGCCGAAAAAGCGGCAGCGCTTCAGCGCTGTTTTTTAAGCAAATTTTCTGCCGCTCCTGCTAATAAACTCCTTCCAAGACTTTTTCAATTCACATTTTCACATGTTACCGTTTGGAGTCTTTACTCACCGCTTGTTTCACTCTGCTCTTGTTACTTCGTTATTTCAGTTTAGTAGAACATACAAGACCTTTGTGACGTTTTGTCGTTGCTCTTATACTGTATGTATATTGTATAGGCGAGTTTTATCGCACATGGTCCGATTTTTTCTCAATCGAAGTTAAACAAATAATATGGTCTAGTAGCGGATCAATTTGAACTGATAAAACCGATTATTTCAATAAAGACGATTTCGAGCAGTATCTCTTTAACGAAAATGCAATAATTAGAGTTCGATAAATTGCTAAAAACTTGCAGATCGAAAAGACGATTTTCCGCGATATTTCCTCAAAATGCTAGCGTTTAGTACAACAAATGAAGATGATTTGTTGGCTATTTGGTCACAGACCACAGTATAGATCGTGCACTGCGAATAGAACAGTACAGTATCTGGCACGGAGCCAGGGTAGTGTGTTTGGAGGAGGGGGGCGCAAAAACTTGGGCGGGGGACGCTTACGCAGCCGAGACCAGACGAATTCGGAATGCCGCAGCGATCTGGTGAATATTTCGCTCCAAACCCTATGTTATCCTTCTTTGGTATGGATTTTGCCCTCAAATTTGGAGGTAAAGACTAAAAAAATAAAAAAAGTTCTTCATCGCAAAGTCTAAGGCTATTTGATTACGTTCACTTGATCTGTCTTGCTGTTTCATAGAAAAAAGCGTTTGTGGTTACCTGTTTTGGGGCAAAAGTTTGCTAGTTGTGCTACTACAAAAGTTTACTCTCGCTTGCGGAGCTCAAGCAGTGATTTGGGGGGACACGGCTTGAAATGCCATCCCCCAAGCATAGGCGTAGCCAGGATTTTTGATTGGGGGGGGGCAAACCAAAAATCCCATGCAATGAAGTCATCAGAAATTTTCGAAAGAGAAATTTTTGTGGGACAAAGATATCGTAGAATGCAAGATCAGAAGCCGTGGCCTGGTTTGGCACTTAACCGAGAGTTTTTTAAAAGGAAAGGGCTTAAACCAAAAGTTACAAATGAAAATATCTAAATTGGAGACTTGTGTAAGTAAACTAGTTTATTCAAACGTATCACAGACGGGGATCTGGGGACGAAGCCCCCAGTCGCTGGGCGATTTTTCGTAAGTTTTTTGAAAAAAAAAGCTATTTTACTGCCATTGGATCACATATCGCACGTGTTCACAACCATTTGAAAGAAGTAGATTATTAACATTTGAAAGCCAATTGAAAAAATTAATTTGTTTCAATTCCCCTTTTACTTATAATTTGGTCGAAAGAACGTTTGTAATTTTGCAGTTTGGGGTTAAATTTTTATAAGTATTTTAGTAGTAAATAATCCACTCGAAGATTTTTCTTATTTTTGTTTTGACATGAAAATAACCAGTTGTAGGAGTACATGTACGGTTAAGAGGCCCCACGCCCCTCAATTTAAATTCAATAATTTGTTCAATGAGCATTTCTCATAGATAATTTTTTTTTCAAACGCACTTTTTAGCGTAAAAACTAGCGAGGTGGATGGAGGTGAATTGTTACTGAAAACCGTACAATGGATGGTTACGCTTAATCACCATGTTATTGCGCGGGCCGGATTTACATTGTGCGGCGCCCCTGGCACTTTAAAGATTTTCGCAACATCTTCCTGCCAAACATAAGTGTGGACCAAAAATAAAGTCTTACCATCTGAGCGCAGGGCTTCTGGCACTGGGCCATATGGTAAATCCCACCCTGTTATTGCATTACGTTTTTAAAAAGGTTAGATGAGAGCCCGAGGTAGCAACTTTTATGTTAAAAACTCTTAATTTCAGCCGGGTCATACATTTTAATTGATTGGCAAAAATTGAATTTAGAGGGCCCGGGACCCTGGTCGTCAATATTATTGTTAATTACTGTTGTAGGCAAAAAATGCTAAAAGAAACTACAACTGATGAAACAATAGTTTTTTGTCACATTTTTATCATAGGTAGCATTTCAATTGGAGGGGGCCCGGGCCCCCTGGCCCCCCCCCCTTTGGCAACGCCTATGCCCCGTGGCGCCGGGCCTGAGTAATTATGTCAATGCGTAGTAAAATAAATTTTGCAACAACAGTTAACACTAAAACTAAGAATTGAATTTATAGTGAGCTGAGAATTGAACGAACAAATAGAACCAGGTAATAAATAAGCTTCAAAGACTACTTAGTTATGGAGTTATACTCGTAGAAAAAACACTCAGTGTAACATGAATCGCATTGAGCATCATTTGCTTAACATGTTCGTCATTACTACGTATCTCCTTCGACTTCGTAAACACCAATATCTTAAACGCTCGATCTACTTTTGTGTCAAAGTTGGACGAAATCATCGCACGGACGTGAATCATCTACCATTTCTACAAAACTCCAAGAAATGTTTTAAAACTCCGTCGATTGATAAATTTTCCTTTCGGATCTCTAGGCGAGGAATTATTTTAGTGGTTGAGGGCCGAGAGCATAGGCGTAGCCAGGATTTTTGATTGGGGGGGCCCAAACCACAAATCATACGCAATGACGTCATCAGAAATTTTCGAAAAAGTAATTTTTTGTGGGGCAAAGATATCGTAGAATGGAAGATCTGAAGCCGTAGCCTGATGGCACTTTGCCAGGACTTTGGTAATGGGAGAGGGCGAAACTTAATTGTTGAAAAGTGTAAAAGTCTAACTTGGAAGACGTGTTGAGTAAGCTTGTTCAAATTTAGTTGTTCAATCCTCTTTTTGCAATTAAATCCCAAAACACGCTTAGAATCTTTCATTATGGTGTAAAATTTTAATTGTAAGTGATTTGGTCTATAGGGGGAAGTAACGAACATTGCCTCCTGCAATACTTTAGCAGTAAATGATTAAGTTTATATTAACGTTAAACGAGGGCCTGGGGTGGCAACTTTTAGGTCAAAACTCTTAGATTTCTCACAGGTTTTGCATATAAATTGTTAAAAATTTGCATTAAGGGGCCCCTGGCCCGGGAACCTAGGTCGTCAGTCAGGGGCCCTTGGGCTCCCTGTTTGCCAGTTAGAGGCCATGTAGACCCTTGCTTGTCGGTTAGGAGCCCAGGCCCCCTGGTTGTTAATTAGGGGCCCTGGGGCTCCCTGGTCGTGAGTTAGGAGTCCCGGGGCCCCCTGGTCGTCAGTTGGGGACTCCAGGACCCCTTGGTTGTTGGTCAGGGGCCCTGGGGCCCCCTTGTCGTCAATTAGGATAGCCCCGGGGCCCCTCGTTGTCGGTTAGGGGGCTCCTGGCCCCCTGGTTGTTGGTTAGGGGCCCCCTGGTTGTTAGTTAGAGCCCTGGGGCTCCCTGGTTGTGAGTTAGGGGCCCCGGGGCCCCCTGCTCGTCAGTTAGGCACTCCGGGGCCCCCTGGTTGTGGGTTGGGAGCCCTAGGGCCCCCTGGTTGTCGGTTAGGGGCCTGGGCCCCCCTGGTCGTCAGTTAAGGGGCCCCCTGGTTGTTGGTTAGGGTCCCTTGGTTGTTAGTTAGGGGCCCTGGGGCCCCTGGTTGTCAGTTATGGGCCCCCTGGTTTTCAGTTAGGGGTCCCGGACCCCCTGGTTGTCGGTTAAGGATTCCAGGGCCCCCTAGTTGTTAGTAAGGGCCCCCTGGTTGTGAGTTGGGGGCCCCGGGACACACTTGTTGTCATTAATATTATTGTTAATTACTGTTATGTGCGTAATTACTGAAAAAAAACTGCAACTGAACATCACCATTCGCCAGGCTATGTTGTCATAACTTTTTGTCGTTAGTGGTATTTTGATTGGGAGGGGCCCGGGCCCCCTGGGCCCCCTGGGCCCCCCCTGGCTACGCCTATGGCCGAGAGTGTGATAAACAGATCGACTGCTTCAGAGCTATAAGAGCCGGGACAGAAATGTATAGAAGCTGAATGAATACTGTATGTCATTGCCCTTTAATGGCAAAACCTTAACTTGATTGAGTCGATATTTCTTATTGCCTTTCGTTTGTGTAGAAAATGCGATAAGGAATTTAACTTCCTAGTGTAACTTCCAGGGGTAACTTCCTAAGTAATTTCTAAAGCGCTGGTTTAAAATCAGCATTTTGAAATGCTTGTTTTTTTAGAAAGAAGCAAGTAAATAAAAGGCTGTAAATAATTAACTTTCGTAAATAAAGTTGAAATTTCACCATTAGATACCATATTTGAATGCCATCGTTTTTTGTACTATTTACTTTTTTAAAGTAGCGGCAGCGGCCGCTGTTTTGCATGCAAGTACAGTACTTCCTCGATTATCCGGTCTAGTCGGGACAGCATTTCTTCAAAACCTGAACGGATAAGTAAAAAAACCGCATAATTGAATTTCTTTATTTAAACCAAAACAACGCAGCAAGAAGCAGATTCGAATAAACGAGGTTCAACATCAAATAATGTACCGCATTGAGGGATCTCAGTACTTTTTTATTGAAAGCAATGTAAATTTGCATGATCGTTAAAATTACAGTAGGGCTATCTATTGCCCCACATTAACTGGAAAAGTGTTAGTTATATCATAAATTATTATCTGACCCAATGGACGAATAATCGAATGCCGGATAAACGAGGTACGGATAATCGAGGAAGTACTGTAGCGGCAGCGGCGCTCCTTTTTTTTTTGAGTAGCGATAAGCGGCAGCGCCGCTGCTTTTTTTGCCAAAAAGCGGCAGCGGCACTACTTTTGAAGTAGCGGGTGCCCAGCTCTGCAAATCAATAATGACAATGCAGAAAAGGCCAAGAAAACTCTGCTACTTACAAATGCGTTGTATCAGCTGGTGTTTTAATGTATTTTTTTCATGCTGAAGCAGGCATTGTTCTTAATTGTGGGGGAAGATGAGCATCGTGTTCTCATAAAATTGTTCTTTTTATAACAATAAGTGTATAACGTTAACTGCTAACCGACGTTTATATGAAAAAAAGGATGAAAATCATTTATTTTTGGTCTGAAACAAAATTCATATACTAAGTTTGGGCCCGAACTTGTGAAATACCAATTTTAAAAGACCTGAGCAATTACCTTCTTTGCCTTCCCCTTAGTTTGCCTTTTATCTTGACCTAAGTTATTGCTGTACATTTTATGGTAGTAGACAGTTTCAAAAGCTAGTTGCAAGTAAATACCGAGCCCTAAAACAGCTTGCCGATTCTATCTTGCGTTGACGAATACAGGTTTTTTTATGTTTTACAGAAAGCAAAATAATTTGGGCAATCGAGGAGTTTATTTTGTCACTGCGCGTGGTGCAGATAATAAGGTGATTGATGTCGTAGTGAAAATTGCCACTCTGCCAAAGAACAGAAGTAGAGATGCATATATTTACAGGTACTAATCATATCAAAAGCATAAGAATTAATTGAAGTTACATTAGTCAAAAGTCAACCTTTTTAAACGATCAGTGTTCAAATAGATAGAGCGTATGCCACTGAAACAGTATACTCGGGTTCGATTCCCAGTCGGGTCAAACCAAAGACTATAAAAAATTGGTATTGCCAGCTTACCTGCTTAATTGACTTTCGGCATTAAAAGGAATGGTGTGAAGCCTCCACCGAGTGTAGTAGACAGGGGGGCACTGGGCAGGTGGCAGCTTGACTTAAAGACCGAAAGGGCCCTTCGCTCTCTCCTGGCCAAGACAACTTGGTGAGCAAATGTAATTACAATTTCTAAATATGAACAACAAACAAAAACGATGTTTTATTGTTAATTCTTGTGTTTGTACGGTACGTACTGAGCTTTTGTTCTTTACACTTCAACACTGCAGAGTAAACGTTCTGCTTTCAGCTTGCTATTTTTTTGTCTGGCTGTCAGACCACCAGCATGTCAGGTAACAGTTGGCCAAAACAGAAAACAAGAAGTAAAAGCATTTTTCAATAATACAAAGACATGGCCAGTTCAAGAATCGGACAGGAAGAATCAAACCTACAACAAGTTTTAGATGATTGTCAAGAAATTCTTTTTATAGTCATTTTGATCAAAGTTTTTCCCGAAAAGTCTTTTTTTTTTTCTATGAAAACATTCAAAACAGAGCTAGCAACATATTTGGAAAAAAGATGAAGAAAACTTTACACGCTATTAATCAAAAAATTTGCTTCAACTATTTGCCTCGTTTTCGAATCAAAAATGGCCTAAGCAAACTTGTGCAATGAGCAAAAGTTACGCTTTAACTATTCGTTTTCGTCGTAGTAAACCCAATATGCACCATGTACGTACATTGTGCAATAAATTGCACATTTAATACTGCACGCGCCAGTATCGCTATCGGCTGTTCAAAAATTTTGCAACGCTTTTATAACGATTTTAGTTTCATTTTCGATTGTAAATCTAATACTGAAACCTTCCTGATATGATGAAAAATTGCCTATTGTCGAACTTTCTGCGACTGTTAGTTGGGCCTTGGGAAGAGGAAAGTTTGCTCAGTTTTGAACTTTTTTCAGAAATATAGATTCTGAATGCTTTCAAGTATATCTAGCAGCGTAACCCAGTTCTGTCTCCTTTGAGAGTAAATTTTCATGTAGTTATGAGTTTGAAATAATGACAATATTTGGTCTTGCCAATTTTTTTTAACCTTCTTCTTTTCTCAGAGCCTTATCACTCTCAAATGATAGACAATTTCCTAATTGCCTTTCCGAAAATTGTCAGACATGCTCAAAAATGAAGCAAATTGGTCTTGTCATTGTTATAATTTTTAAAATGGCAACATTGAGTGATGCTGCTGTATTTTCCAGTACTGGCATTTTCAAAAACAGCATTTTTCAAGGCACAAATAGTTACTGTAATGCTTATGTTTTATTCTCATTTCAATGATCTTAAGTTAGTATCTCATCAAAACAAACTTAAAAGCTACTTTTTACTGCATAATAGGTACAAAACTGCGCTGAAAGAAATTCGAGTTCTCCGTAAGTTACGCGACTTGAATTGGTTTGGAGTCCCAAAGCTTTACGGTGCTTGCGTTGCTCCGAATGAAATAATGTACGCAGTTTCCCGCGTCAAAGGAACGCCGCTCTGCTCTGGAGTTGGAGCTAATTCAACATGTCTAGTAGTTCGAGAGCTGAATTCCTACATTTTACACACAAGCAAGCCAACTCTTGCAACTTTGACATTCTTATCCAAGGTAAGACCATTTTTTGCCAGGTGTTGCTTTAGCATTAACATGTTTTCTATGCTAATCTAATATTCTAATTTAATTTAGCGCTACGAAGCTTATGAGATTTTTACCTGCGCCAGAGTAAAGATTGGTAATTTCTCCCAAAATTCTTAATCTTGAAAATACGCAGCAGCCTGTCTTAAAATCAGGATTTTTTGACAAGGACAAAGTCATGTAGCATACAGCTTATTCATTACCATAATGAATTGCTTATAAAAGGAAGAAGATGAGGTTATCTTTATCAGCACCTAATTATTTCGTATCAACAAGGCTGCTGCGAACTCGGAAAAACTCGAACTTGAACTCGAACGCGAAAAAATAAATTTTCTGAACTCGAAAAAAACTGTTCGAGTTTGAGTTCATTAAAAAAATTAACGATCAAAAAATTGTCGGAAAAAATATTTTTTGTTAATCATGCCGTGTAAGTTGAGATTGCCTTTCATTTGCTTATGCGGTAGCGACCTAGAAAAACAGCGTATATACAAAAGAGAGCGATTAAATCGAAAAATAAATCTAGTATTTTGATCAGCCAGAACTCGAATTCGAAAAACTTGATATTTTTGCCGAACTTGAAATCGGAAAAATTAAATTAGAGAACTCAAACTTGAACTTACTAAAATAGGCTTAACTCGAATTTGAACTAGAATGAAAATCAATCGAGTTAGCGGCTCTTTTGTATTTTTTTGAGCTTTGAAATTACTGTAGCTACCCAAACGATGTAGGGCATTCATCATTGCATTTCCTGCAGCTCTAAGTAAAGATCCCAGTGATCTTTGACATAAAAAATAATAAAATTGCTACTTGTAACCAACTTATCGTCCGTTATTAACCAGTGAAACAGGAACTTTGGTTCCCAGCTCCACACTCTAAATTGCACTGCTATCATAAGACTTTACTATAATTCTAGTTGACGTGCTTTTTCCATCAATTTGAAAGGGATAGTGTTTTCATGGAAGATTTAACCGGGAGCAATTTATTTTATTCTCAAGAAACATTTGATTTCTATGTGGTCGATGCTGATTCGCTGATATTTTATGGAGATACTCCAATCAATTCAGGGTAAGTTTCATAAAATCATAATAATATTTTCACGCCGAAACTGAAACAGGCCATTTTGTTTTAGTGGTTAGAGCGCTTATTTCTATTTGGATCGTGAAACTTTATGGGTTTATTGCCGGACTAGTCGATTTGGAGAGAGCTTTGCCAAAGTTTCGCAATCTGCTATAATATCTCGCCCAAGCGCAAGCGAACTCGTCACACGTTTCAGAGAAGCCTAACCCAACGAATGTAAAGACGTTTTAATTTTGTACCAAAAAGTAAAAGTGCCATCATTTTAAGTTTTTGACTTATCAAAAAAAAGCTACAGGAAAACCTAACAAATACCTCAATAAATCAATTTTTTGGCTGTAAAGTTGTTCTGTGACTGTTTACGTACGTACACGATCCTATAATGTTGCGGAGTCAAGCAAGTTGCATGTTTGTTTTATGGTAGCATGCATTTGTGGCTTACCTATAGCAGAAACTTAAAGGAAAATTGCTTTTAAATTATCACTTTCAAAAAAATTTCAGAAATTATGTTAAACTGAAAAGTAGAATCTAAAATATTTGATATCTGCTTGGAGTTGCAACAAACTACACTTCAGAGATGGAACCGGTGTGGATTTTCTCAACCCGACCCGACCGGTAAATTTCAAAATCTACGCCGGTTGACTGGCCGGTCGACCGGCCGGTTGACCGGTTTCTGACCGACCCGGTTAACCGGTTTTTGTTCACTGTTCAAAGTATGTAATTTTAAAAATTTCAAAAGGGGGCGGCATGGGTGAGGTGTTAAAATTTGTGACTTCGGACGGGGATGTCAGAAAAAATTTCAAAACAATTTTTGCGTTGTTTGCAAAAATAACTCAATTTTAAGACCTTTTTTGGTTAAATTTCGGTTTGAAAGGGCTGTTTTGATCAGCGCACAACGTGCACAAAATAAGCATAAAAAGAACTGGGGGCACAAACTAAATTATTAGACGTTGTTTCTCATGATATTATGTGGAAATCCAAGAAACGAAGTTAAAATTTTTTAGCTATTAACTGGTGACAGATTATTTGCCATATAGCGAGCAGCAAACACTAACTGTTATGACATTGGCTAGAAAATATTCAAAATATAATGTGCCCCTGCAGTTTGTAGAAATTCTGCTACTTCAGAACAAGCCATGGCTAGTTAGATATAAAAAAATAAGACCTATATCTTTCTTGCCCAGTGTAGAGTATGGTAAATTTAAGTTAAAAAAAGCTTTTCAAAGCGGCAAGATTTTAGCATGTACTAAAAAATCTGAAATCTGCGCCATTTCTACTCTCAATCTGATTAAAATGATGCTAAAATACCCGGTAGCGTAAGCCTCTTCCACATGCATGCTTTATTATAATCTGATTACGCGATTGTAACGTATATTTTGCACGGTTTTGCTTTGTGCCGTGGCCTAAAGTGGGGGGACTATGGCACAATGGTCCCCCCCAATAGTACGCCCCTAGATGTCCATGCCATAATGGTCACAGCATATTAGTCACTGCTTGAAATTATTCAACAAGTGTTTTTAAAAGGTGTGGTTTGTTAATACCGTTTTTTATAAAAAAATTAATGTTACTTACAATAAATATATATTGTCTATATTTCGATTGATGCTTAAATGTTTTTTAGTTGCAAGAAAGGAGAATTTAACCGGTGTTTCAACCGGTTTGACCGGCCGGTCGAAGAATCTCGACCCAAGCGGTAACCAGACAGGCCGGTCGACCGGACCGGTACAGGTCGATCCGACCGGTTTCCATCTCTGCTACACGTAAAAAGGCTGCATATAACATCATCAAGCATTAATTAGTGTATTTTCAAAATTTAAGATTTCTCTGAAGTTGATGATTGATAAAAAGTATACTTACTTCAAAGTTTTCGAAGATATTTTAGGATGCTCAAGATTATTTTTGAGATAAATTGAAAATGACGCTGATGGTGTAACTTAGCTATCAAAAATTATTTTGACAGCTAAGATGACGTCAAAAAACCTTATTAAGTAGTAATTTTTGTGCAACTTGAAGCAAGAACCAAACTTATGTGTCTTTGGTTTTTTGTTTATTACGACTTTTTATGTCTTTCAAAATCATGATTTTGAGTGCAGCTTCCTTTTGAAGTTGCATTTTACGATCTTTTCACAGTAGTTTTTTGTGTTATTTACTGTAAAAAACAAGCTCTGTATTTTATTAGGATGTCGTGCAAGAACGACAAAGAATGCAGAGGTTTTTCGGGAAATTTTTGGGACCACGCATCATTGAACAGAAAAATTTATTTTTACTGCCAAGAATACAAAGGAAACTGTGTGGATTATGTTTGCGGGTAAATTATGTCAAAATTCATGCAATGCAAGTTTGTTGGTTCATCCTCATTTATCCTCTACTCCCGAAGAAGCGACGGCGGCGCTTTTTTTTTTTGAAAAATCCGCATCCGCTTACAAATTGACTATGGTTCAAGGTTTCTGCTTCAGTAATTAATTTCTTCTCAATTTGGTTGAAATATAAAGTCATATGATCTGATTGTGACAATTTTTCAGCACTCCAATGGTAATTTTGTCATTTTTTACCGCGTCGCCTTGACCCGGGGCAAACGAAATGACCTAACACTCTTTGAGTCAAGCAGCCCCTTGTCCACCTGTCCGTCTACCGCATACGATGGAGGCTTCACCCTGTCTCTGTAGTAGCTGAAAGTCAAGCTGCAAGAAGCTGTGAATATCAATTTTGTAGTGTCTGGTTTGAATCAACGGGGAACCGAACCTGGGTTTACCATTCAGCAGCAGACGCTTTATTTTAGGAAAGAAAATCTACTTTGACCGAATATTTTAATTTAATTAACAAGAGACCTGACTTTCATTTAAATTTTAACTCAAGCGAAAACAAAACGAAAAAAATTGAATGGATTTTTTTGGTTTTCATTTTTTTAATACGAGGTTATACTAATATTATTATTGTTTTTAGTGGCTTTACCTCTTCGTTTCAAGTTTGTGGAGTTGGAAGATGGCTGGTATCCACACTTTATAGATCGGTGCCTAGATCAAGTTTACCAAAATTCAACGAAATCAAGAAATGCATGACGGCTTTGCGACCAGAAGATAGATGCACTTTTGAAACAGCTTGCAAAGCTTTTTCTTCTGAACTTGCCTCGTATCAGAAATATCTTAACGGAAAAGCTGCCTAACAATATGCAGCCGCTAATGATCGAAGGAAAAAGGTCATGCCTCCGAAAACTTGACTTTCGCTTGATGGGATTAGATGAAAAGTCGGCGTCGTTTCTTTAAAGATGGTAAAAATTCGAAGGAGAAATTGTTGGTTGGCCCCACCTATCGCATGAAAATTGAAGACAAAAGTTGCATTTTTGCTACACGTGTGGTAGAGTTTGGAAAAAGTTTGCACAAAAATACAAAAACAATATCACTTCGGAAATCGAACTCAAAGTTAGCAACGTTTCTATTTTAAATCTAACACTCTACTAACTAGTCTACATTGTGTCGTTAGGCAGTTCAGGAGTGTGATAATGTCTCCTAATAACCAATAATGCGACGCAAAAAAAAGAGTTAACCAATATGAAAGATCTCATTTTAATTTAAGTTTCATTGAAACTTTATTGGTTCTGGAACGATTTTGTTTGAAAGCTTTTTGTAAAGTCTTAGTTTATATGCTGCTGTTTACTTAGTTTTATTCTTTTTTTTTCAAATTTTGAAATTCCCTTAGTTGTATGTTTTGATTAACGCTACGTAGGCAATTAATTTTTATTTTTTATACGTGTGCTACATTATACTATCAGTTGTATTACGATTTAATTTTATCAAAAATTTTGTTGTTATTTTGTATTTGTGTTCTATTTTTGCTCCTGTTTTTTATATACAAAATTGAGTTGAAATTAATGTGGCTTTGTGGTCAATAATGTTAACAAACAATTATTGGTTATAGTAAAAAACATGGTATTTGAATCTAAACGCCAAAGTTTGATAAGTGAATATTGCTAACGCTACAACTTAATGATACCGATAAAAAGAAATCACTTTTAACTTTATTTTGAGCTGGAGGGGCAATAATCAACTTGAAAGAAATGCTCTCTTGGTTTTTTTATGATACATCTCTTCAGAAAAAAAAAATTTACCACAAATTAACTTGAGTTTATGTTAAATGTATTCACAACGAAACCCTAAAAACTTTTAGTTGCTCAGGTAAGAAGAAGTTCCCCAATTTTGAGGTTTTACGAAGTCACTTTCCGAAATCTGCGCATTTTTGGCCATATTTACCTTGAATGACGTCATGAGACATTTCTGTTACGTGACCACATTATCTTAGGCTTTTCATGATTCAATTTCAAAAAACACTCCTTGTGCAAAATTTGAATTTTTTTCCAAAATATGGCCGTGACGTCACTGTGATGACGTAATCAACTCAAAACCAGCTCTTATGTTAAATTCTTGAGAACACCAACAAGCATGACACATTGATATTCCCATGACTTCTGGTATAAGAGTAATATGATGCCTACCTTCCGCGTAAAGGGCGTTGGCCAAACAGCCCGTGTAAAATAGGGTTAAACACTTCTCAAAAATATCAGAATTGTCTTGGGTCACTTTTTCAACTTTTTCACTGGATTATTGCTTCTATAGTCAATTTAGTTTTCCAGTCAACTAATAAAATAAAAAGCTTTAAAGATCAATTTGTATAAATTCTGCTGTAGCAAATGGTTTATAAAGTACGCTTATATAAACCAGATAAGTTTTTCTCCAGGCCATCTTATTCTAATGTTAAATCGGCCAGAGTCTTCTGTGAAATCCGCATTTTAACAAATAAGCAATCCACACCACACAAGACTATATGTTGTAGCACGCGGATGTGGTGGATCGTTGCTGCTGCAGTTACACGTTTATCTTCCTGTCGCAAGGCAGAATCAGACAGACAGGCTCTGAATATTAGATGATTTACAGTATTGCGATAAGTACTAAGCGCATGAACGAATCCGCACCTGCTTTGAAGCTTCCTTCGGTTCGATGTTCCTGTGCAACCACACAGTACTAATCATCGTAAAGCAACAACCAAGGACGCAACAACTTAATCAGAATCCTGGCAGAACTCAAACTTGGCAATCAGGATCGCCGCAAAAACGACACCTTTACACGCTCTGCGCCACGCCGCTAACTACTGCATATATGAAAGCATAAGAGCGTAATGACAGGAAAGCCGGCCTAGTGTCTATTTAATGATTGGGTTGCGAAACAGTTATTTCTATTTTATGTTAAGAATGTGAAGTAACAATGCAATTATTTTCGTTCTTTATAGCTTTAGGATGTAAATTCGCAAAGAAATATAATTACGTGACGAGTTAACGAGGTAATTTCGTTCATGGCTTTTGCAGCAATGCATTTTTATTTTTAGTGCCATAAATCAACAGCAATGAAAAAATTGTAGCGGGGTACCTTGACAGCGTAGTGGGCAAAAGCCAATACCCAGCAGCAATTGAAGTTTTCAAGCTTGTTGTTGAGTTAGCTTTTGGGGAATAAAAAAAGGCTTCATCTAACTTAACTAACTTTTAAAATAATCGAGAAAATTTTAAACACATCGTCTCTAAATTTGAGTTGCTATCCAACAAATACCATATATTGTTTAGAGATGGCATAGCAATGTTGAGGTCGAAATCGGTTCCCAAGCAGTGTTACAATTATAAACAATTATTTTATCCTTATTTTTTAGCTAAAAGCCAGATTTTAATGGCAACATTTTTGTATCTAGAAAAGACTTAGTAATTTGTCAACGTAGTTCTCGAGTTTTAGAGAATGTTGGAGAGAAAACTTTGAAAATTTTAGATTTCAACTGAAACACTACACCAAAAAAGACGTGAATTTTGAACTACCGTACAATATCTCAAAAACAGTAAGTTGTAGAAAGCAGAAATTTGGCGAAGATGCTATGTTTTTGAACTTTTTTTGTCATTTCGTCATAATTGTAATTGGATGGGATTCCTTTTTAAATTGCGGTAGTGAGTCAGCTGACTGCCTTTTTAAATGAAAACACAATATCAAGTTCGAGCACCGGGCCTTTTTCCATGGATTGTAATTTTTCACATATTGTGCAGCAAATTATAAGGCCTTTAGTCGAAATGGGGCGTAAAATCGTGAGGGTTTGAGTTTTTCTTTAACATATTTTAAACAGAATCAGTATACCCCCAGCGTACCGTCTTACAATCGAGCAAGTTGCCAATCGGTTAAAACAAACAAAGGTGACGTTTGTAGGGCCTCAATTTTACGCAGTGTATACCGGGCAGGCCCGGTCTGCAGACTGGTAAGGTGTACACCGGGGGTATACTGATTCTGGCTCAATAAAAAAGTATTTCGTAGATTGAATTGAATCACATTACGTATAAAACAAGGGCCAATTGAATGTGACTGCAAAATTTTTGTTGATAAGTTTATTAGAATACAAACTGTCATGACTCATGATATATTTTAAAACGCAATATCTTGGAAGTTTTAATGATATTACTGCACAGCTAGACTGTTTGAAATCATGCCAATAGTATCGTTTTGCGATCAAAACAGCGCATCAAAAGCAACATGACCGTGACTACTTAAACAGATTGCAAGTCTAACTTTACCCTTGGGCTAAATGTTAAAGTTCATATGAAGTTATGAAAATTACAACAGAGCAACAAACGTGCCGTTAGGGTAGGGTGATATTTTAACGTTTTTAAAATGTTAAAACAAAAAAAAATTAGACTATAATGAGCAAGAAAGTTTTAGCTAGTCAGGCTGAAACTAGAAAATTATTGTTCTTTTACTATATGAGGACTATTAGAGTAAAGATATTATTGAAGGCCATTGACATTGGCGTGTGATTACTAATCTAAGAACATAATTATAGCAGATAGACAATTATTCTTATCCAGCTACGTTCACCAAAAATAATATGCTGATGAAGAAGTGCAATTCAGTTTCTGAAACCAAGCTAGCGCATTTGAAAGTTTTCGGCGTCTTTTGGTGCGTCCTCGTCAAACGTCTACAGTAAATGCAATGTCCAGTAATTAATTAAAATTCTAGTTTTACTAAATTTCGTCATCAAAAGTTATAGATACCTTTTTTGTTCACTATAAGATTATAAGATGTGGTAAATCACTAAAATGTCTACAGCCGTGTCGGGCAGTTGTCAGAGTTTTGACTCAATTGGACGAGAAGTCGAGATTGCTCATGATTTGTTAGATTTTGTGCTCCGTTGTGTTTTCTTTTCTTTTGTCTCGAAAAATAAATTTGTGTAGATTATCGTCCAACAAATAGGTAGATGATGTCACTGTGGATGTTACAAACTACCACTAGCATTAAATTGGCCAAACAATGGCACTGCCTGCAATTGTTGTTAATTGCTTGAAAGAGCCTTTTTTTATGCATCGCAAAACTTTTTTCTCCATTGGGCGTCACTCAATCGCCTTGGGGGGGCTAACACAATCATTTCTCCTCATTTCAACTCAACATTATTTTATAACATTTTGTTTTAGATGCAGTAGCAAAAATTTTCAGCTAAACGAGTAAATTTTTGATTTAAAGCAAATGTTTTCGGAAAAGCTTAAGCAGATTTATAAATAAGATAACAGTTTTAGAATAGTAATCTTCATAAAATAAAAATCCGTACTACCTCAAAAAAGTTCTAATTCAATTTATTTTGCTCTAATTCATCCGCACCTGCAGTATGGGCTAATATTTTTTTGTTGTTTTAGCGCATATTTATCCTCCAGTCACCGAACAGTGTCAGACGCCAACTTATTGGAAAATCCGCGCACTTTTCATTGCAATGACTACTTTAAAATTAGAGCAATCCGCACCGGCTTTGGAGTTCCCGCTGATCCAATGTTTCTGTGCATTTCTTCGAATTCTTTTCCACTGAATCTGCTGCTTGTTCGAAGCCTCAAAGCAGAGATAATCATCGTGAAGCGTCTTATCCAAGTACGCAACAACGTGACCAGGATGCGGGTTGAGCCCAGATCATTCGATTAGGGTCGTCGTAAAAACGACGCCTTGACCCTCTCGGCCGCGCTGCCAAGAGGCTAAATGCGTGGGTATCAATAATGAAGATTGTGGGCTGAGACAAATTTCCACTAAAAATTTCAAAACTTCACAATCTTTACAGCTTAAAGTTGTAAAATTTGTGCATAGATATTTCGTAATCTCTCTCTTCCTCTAGCTTTTTCAAATGTGATTGTACTTCATATGTGAATCATTAGGTCAGGGTTGTTGCTTGACTAGGAAAATCAAGCAGGTTTATCGCAGCTTTCCTGTCGTGAAAATTACAATACCATGTTTGTTTTACAGCGATTGCGAACTTTTTTGCCAAAACAGAAATAAACTAGAAACTTAAAACTGAATGCGAAAGTCCTGAACTAGTAAGTACAAGAAAACAAATTCGACGGCCTTTCACAGCAAAACACTAAGAGTGACTCATCGCTCCTCAAAAAAATATGGAGATAAATTGGAGCAATTTATCGTTGAGATGAAGAAAAATTTGATGCCATGAGGAGAAACGCTTTTACTAAGTTCGTCTATTGGACTACAGGCCTTGTAATGGGGTGTTTATTTGTATTAAGATATACAAGAATTTGTGACGAGGCTATTACCGTTCGAACACCACCCAATTCCGAAGTTAAACAAATTGACAAACCAGAGTTTCATAGAATTCTGCCCAAGTCGGATGCAGCAATTCCTAACACAACAGTAGAATTTGAGACCATCAGCCAAAACAGCACCCTTATTCGCAACAAACTTATGGCAGCTGAATGGCTGAGCTGCGTGGATATTGAGAAGATTTACTTTGAAGCTAATTCAAAAGCGAGTAACCAATTCAGGTAAAAACTAAAACTTAGCGAATGTTGGTGAGAATAAATTTGCTCAAAAACAATTCAACCGTACATTTGTGCTTTTGCATTTCTTATTTGGAAGTTAATTGAAAGACAGAAAATCACAAAATATCATAATATGTTGCAAGCTTTGCTCCACTAATCTTTTTTCTTCATTTTTTTTTTTTTTGGCTACGCCCACTTCAACGCATCAACTCATGCTGGAACTGTCGTTACTACACATGACGAAATTGAAGTGGTGAAATGGCTAGATAGAATAAGCGAAGGTAGCGAGAATAGTTAGTTAGTTTTTTTTTGCTTTTCCAATCACCATTAATTTCATAAACTCTCTCGCAGTATGACATATCGGAACCGCATATTATCCGCGCAGGCAGACGTCGCTCATTTGATCCAAGTGTACGTACGAGTATCTTCATTTCAAAAAAATTAAAACCGGATGTCAAAAAAACGTGATCAAAAAGCAACGACTTCTTATACGACTAATTAGATAATTTTTCGAAGTTGAAAACACGGCACGCCGTTAATTTGCTTTTCACGTCCAAACATTACTCGACTAGATCGCTGCATGAATTTGTGACAAAACTACGAAGTACTAATTAACCCATTTACTCAATTGCAATTTTACTCTTGGTTGGTAATTCATCGACGTAAAAAGCTCCAAATTACACCAAGCATAGAAACAGACATCTCAAAAAAAATCCTGTAATCTTTTTTACTTTTTCTCGCAACGTAAATATTTTGCTTACTAATTTCAGGAAGGAGAACAAGGACGGTAACAGAGATGTATTCTTCACTCAAATCGAAAACCAGACTGGACATCTGATCCGAGTTGTGGTTAAACACGCCAGTCTGCACAATCTCAGTTCAGAAATGGAACTATACAGGTAAGTATTTGTAAAGTCAAATTATGCGTATAGATGTTATCGTGTTTGAATTTGATGGAGGATTGAGATTTACTTGGGGGGCCTGTTAAATCAAAATCCGTGATGCTAACAACCCCAACAGTTCGTGATAAAAAAGATAGATGTACGCTACCAACTCAAATAATCTTTGACCGGGCCAAATCAAAATAAAATCTTGGTGTTAAATACTCACTGTATTTTTTCGAAACATGTATAACGAGTTTGTAACCAGCATTTTCTCGCTTCAATCAGCTAATCTACACAGCTCATTTCCAAAGAATGTAACAGCAGTAGCAAACCATCGGAAAGATTGTGTCCAAATTGATAAGCCCGTGAGTTGAGCCCTTGGCCTCTTGTTCAAAAGACAAACTCAACAAATCAAAATGCAGTTTCAGGTAAACTGCTCCTGTCCAACCTCACCAACGCATAAAGCATCCTATAGGAAAGTTCTGTTTGCAGTCTATCGTCAGGCTGGCCACTATAATGGGTAAACTGCGTGGCCCTAGAAGCGGTAATAAAAAAATCGTTTTCAAACCCGCAAGGCTGAATTCTCAATTTCCTACCGTTGCAAAAACCTGCTGCGTTGGTTTTGTTTTCTTCCCAACTTTATGTTTGCTCTCTATTTACTGGAAAGATTTCGATACACAAAAATTAAATTATTTTATTTGTTAATTAAATGTTTAAGTAAAGTTCAGTATAAAACTTTAGTTTTTAGTTGTGAATACAAATTAAATTATTAATTTACGTTCCAGCTTCAATACATTTGCTTGTATAATATCTGTAGATATCGTAGCGCTCTACGTGAAATTGAAAATTTAAGAAAACTCAACTTTCGAAATTGGACTGGTATGCCAAAGTTGTATGGAGCTTGCGTCAAGAAGAATGACATCACTTATGTTGTCACCGAAATCTTGGGGCAGCCTCTGTGTACTGGAAATGGCACCGATATGCAGTGTGCTTTAACAAAACACATGAAAAAGTTTATGCAAGAAAGAGTTGACCGAGAGTATTCGACATTACTATGGTTGTCAAAGGTAGTTATCGTTATTATTTCTTTTTATTTACGGATAGGTTTACTGCTGCTTTTGCTACTTTTGTGTAAGTTTGTCATTTATTAAATGAGCAGTCATCATTTCTTAAAATGTTATGATTTCAGAAAACATCTGGCAAAAATTTTAATAACCCTATGCGGTTGAAACTTGGAATTCGGAGAACTACCCACCAGGGATGTGGAATCGGCAATTTTTGAATTGCTTCCGCTTCCACCACTTTCGTCTCTTGATGACGTAGTTTTGCTTGAAATTTTTGGATCTTAAAATTTTTTGGTTAAAATTTTTTCCAGATAAGTCATAATAAAACAGCTTTGTTATTATCACCTTAAAAACATCATATAGAACCAAATTATATAATTGTATTCAGTGGTTTGTCTTTGCAAGTATCTCCGCATGGTTGTAGTCAGGAATTCGGATTTGGAGCGCCCCTAAAGCAAAAAGTGCTGTTAATCGCATAGTCGTTAAGTTTCAGCTGATGCGAATTTCTCTGAAAGTTCTCCCAAATGTTAAAATAATCGATTGTTTGGGGTCTGGGGACGGATTTCCAAGCGCTCCGGATCAAAACTTATTTCAACTGCATCTGCGCTGTTAAGCACAAATCTTTACTTGGTCGCCTTGGAGCGAACCTTCTGCATTTGCAGAATTTTTTTTTTTAATAACTTGTTTGTGCATGTACTGGTTGGCTCCAAACTTTGCTGGTAACGCGTGTGTTTTTAGGACAACAAAATTTTAAAAAAACAGTTCAAGAATAATGCGGTTATACACAGTACTATATTAGAATAATTCTTGTCGCAAAAGGTACTAAGCAATAATTAAGACAAGCATTATAAAATCATATTTAAAAGTCATACAATATTAAACTCAGTTTGAGAGACGTTATGATGCTCTCTTCTGTTCGCTTTGTTTGCTTTTCAAGAATATATCATCGCAGAGAAAGAAATTAAACTGCTGAAACTGGAAAATTTGTTTATGTTGGTCAATGCTGTTGTATACCAGTATGGCCCCGAAAAATGGGCAAAGCTCCATTTAAAAGTAGTTTTGAGAAAATCTTTAAAGTTTAGGACAAAAATAGAAAGTTTTTGAACACTTATAATATTTTAAAAACAAGTGGGTTAGCTAGATGGTTCATCTTTGAGTTGATATGGGTGGGGTCCGCTCCGAATCTAAGCGCACCGCAATCCTTTCGAAATATTTCTTTCCAAATGAGGATTGATCAAACACTCACTTTTTGTCGAATATTTACAAAAAAAATTGCACCACATTCAAGTTTTGACGTTCGATATGAATGGCCAAAGTGGAAGCAGAAGCGGTACCCTTTTACCGCTTCCAGCTTCCGCTTCTGCCAAAATCTGCCTCTTCCACCGCTTCTGCTTCCACATTCCTGCTACCCACCAATGCCCAGCAAACCAGCACCCAGATCCTGAATAACCAACCAATGGGCAACCGCCAAAATCAAGCCGCTGCAATGACGCAGAAATGAGCCCCGCTAACTCACCACCTCACTGTTTGGCGATTTTCAGCGAATATAATAAAACAAAGTGACTATTTCAACAAAAAATTTTAATTTAAGGAGAGTTAAACGAAAATCGGCTCATTTTTTATTCGCTTTTTTAGGAATTAAAAATGGAGTTCGAGTTAGGGTTTGGATTAGGATTTGATTTGGGGTTAGCTATAGAGTAAGCATTTGAGTGAGCAGTGTCGCCGCTGCGAGGAGACAGGGGGGCCTTGCACCGCCAAACGGCTGCTTGTGCCCCCCGTTTTGGTTCACTAAAAATACTTTTTTGGAACATTACTTGACGAAAAGACAACCGACAATGATGCAAAAAGGAATAAATATTCGTTCAATCATACCTTAACTTAATTACGTTACTCACATTAACTAACTAACTAACTAAATTACCTACATTAGCACTATAATGATGCTTTTAAATACCGAAAGTTTAGTGTTTGAAGTTTCAAACGCCAGCTTTAACATCCAAAGTTTACACCTCTGAACCCATTAAGTCATCAAGTAATCATAGGCTTGTCATGTTAGCTATAAAACCACGAACGTTTGCATATTATGCAATCCAAAACACTTTAAGTCCGAAGCCACTGTTTCTCAAATCATTGGTGGGGATGCAAATCTTGGTCGTTAAGCGTTTACAGATAGTAGCACAACCAGAGAGAGGGGCTAAGAGAGCCTCAGCCTCTTAAGCCAAGTCACTTAGAAAATTTAACCTTAAAATGAAGACGTTCAAACATGTTTTGCTCTTGTCTTGACGTGTAGGTAAAGCAAAGACTGAATGGGCTGGGCAATTTAGTTTTTCAATTTGCTTTCAAATCTTAACAATTTAATTCTTTCAAATGGCTTTACAAACGTGCAAAATGGGATCAAAATGGCGTTTTTGAAATGGCTATTTCTTCTCAAAAGATAAAAAAGATCCCCCAAGATTTTCGTTTATAATGCTCTTGAATTGCATCATTTTGCTCAGCTCGTCACAAAATTGAGGCATTTTTCAAACCAAAAAATTTTTACTTTTGATTCAAGCCCCTTCCCCCCCCCCGTTCAACAAAATCTTGGTTGCACCTCTGTTGACGGGTGTGTAGGATCATAGAAATGTACTGTAGACCTACAAAATTTTTTGTTCGTTTTTGTAAAAGACCAGTTGCATTTGTTCCTTCGTAGAGTATACACTCAAGGTCGTTCAGAGCAGTCACTGCTTTGTTTGCTCTGGCGACATAACTGACTTTGAATTTGACCAGAATTAATAAAAAAGTGGATTGGGATTTCTGTTAAAATAAAACCTTCCTACTAAAAACTTTATTTTTGTTTGGAACGCTGCTCAATTCGAGAATAAATATAGACTGATTTTGATATTTTAACTTTTACTGCAGCGTTGTATTTGAAGGTAACGTGTTTTTTCAAACAATTTGAAGACGATCAAGTTTTTATGGAAGATTTTTCCGGAATAAATTTTTACTTCGACCCACAAACATTGGATATTTACGTTGTTGACGCCGATTCTATGATATTCTATGAAGGTGTTAGAATCAATTCCAGGTGAGAGTTCCGGCTCTTAGATTTTCAAGATTCTATTGTATTGTATCATAATTTTGTTTTGTTGAAGAAAAAAAATTATCGTGTCTATCAGCTTGAATTAAAATATGGAGAGAAATTGGATGAGCAAAAAACTATAGAAAAATTATTTGCTTACCACGATTAATCTTGAAAACTTTTCAAAAAATTGACCAAAATATTGCTTTACTTGAATTTAAAATGATAAAATTTAAGTCTGCCCAAGTTAAAATCTGCAAATACTTTAGCATTTTTTCAAATTAAAATTTTTTTTTATATTAAAAAAATTCTTGCACGTGGTGATAATCGACGTTTAAAAGAAACGCTGCCTCAATGCAACGATTAATTTTTTAATAATCTTGAAAAACTTGTCCGTGGTTAATCTTAACATTTTTTCAAACTTAGACAAACAATTGCCTTAACGACTATAACTTCAATTTTGTGTTAAATTAAAATAAAAATTATTCCTTATAACTTCATATGTTTTAAAATTCATTTTAACTTAAATTTCTATCTAATTTAAAGTTTTACTAGAAGAGTTTATTTCCAGGTCATCATGTCGCGAAAACCACGACTGTTCGCGACCCACTGGAAATTTGTGGCGATACAGCGCTCTGAACCATAAAATTTACTATGCATGCCAAGATGCTGACGGATATTGCTACAAGAATAAATGCTGGCAAGTGATTTTGCAACTTAGTATACAATAATTTCTATAAACTTGTAATTCTTCAATAACCAGGGCCATTGAGAGAGATTTTGGGCCCAGGGAATAGCATAAAAACGAGATTAATTTCTTCGAAGCCGACCAGCTAATCTTTAATTTTAGACCTTACAGTTTCTTCTAAATGTAAAATGAAATTCACGGAATAAAAAAGTTTTTGCCAGATTTGGACCTAAGCCTTTTCTTTTTTCTCCGAATTAAGCTGAAGACCAAACAAGAAGAAAGAAAGAAAAAAACTACCACTTCTTATTGCCTTTGAGTATCACAGGGGCTCTGCTTCTTATTACTTCGAGGTACTTTGCTTGATATCAATATTCTAATTGTTTGGGACCCCGAAAATTGCTCTTCTTATCCCTTTTTTGACGTCTCAATCAATAACTAACGTTAATATTGCCCGGAGGGGCTTTGAAAGAGTTGGAGAGTTTTTTGATTTGTCATTGCATTAGAGCTAATGCGCAGTATCATCCGGGTCAAAAGGTTGGGTCCAAAATGCTGTCGACCTGGTCGGTTGACCAACGTACTAGTCACTATCCGGCTTCACTTCTAGCGGATAAGCTGTAGCATACGCAGGATTTTTGAAAGGAGGGAAGGGGGAATAAATTATCCACAAAAAATTGCGCTAAAACAAACATAATTTTATGATAAGCGCCGCTAGGTTGCGCCAAAACAAGCTATAGCAGCTGCTATTGGTGTATGTATTAGCTTGTCATCGCTGTAACCTATAACATCGCATTAAAAAATGAAAAAAAAGACTTTACTGGCGAACCAAAGTGGGGGGCATTGCACAATGCCCCCCCCCCCAAATACGCCCTGTGGATAAGCTTTCCACAGCACTAACTCCAATTTGACTGGGCTTCGAATTCAACTTCAAACCTTTTTGAAGCGCGTTATTTATATCACCCCGTTTTGAATTGAATGCTTGCTAGCAATGAAATTTCGCTGTAGCATTGTTTTTACATGTTTTTTTACTTACAGGGGCTACGATTCGTCCTTGCACACTTGTGGTGTTGCTCAGTGGCTGATTAAACCCTTTCTCAACATGGCTCCCATCAGCTCATATGACGATTATATGAGCTTAGTGCGGTGCATGATGGCGAATTTGCCTGAGGAACGATGCTCAATGTCAAACTGCTGCGAAAGAGCAAACTCAATGCTCGAAAAGTACAGAACTTTGAAAAACATGATCTGATCTTACCCTTTACGTTTCTTGATTTCATGATTTGTTTCTTTGATGGTTTTTTCTGTGCCGTTAATTTATTGAAAGCAATACTGTCCTGGACCTGTTCAAGTTTCTTTGCTCAAGTGAATTGTGATCACTGATCACCATTGTTGACTACTCTTGCTTGTTGGGAAGCCACGCAACTCTTAAGTTTTTTGATGCAGCTAGAAGGTCATTCTGGCTCCAACCCTGCCGGCGCATCAAGAGTAGTAGCGTATAAGCCAGTCTAAAATTCACAAAAATCGACAGCGCTGTTTCGGACTATTTGTTCTCAGCAACTCTAGAACTGTAAGGTTTAGCCTGTATCTTGAAACGGACTATACATCATCCCAAATTATATCTTTGGTTTCTTACCAACAGGTATAATTAAGTTGGATTTTTGCAAGACATTTTCAACACAACAGCCCCATAGTGTGGTAACGACGTTGGATTCAGCAGTTCGTGCTCAACATTATCGACACAACAGCATTACTTTAATTTCTCGGTTCAGTTAAACGACCAATCTATCAGACTTTATAGCCGCAACGCATAGGCCAAGCCTTAAAAATAAAAGCTGAACAGAGCTGTTTTGTACAGTTAACTCTTTCAGGTACCGCGGGACATATTTTAACCCACCGATTTTTTGAGCGATTGTGCTTCCGGGACACTTTTCAACCCACTAACAAAAAGTCTTCTGCTTAAACGCTCAGCTGCACAGGAAACATCTCGTTTCGCTAGGCATGCTGCAATAACATTGACATATTGTTTTAACCTGCTGTGAAGTTTCAAAATGTTAGGAATTTCTCATAAATCAAAGTTACCTAGACTTTGAGTGAAATTGGCTTTCATGAATCAAGCAATATTTGGGAGTTCGGCAATTTGTCAATTATTCAGGAAATTGCTTCTGATTCTTTTCAATAGTGAGCTACATTCATAACAGATAACACCACTATCTTTGAAGAAGGAAAAATACCAAAATGTTGTTAGTAGAAGCAAATTTATCGGTGGTTAAAAAATGTCCCACCGTGCAGTCAGTAGCGTAGCCAGGGGGGGCTATAGCCCCCCATTGGCAAACACTACGTTTTTAGCATTTTTGAGACTATTTTATGCACTGAAGTGGACTAAAATAGTGATTTAAAACAGTTTTTGAAACATATGTTCAAAGGGGGGGGGATAATTTGTCAAAAATAAAACTAACAAATAAATGAAAACTTTGATAAATGGTCAAAAATAAGCAATCAAATTTGATCGCAAGTGTAAAAATGCTAAACATAGGTGTCACCAACAAATATACTATAAACTAAGGAATATAAGGGGCTATTCCGTATTAGTTAATTACCAATCATTTCTCGCAAATCTCTTTTCATTAGCCCCCCCCCCCCCCCAAATTATTTTGGTCTATAAACTGTATACAAAATAGATTACTCCGTGTGAGTTTTATTCAATTATTAGATTTTATAATTTACCAGCATCTAAAAAAGAGAACTAAAATTTTACCATTCGCCACCTCCCAAATAGCCCATTTGTGCAACCAGTTTAACCATGTTTGCACTGCCAATTTCTAAGCCACGTTTTAAAAGCCTTATTTTTTTATCAAAATAGCTCTAAAATGAAGTTATTTTTGCAAAAAAACGCAAAATTTTCGGGCGCTGGGAGCTCCGCCCTCAAACCCTCAAAACAGCCCCCCATTGCGAATTTCTGGCTACGCTCCTGCGTGCAGTTAAAGCATTCAAGTTCACGTAAGGCATATACTAGCAGTAGGCAAAATCAAAGAGAGTAAGGATCTTTCCAAATTTCATACTATGATCATGGGTGTCGGCAAAGGCGGGCAGAGGGATAATGGACCCCTCCCTGAATTTTCACACACTCTCTCTTGACGCTTCCAAATTTCAAACATTCTTCTATTTGTAGTACAGTAGTAAATACTGGCTCTATTCTCATTGGCCCTCCCTGAAAATTTTTCTGCCGACGCCCTTGACTATGATGCCTCATAAAAGGGGGTGGGGGAAAAAGCATTACGTCCCATGCAAAACATGGGCTATGACGTCACAATGACGTCATTTGATAGGGATTAAATTTTGCAAAAGCGTCTTTATGATAATTGAACAGTCTCTATTTTGCATTTTACCAGAAATGTTAGATCATGAGTGGTTTGGCTTATATTTGACGAGTTAAAACATAAGATTAAAAATTTATGACAAAAAGGAGAATATCTACAAGAAAACAAGTTTTTTGGGGCCTTTAAAAGAGGAAATTTTAGAAGACCGTAGACGAAGACCTAGTTGGCTTTCATTTTGTCACTTCTTTCCTTATATTATGCAAATTCATTTGCAGTAACCTGCAGAATATGAAACCTAAACTTGCCATTATTTTGCTCAGCATATAATAAGATCAATTAAAATGAAACGTTCGCTTAGGTTACGTAATTTAGTTGGTGAAAACAAACGAACACGTTTAGTCAATAATGAGAATAAAATATCGTAGTCTTGATATTTTAATTTTGGATTCGAAATCACTTACATCATAGTACCCAAGTGACGGAGAAGGCTCAAAGCGCATTGAAAACTTCTCGGTTTCATTAATCTTCGTCTTCTGATTCATAATCGTCAAGTAATGAGGTACCTGTCGCCAATCTTGTTGATTCAAATCAAAAGCCATCAAGCAATGAGCCAATGACAATATGATTTGGAGCAAATCCTGACTTCCTAATCAGTTGTATCCGTTTCTCGCACCGTATGGTCCAACTGATATTGTTTCTCATACTGATTGTTTGTTTGACAAATTTTGTCGATTCTGCATGGTGGGACATATTTTGAACAAATTTTTGACGTCATCGATTCCATAGAAATAGTGCAAAAAACATTTTTCAACATAAATGCTTTTTTTTAGGTCAATAGATCACTTTATTAAAAAAATTTTGATTTAAATTTTTGTACATTTTGAGCATTTTTTTCTGAGTTTTGCCGAACCTGAAAGAGTTTAAATTATCTGCAGATTCCATTACTGAAGAGCTAAGATCCACCGCGACATCATCCTAATATACATCCTAAACTACGGTGCTAGATCTTTACCGGTACCGCATACATCCAGATAAAACTTTTTCAATTAAAGAAAATCATGGAGGAGTTGATATAGCGCTGCCCATTTTGTATGTCATCAAACAGAGAAAAATCTCAGTCACAAGTAGGATCTGAAAACGAGGTATTTTACTTCGCTTCTGTGTTCCACTTAAGACCAAGCTTTTTGACGTTAATAAACCCGGAGACGTTTTGACTAGAAATCTAACATGGCCGCATCAAAAAGTCCGTACTTAAAACATATCAACGACGATAACTTTCTAAAAATAACTAAGATAATAATTAATTAATGGTTCCGCAGGGCCTCGGAGAGAAAATTTTTCAGGGAGTACGAAGGTCGATACCGGGCCCCCAAATCTTATTGGGTCCCCAAGCTGTATCGGGGCCCATGCCGTTAAATCATTTTTTGTCCGATGGGTGTAGATCTTCATTTAAAAGCGAGGGGATAACGATACATCACATACAGTTAGAACCTATGAAAAATACTAGACATAAAATTGGTTTAAATCCAGATAGGGGGTCTGGGGGAGCGCTGTAAGCTCCACCAGCGGGGTCCGGGGCCGAGCCCCGGAAGCTTTAGCACTTTTTATGTTTCTCAAGGGTAAAATACAGCATTTGGTCAACATCCCAGCACCAAACTTGCTTAAATTGACGAGCAGAAAACGTGATATACATGAAAGAAAGTATGTGAAGTGGGGGATGATGACATTGACACAATATTAAACAAAATATTGACTTTAATACCGCAAATCCAAATATTTTACTGATAAAAGTTTTAAGTCATCTGCAAGCATAGACTTCACAAATCCAAAGATAGAGCGAGTTAGTTAATGATAGTAGTAGAGTGTGTCAACTATGACTCCGCTGTCTGAGGTTGAAATGCTTTTGGATTTCTGGAAATGTGGGCCCTCGTACATTGTTATACTGTAGAATTAGGGCTCTCAAGTCAAGAGAAATGTAACAAAACGTTAATTTCGGTGCAAGTGTATGGCTTTTGATACATTTTCTTCTTTTTCTAATCAAATCGGCCACAATTGGATGCCCTAAAGGCTGTGGAGCAAAAATAGCGACCAATTACCAGTACTGAATAAGCTGACTGATATTTTTGCTGTAGGCAAATTTGATTACCGTGCTATGGTGCGATATCAAAACTTAATGCGGAAACCTGAACTTTTCCGGGCCCCCCTAGGCCCGGGTACGACGTACCCCTGAGCCCCCCTCTCGCAGGCCCTGTGGTTCCGTACCGGTATCTGAAAATAAAGATACAATTATCTCCTGGATATTTGAATTTTATTCAAAGAATACCACAAATCATCAAAACTTAGCACAAAATCCAAACACAAAAAGCAACAATACTAGCTTTAGCATTATTTAGTTCCAATCTGTTTCAATCAAAAATGTAGCGGTACGTTAAGTTTCACGAGCAGTTTGACAGCAGCAAAGAGAAACTTTCAAACTCATATGACGTCACTGAAGGGTTCGAGAAAAATATTTTTAACCGCAGAAAGGCCTTCATATAGAAATACAAAAACTGCTATACATACTGCTTAAATTAGGAGTGTCCAAGATTGGCCTGCGATAAAATTTTATCTGGCCCACAACCGGTTTTCATTTTACCCAACTACTTTACCGACTTCATCCTAAGATGCCCGTTTTCTGGCCCAAAATGCTCCTAAAGATCTTTTTTTCATCTATCTCTTCTGGTCTGATGAGTAAATTGGCTGGCTAATGGTCTACAACGCAACGTAGTGCCAATAAAAATGATGGCAACATTGCACCTTCTCGGAAGACCAGTTTGGCACTTCTTCAAAAAGTCTAGCACCTCTGGTATAACAACTCCAAATATGTTACGCCAAAGCAATGTAAGCTCAATCGAATTCGGCCATATTTTGATTTAAATTAAATTATGCATTCCACCAGAAAACGCGTAATTTCAAAATAAAAGTTGGCCGAAAATATTCAAACAATCTAAAGGCAGTAGCGAGAGATATTTGACAGAAAAAACGTCATGTGAATTTTAAGCAGTTTACACTCAAACAAAGTACCTGAAATGTAACTCAAACAACTACTCATACGACACCCTTAGATAATAACAACACAAAAAAGAGATGCAAGGCTTAATTCCAAAGCTGCAAACTTGAAAAAACTCGGCTGTTTTGCCGAACTCGAAAAACTACTTTTTCTGAACTCGAGCAGAACTGTTCGAGTTCATTAAAATGAAAATTACAGATAACAAAATCGTCAGAAAGAAATATTAATTGTTGAGCATGCCGTGTATTGTCAAACTCAAAAATTAGCGAACTCCAACTTGTTAAAATAGGCTAACTCGAACTCGAATAAAAATCAATCGCGTTCGCAGCTCTGCTTGATTCACACAAAAATTGATCTTACGCAGTACACACAAATCGTTGTTTTGTCACCCAGGACAAACGAAAACGGAAACCAACATTTGTCAGATCGTTGCACTTCTTTCGATCTACATCGAGTCAAGATTGAAATTTTGTTTTTCATAAGAAAAACAGAGTTAACTTAAGAAAGATGTAGTTGTGCAAATCAGCCATCTGGCTTAAGCTGGTTTCAGTACGCATCAAACAAAACTTGAAAAAGAGTGCAAAACAGGCCCAGGCCAACACCAACAAAAAACACCGCTCCAAAATGGAAAATCACACACATAAAAGCACTGCGCAACCGCAGCATGTATCTGGCTGAGGCCCAAACCTAAAAGTTAAAATTATAGTTAGGGCCCATACCAAACCGGGATTGACATGAAAAGTCAGGTCCGAAATGCTCTAAATAATACTAAAATGCATAAGTCGATTAAAGAAAGGCGGTAAAGTTAGTACACTTAATTTTTTGAAAAAAGTGTTTGCTTAGTTAAAAACTATTGTTGAAATCTGAAAGCTTACTTCCATAGCAGATTTACGTGCAAAATTTGCACGATTAAAATGTTATCATTTTATCAACCTCCAGTTGATCAGATGCCCCATATTAGTTGGGGTAGAATCTGCAGCTGCCAACCTAGCAGGTCGTAAAGTCGCCAACGATTTGGTGACGGTTGCCGCATGAGTGATGATGGTATGGAGAAGGCTACTTCTTTGGCGGGTTCTCCAGCACCTTGCTAGAGTTCCATGGCGAAACATTATCTCATGCTCTCACTCACAGTAAGTACTACGTAGCTACACACCAATCAACCCCGCCAGAATGGCAGCTCTATCCCCAGTCGCTCAAGCTACAGCATAACGCATAAGTTTAATAACATATTAGCATGTGGTATAAGTTTCGCATGGATAAACCAATAAAATCGCAAGTACACTTGTGATCTGCGACATTTTTTTCTACTATTTTTTAAAATTTACATAGAACCATACAGTTGACAAAAACACGAATTTCCGTAAGCTGGGCTTTGATATCGACCAAAGCATCGATTTGCGAAAAATTGCCATTCGAGCGATCAAAGGTAAATAGTTTTGACAAAGGGAATTCCTCTTATCAATAATTCAAGTATCCTAGGTAAAATACAATGCTTCGTAAAGAAAGGCTTACGATTATACAATCAGCAACATGATGTGATAGCTGATAGAATGTTTGTGCGAGTTTGATGAGAAAAGAGTTTGACTACATCCTAGGACCAGGGCGGGTTCTCGTAAGGATATTTGAAAAAGCTGCAGCATACCCTGCATCTATTCGTCTTTCTTTTTTATTAACATTTTCTTTTTTGAAGAAAAAATTTTAAATTGCTATGGTGTCCGGTAATCAATTAAATGTCGTTGTGCAATACTTTTTCGTCGTACTTGAATTTAGATAGTTTTTTAGGGTCCAAATGGTTTTACATAATTTACAGCTGAGCCACTAAAAATGATTACGAGCCGCCACTGTCTAGGACGATTTAAGTGAATTATTATTATTAAAAGTTATGGGGCGTTTACACCAGCAAATTAAATAATCAATAACAAATGAAGCTAAGTTTTTCAAAACATTTTCGTTCAATCACACATGACAGTGTGCAAATACGATTCACTAATTGCTGAATAACTGAAAAAAAATCCGGTCATTCAGTGTGAAAATTCGTTCTCAAGAAATAAAATGTCACCTCTCATTGCCAAAACCGCAATGTGTAAACGCATCCTGTTGAAATGCAAGGTAAATTTTCGCTACCAATAAGCATGCTGAAAAAACAGATTGTGTAATGTCGTCTTACACCAAAAAAGAATGCTACAATTGCTACATGCTAAAAAGTCACAAACAAAATACAGAACTATCAACAGTAACAACTTTACAATTACAGCAAGTTAAGGTGAATCTACACTGTATCCGTTTTTCGTCCGTTTTTTTTTTACGTTTTTGCTTCTTGAAAAAGTATGCGCTTTTTCATCCGCATTTTTGCAAGTCCATATCCGCACTAAGTGGACTATTATATACTGATCAAAATTTTGTTCAAAAATTTGGTGTATGAACGATAAGAGCGATATTTCAAAATAAGGCTGTACCCCATAGCAAAAAATTTTTTTCGGATAAGTTTTGTTCAGAAAGTGACAAGTTTGGTTAGTACCAATATGGACATATAAAAAAGCGGATGAAAAAGGACATACTTATTCACGGAGAAGCAAAAACGTAAAAAAACGGACGAAAAATGGATGTCATCGCAATACCGTATAATAAATTGATTAAGACTACGATGTTGTCATAAATGAGAATGATGGTGTAAGTCGTGGCAATGCAAACACTTAACTCTATACTGTAGCACAAAACCACTGCATAACATGGTTTGCAAAATCGATAAAAAACATTAAAAAGCTAGTTCAGATAAACTACTCGCAACCACCAGTAAAAAAGTACCGCCAATCCAAAAACCACATGTGGTAAAAACAAAACTTCAGGTAAACACAATAGCAACACAAAAAATCAAAGAACCCAAACGGCTATAAGGCGAAAATAAAATTACAAATAAAGCGGTCGAGTGAATAGTGTCTGCTACTGAAACGGTAGCCACGGCTTCGATTTCGGGTCCGGACAAACCAAACATTGTAAAACTTGATATTTACTTCTTCTATGCTTGACATTTACAATTAAAAATAGAACAGTGTAAAGCCTCTACCGTATGGGTAGTGGGTACACTAGATGGTGGGCAAGTGGTAGCATTGTGAGTTGGACGTAATAAATGTTGAGCTGAGTAGCTTGACTCGAAGACCAAAAGATCCTTTCGCTGTTACCTGGCCAAGACATCTAGGTGAATAACTATGTAACTACAATTAAAGCCTATTTAAATATCCCTCATGAGCGGCCGCCACTTAAAACTCAACCCACAAGTCGCCTTCTAAAATTTAGTTTTTTAATTTTTTTTCATCATCTGAAAATAAGCAACATATATTTAATCAGAGCGATACTCTACATTTTTGACGTAACATACAAAAAAATTAATAATATTTTTCATTTTTATGATGCATTTCAAAGATATTTTTCAGCAATTCGAAAAATTAATGACTTAAGCTACCGTTTGGAGCACTTTTTTTTGTTTTTTGTTATTTCTTAAGAGAACCCAATGGGAGCACCAAGACCATTACAATAAAAAATGCAAAGGCTGACTTAACCTGAAACAAAATAAAATTTATTATGCTATCGACCACTTTTCATCGAAAAAAAAGACAACTTCACACTTAAGACTTGGCAAAGTATGAAAAGCTTTGCTCAATAATAAGACGATTTAAACTCTAGATATTACGCGACACATTGTAGCCAAGTATGACCATGCCTTCATTCGTCACCAGACATTGAACGGTTTTCAAGATTTCAACCTCCTCCTCCATTCACAGAAAGTATAAAAAAAGTGGCTATGTTTGAAGTTGCATTACAATACTGGGGGAACATATTTGATACCCCAATGCTCAGTCAAGAAAGGTACGCCAAAGCAGCGAAAACAAGAAAAATCACAGACCTATGCACGCATGATTAACGCACGCAAGAAGGCAGTTCAAACAGTAGTTAACACCAAGTGAATGTTATTGCTGAAAAGCTTCCGCATTGCGCAATCTACATAATACAATGCGCAATAAAAACTGCGATCTGCAACAGCCTAGAAATCTTAAGACCGTAACAAGAACTCAACCGAAACAACTCATCAAAGAGACATGCCATCAAACACACTGAAAGTAATTTTGTTGGCAGCTAACCTGTTACATAAAACCATGGGAAGTACGATTGTTGCAGTTACCCCGACCTCTTCGGATTTTTTTTCTACCTTCTTTAAAATAGGAGGTTGCCAAAGAAAATCAAGAATACAAAGTTTGGGGAAAAAATTGGGGTTTAGGGGTCGCACAGAGACCTTTTTAACCAAAGATTTGGTAGTTATTTGATTTTGTACTGCTAGACGGTGCTATGTGAAATCTGTGTAACTAATGAGTCATTGTAAAATTGAACATTTACTTTCGGTCTTATGCATTGAAAAAAACTTCACTACAACTTTTAAAACTGTTTACATTTATGATTTTTGTTTGTTTCTTTCAGAATTAATAGTGGTCAAAATTGATCACGTTTCTGTGCTGGGAAACTACAACAGAAACGCTATTTGAGTTAGACCTACTGTATCTATTTTGGCTGGCTGCGTAAGCTGAGTGAAACATAGCCTACAATGTTACTTTCTTAAAGAATAACGGTGCAGACTATGCTTTAGGCCCAGTTATTGAAATCTATTAAACTGCAGTCCTAACTATAGTTACAGCATCAGCTTACTGAAAGCATATTTGTTATGTTTTGCTGCGCAACAAAAAGGAGTTTAGTGCAATCTATTTAGTATAAGCTCTATAAAACATCTACTTTTTCGAGATCGACAAAGCATGCAAAAAGTTCTTCGCCACATTTCTAGGATTTCTCAAACATTGAAAAAAAATTGAACACAACATTGAAATCTTGGTCATCAAACCAACGCCTTAACATGATCGAAAAACGAAGAAAAAACATTTTTGCAAAGCATGATATCTGACTGAAAAACTAGTATCGAGAATAAGAGCAAAATTTTAGTAGTCAAAAAGAAACGGAAATCATGACAGCTTATCAATAAGATGCTTTTTGTTAACAGAGCTGTCAAGAATAAAACAAGACTGACACTGGGTAAATAAGAATATTGAGCACTTTTCAGTTTAAAATTAGAGCTAGATATAAAATTAATTATTAAATTAGAAAAATTAGCAATAATTTGGTATTAATTATATTTGTGGCAGAAGGTTTATAATGCAACTTTTGATCTTTGATTTAAGAAGTTCTCTTGTTGGCAATGTACTAAACAACAACTCCAAAAACAGTAAAAATGATCAAAAGTGATCACAAGTTCGACTTCTAGTCCAAAAACATTCAAAATGAAAAAAACATTTTTTGAAATTGCCAAATTTTGATGTCACTGTGCTACCCCTAAACATTGACAAATATTTACAAAACTTGACCAAACGGGTTTTTGTGCGAAGCCTCTAACTTGAGCTAAAGTAGAAGTTGCCACGATAAAATTTTCAAATTTATGGGGCGGCTGCAACACTCTAATGGGCAGTATATCATTTTAACTGCGAATTTGCACACAAGATGAGGGTAATATACACCGTAACCATAGCTCACGCGTTACGTAGCATATAACAATTACGGAAAGCACATAACTTTGTACTGCTTGACACCACAGCTATCCGATAAATTTCGCATAAAAACGGTTTTCACCGACTTCACTTCCTGCAGTTTTTTTGGTTGAATTGCAACGTAGTAAGACCATTGCAATGCAAGAACCACGAAGCAGTTCAAACAGTACTTAACACCAAGTTAGTGTTACTGCTGAAAAGCTTGCACATTGCGCAATAAACATTATACAACCGTACTGGTAGTAGAATGGTTTACAATTTTAGTTTAAAATAGTAAGATTTGAAAATACTAGTTTGGATATTCGGCGCTAACCTAACAAGGCTAACATTTGCCTAATTTGGCAAGATCAGCATTAAACTGCAATAAATCAGTACTACACCGGCAAAAACCTCTTAAATACAGGTTCGATCACAAACAATGAACTTGCATAAAACAAGCAAACACAACGACGTTAAGGCAATAGGTATAAACCACCAAAACCGCTAAACTTAGCTTCAAGCTAATACCAGCAACCACACAAAAAGTGAAAGTAACTGGTTTCAGTTGCATGATATAACTACCGCTTCAACATTGATAAAAAAAAAACGGTATTTTCATATTACAAAGTGTCGTCGTCATATTTGAAGGAGGGAAAAGCAACAGGATTTGCAAATTCATCGGGTTGTTCATAATCTCGCTTTCGTTTGCTAAAAAATATTAAAATTTGATTATAATAAACCGTTATTGATAGTGTTAGGTCCTAGCTTTTTTTTCGGTCATGGACATATTTTCTATTCAATGACCACAAAAATCAAACAATGACCAAAAAACTCAATGCCTTGAACAAGCCATTATGTTTGAATTTATTCAAACAAAAAAAATTCAAACATGCCATTTCAAACATTCACGTTCAAAAATTATGCTTGCACCCACGAAAATGACGAAATAATTTCTTTAAAATGCCAAATTCTGGCATTATTTTCGGGCAAAAAAATCCGATCGAAAAACTAAACCTACATAGTTTAAAAAAATTGCTCATATCGACAAATATCAATCACCATGATTTGTAACAATACATGTAACCAGGCCTGTAACCAGGAACTAAGCACAGGGGGGCATTTTTCAGCAGGAGTGGCCAAAATTTTTTTGTTTGATTCAAAAATATCAACTTTAAAAACGTAACATCTATCTAAACTATCACAATTTAAATTTGGAATATCTATCTAAACTTTTGGGATCCTTACACGAGTTCGAATAACACTTGATCGAAAATGCTTTTTATCTTCACTTTCCCTGTTTATTGACGCTCAATGCGTGCTGCACTTTGTCAAAAATCTAAACGTTATTTTTTCGATCTCATCTAGTAGATTCCATTCTTTTTGGACTGCATTTTTCGGGAAAACAGTCATTCCATTTTATTTATATTTCTTTCTTATTGGTCTAACTACACAATTGTTTTGTTATGCTACGAATATAAAGCTCTAATTTGGCAAGTATTGAACGAATATCACAGTCAATGATTAAACCTAGCTGTTTGTTTTATTTGGGTGACCGTAAAATATCATACGTCTGAAACGCTACATTTTTTTTTTCTTTACTACTGTAATGCAAGTAAGTTATATTGCGACATTGCGCCTTTAAAATAATCACGACCTCAACCAACAGAGTAATTGGAAACAGAGTTTCCATTCATTTATTTTATAAGCCACCATGTGGGTGAGGAATCCGAACGTCACTGAAGTTAGAGCCCGCCAATTTCACACACGCTTCCATTTCTTTTTAATGTGATAACTATACCCGGCTCATTTCCAACTATACTGACTATACTCGTACACTGTACTATCACTTTTGCTGTGCGCAATTGATTATTTGCTTCATCACAAACAAATTTTCGAGCTGAGGTCGTTTGCACTTACAGCAGCTGCAAACTTACTGTACTAGCTACAAGTGAACCAGTAATCTACCAGTTAAGTTCGCACTCGTTTAGGTTCGCATCCCGGTCCCTTCTAACTTCGCAAAAAATGATCGAAAAAAGAAGATTCAACTTTTGCAGAAAAATTTCTACTTCGTACTGCCGTGCGAAGCTTCTTTTACTTGAAACATGTCGCTGACTTAAATGGGAGATTACCATTAATGCCCGGGACTCATCCAAACGCTTGACTTTGCTCGACATTATATGTGAATAGTAGGTCATCATTCGTATAAACAAAGAAAAAACACAGAAAAAAAAAACAACTCAGGTCAAAAAATGCAGTTTTGTAGATAGTTTTGCAAAAGGGGATTGTCTACTTCAGTGAGGTGACACGGTGGTTTCCAAATGGGGTACTCCTGCTGGATGTGGGTGTAGCTTTGGACTTCTGAACCACATTCACATGCACTCGTTTCGGAGAAGCCACAGCGATGCATGTCGTCGGCGAATCGTCCAGATCGGCTGCGTAGTCTGTTGAGCTGGACCCATTGCTTGCGTGGAAGTTGGCAAGCAGAAGGTTCTTTCGACTACTGTGGGATAAACTCAGCTAGATCTTCAGAAACTGAGTGGTCTGCTACAGAAACTGTTTGGTCGAGGTTTCTCAGTGGATGTCGAGAGCGAAGCCTTGTAAGCTTATGGGAACAGTACATCATCTGATGGAGAGGATGATCCCCATTATTAGCTCGACGAAGTAATTTCTCACACGCGTAAAGGCGACGGTTTTCAAGAGACTCGTTGCCAGCTAGAAATGGAAGAAAACTGATGCGTGTAGGCTTAATGCATCCACGGATGGTACGAAGGGCTTCATTGAAAGGTGTATTTAGCTTATTAGTATGTGAAGATTGATTCCAAACAGGGGAGCAGTATTCAGCAGGTGCAACTACTAGCGAAAGGGTAGATACACGAAGCACATCAAAGCATGCACCCCAGTTGAGACCAGCAAGTCGTTTTACAAGAGCAACTCTAGATGTCATCTTGTTCTTTAACTTTTCAATATTTTGACGGAAGGTTAACGACCGGTCGAGAGTGACACTAAGGTACCGAGGTGTAGAAACAAAGGGAATAGAATTACCAGACATGTGTACTTGCAACTGGTATTGAGCAAGATGATTTTTTAGATGAAAAATGGAACAAACTGATTTTGTAGTTGAAAGTTTCAGATGCCAGTTTCGATAATATTTGCTCACGCTGTCCAGGTCTTTAGAAATGTGTGCTCGATCACCGCGGTTTGATTGTCATAACAAGTTAGTGCAACATCGTCAGCATACATATACCTTTTGCAAGAAGTTGATTGGAAATCTGAGGTTTAGACGAAGTAAAGTGCGGAGACTAGAATGCTTCCTTGAGCTACACCATTTTTAAGTTTATAAGGCTTACTTGCTTCGCCACCTGCAAAGACGACGAACGATCGGTTATAGAGAAGGTTCATAATGAGATCAGTAGTTTTTCTGCATGATACACCTTTTTGTATTTTCAGATGTAAACCTATACGCCATTCTGTGTCGTATGCGGCAGTTGATCCAGAAATACAGCTCCCGTGATTTGCCCCATATCAAAAGATTCCTCGATGTCATCAGTAATTTGGGCCACTTGATCTAGAGTAGAGCGGCCTCGTCTAAAGCCGGCTTGTTCAGGAGGCCGAATGGATTCGATTATTGGAGTAATTCGCGTAAGAGTAACTCGCTCAAGTAGTTTATAGGGGGTGCAGAGTAGAGAGATGGGTCGGTATGAATAGTAGGTAATGCAGTAAATAATATCTTGCTAAAAATTAGTTTTTTAGTTTTTAGTCAAATCTTCAATCACTGATCAGCCTTGTCGGTTCTCCAAACACTACACTAGTCCTAAATCCAAATGATCAGAGTCATTTTCGCTGATACCGGCCTTCTAGTTACGTAGTAATACACTTTGTACTAACAAACATCTACTGTCCAGCATAATAAAGGTTGCCCGCGCACATTTTTAGCAACGTATCATTGGTAATTAAAGAAAGCAAAGAAGCAAGCTAAGTAGCCTAAATGTGACAGGGGGGGGGGCAAAATTTTGACAGGGGGGCCTGGCCCCCCCTGGCCCCCGTCTAGATACGGGCCTGCATGTAAGTAAAGAATTCCTAAGGTCTATTCAGTCAATAATTTCCAAATCTCAAGACTTGCAAAAACCAGAATTTCATACGGAGAGGAAAAAACAAAACCATGGAACTTAGAGTTTCAGAAAACTGCTGATTTAAATTCGCGCTTAAAAACTGCTGTTTTGAAAACAAACTGCGCATGAAACAGGGGCTCTGTTAGATCTTGAATAAGCTGCACAAAATATCCGAAAATTTTCAAAAAAGTTGGAGACTGGTTGAATTAATGTATAGCATCGCTAATGTGATCACAGATTTTCTCCAACAAAAAAACTCGAGAGTATTGAGACTTGCTGAAAAGAAACATGAACATTAGTATCCATTGCAACGAAAGCGTTACAGAATTTTAACGACAAAAAATACTTCATAAATTGTTGACGATTGCACAGTTTCAAATTCTGCTTTCGGTATTTAACGCAGTGTTTTTGAATATAACTGCAAAAAATTTTCGCCTACAGGCGTAGCCATTCATAAAAATATTTTCAGTTCAACTGGTACAAAACGTGTATTCAAATTATTAACAGTTTTGCTTAAATTAGGCAAGTCTTCACTAAACCAAATAAACCAAAAACTAAATTATGCATTAAAAAAACTTTCTCCTTCAAAGTGAGAATTTATAACTCTAACCTCGACAAGTGAACATGGGAGCAAACTTTTTTGATAAGGCTACTTTGACATTAACCGATCTTAATTCATAGCATCTACCAGGCTATCATAGTAAACTGCAAAAGCCAATTCCTGCCAAATTTTGGCTGTACTGTTTACGATCTTCAAACAATCTTAAAATTAATCAAATTTGTTGTTTTAAAAACTCATACAGAAATTAAATCAAGCTTATTATATTAGCTCAACTGGTGGACAACTATGCTCATGGCATGTACTACCAATCTTCGTCAGAACTAGAATGCAAAGTTAAAAACAAGCATACGATAGATGCGAAAATCACGTGACAAATAAATCGTACGTTAACGCAAAAAAATTGCCACAAATTGGAAACGAAAAAGTGATACATAGGCAGAGTGTGAAAAACAGTAATATTACGTCATGGGGTTTGAAGTAGAGTAGCGGAATAAATGGTAGGGAATTTGTCATTTTGCTTATCAATCATACTGTTGGGGATTTGGTTAATGAAATACGACTCGAGGAACCAGCGTTTTGTGAAGTCAAGTTGGAAGTCTAAAATTTTACCGTTGGTCCAATCAATTTTATGTTCGTTGCAAAAACATGCTTGGTGAGTGCTGACTAACGAATCGTAGCTGCCGAATGTCAGCTAAAAGTTCTTTTTCGAATCGTAGATGCCGAATGGGTCGTATTTCATTAACCAAATCCCCAACAATATAAGCAAAATGACAAATTCTCTACCATTTATTCCGCTACTCTACTTCAAACCCCATGACGTAATATTACTGTTTTTCACACTCCGCCTATGTATCACTTTTTCGTTTCCAATTTGTCACAATTTTTTGTGTCAACGTACGATTTATTTGTCACGTGATTTTCGCATCTATCGTACGCTTGTTTTTAACTTTGCATTCTAGCCCTGACGAAGATAGGTAGTACATGCCATGAGCATAGCCAATCGGAACGTTGGCAAAAAAGTTTTCTACTCCACCAGTTGAGCTAATAAACTTTGATTTAATTTATATTCCCGGTGACAACAATTGAAACGCTTAAACAGAAATGTTCCATGTTATTCATAATTGTCACATATAATTATTCTGAATGCCTGAGTTATGATTATTTGCAGTGCCTTAATAGTCGTGACTGCTTTACAAGTTTTGGCGCCTTTTTGATTTGGAATGTTCAAGAAAATTCTTTTCCAGGATAATCTACGATCTTCTACAGTCACCTGTTTACAACTTTTAATTGCTATATTTGGACTTATCGTATTAATGATTTTTCTGGGATATTTGAGAGCTTTTGGCGTAGTATAAATAGACGAGTTTTTCAATTCTAATAATTCTAGCGTTCGGGGCATTAATTCCATGGGCAGTTTAGCCGAAATTGTGTATCTGTGGTTGGCTTGTGTAGCCTTAGTGTGCGATCTGAACAGGGCGATCGCAATTAAGTTTGTGCGATCTGAATTGGACGATCGCGATAAGGTTTAGTGGAGCGATTAAGAGATTTGTTTTGTTTTTAATCTTACATAGAAAGTTCTAAATTTAAGATTGGTGGGCTGCTTTCTGCAATTCAAAAAGCTTACAGAACTATCAAGTGCCAATTTTAATTCGTCAAATAACATCTAAGTCGTTCTCTGATATAAATCGACGTGGACTATTCTGGAGATTAAACGTTGTACTCTAGCCAAGTATTCAATATCGCGACAATAATAAACTCAAAACCTAGCCCAAATTTTTGCACAGTTTAAAATGTTTTCTACCTAATGATACCAGAAGTTTGCAGCATCTTTTTATGAAAAATTCTCCACAATTCTAAAGGCTAACAATTTTGTTTTGCTTACATTTATTTGCCCTTTCAGGTAGGACAGGGTTAACCAATTCAAAGTTTAAGTTTCTCATTTATTATATTTGTGACCACAGTAGGTCAAAGTAAAAAACAAAATATTGAAATACGCAAATAACAATCAACATGCTCTTAGAGCCATAATCTATTATCTAACCTCTGCCAGTGGCCGAGCGGAGACCAAGGTTCTATTCCTGGTCAGGTCAAACCAAAGAATCATGGGGCCTGTGGGCTTTAGGGGGGCCAGCAGAGGGCCCATGTGCTTCAGAGAGCCCATCGAAATGACATTGACAAATCAGTATGTGGAAGATGGAAGACCTTTTTTTTGAGATCACATCAAAATCCGGAGAAAACTGTGGCATTTTGCCTTGAAGACCTTTTTTTTCCTGCTTGACTTTCATGCAGTTTTAAAAGGAACACTATGAAACCTCTACCATATGTGGTAGAGAGGTGAGTAGGTGGCAGCTTAGCTCGAAGACTGAAAGGTCCCGCCACTGTCTCCTGCCCAAGACAACTTGGCAAATACACCGTAATTATAATTAGAAATATCTATCTTCTAAAGCAAGCTTCTTCTTGGCTTGAACTTTTCAGACAGTAGCACATTAAAACACACTAAATTAAACCACATTAAAACAGTAGCACATTAAAACACACTCACCTCTTTTGCACTCGACGAGTAATAAATATGCAGCCAGCAATTGCAACAATGACCACAATAATCGCAATAACAACCGACGCTCCAGCTGCAGAAAACAAATACTAAGATGATTAAAGCTTGATTTTAACCAATTCAAAAAGTCCTCTACAGCAATGACTCAAGTTGTTCATAGAACAGCTTGCAGAGCTTTACAATTAATTTTTTACAATGCAACAATGTGTTGCAATACAAATATTGACCAAGATATGGTGGAAAAAATATTGTTGCAATATTCCATACACTAAATCTAAAACTACAACAAGGAGAAAAAAATCAATAATCAAAAATTTTATTCAAAAATTTGCAGGTTGTTTTTTTTGGGGGGGGGAAAAGGGGGCACCCTGTACTTCAATAAATCACAGATTGACCAAGTTTTAAACAACTCATTTTTTAAGTTCATGTATCACGAATACTAACCAAAACCCAATAAAATTTTAAATAACTAAATGTAGCATCTGATTTTTGACATAAAAATCGTAAAAGCATGAACATCATCTAAACTCTCACTCACTCAAAAAAAAATAAAAATTTAACTTGAAAAAAGATTGGGGGTTTAGCCACAAGCTGAAGGTACCTACTCAAAAGTCTTAACATTTTACTTACTAGAAAGTGATGATTTTGCAGGTATCTTTTCTTGGTGGCCTAAAAAACAAATGTTTTCTTAATATATCAAAAACTGATTGTAAACAGAAAATTAATGACATGAACGTGGAATCAAAAGATTACTTCACTTTCATAATTTATTTTTTTGTAAACAGCCTACAAAATTACTATAATCTGTTGGTATTAATTAAACACATGAAACACCACTTTCAATCTTCAACATACAAAAAATACTTAAAACATTAAAATATTTCAGAGAATAAACAACAAAATTACCTGGCTTGTGAGTAGGTGGCTTAGGCTTCATCCCAGGAGTTGCAGTCTTATCAACAACATTAGCATTAGTTGGTTGCTTGTTAGGAGTCGATACTGTAGCAGAATTGGTTCCAGTTGAAGCTGGAATTGTTTGGTTGTTTGGAGTCAGTGTTACTGTTACATTATTTTTGGAAGTTGAACCATTAGTTTTGTCATCAGCAGTTGAAGCTGGAATTGTTTGGTTGTTTGGAGCCAGTGTTACTGTTACATTATTTTTGGAAGTTGAACCATTAGTTTTGTCATCAACAGTTGAAACTGTTGCATTTGAAGGCGAAGCTGTTTGAGAGCCTGGACTCGATGCAACACTGTTGTTTGAAGTTGATTCAACTGGAGGTGACATAGTCTGGGAATTGGTGGTGTTTGCATCTGAACCAATGGTCGAATTTGATTCTACTGGAACGTTATCATGTACTGAAGTAGTATCTGCATCTGAATCATTGTTTTTAGTTAATGCCACTGTAGCGGTACTAGTGATATTGGTAATATTCGGAGGCATTGCAGTACTGATCAATCCAAAAGTAGATGTGGGTTTGGTGGGTGGATTTGCTGTAGAATTATTTGAAATTACGGTTGATAAAGTGGCTGTTGTTTGTTCGGAATTATTCACATCTGTAGTCAAGGTTAAGTTAGTGCTGGTGAATGATTGCGTGGAGGTGCCATTTAAAGTTGATTCTTCAGAAGCCACTGCAAAAAATAATTAAATATATTAAACTAATTTCCGCAATTCACACTGACATTGCTGTAGTAATTGCATAATTAATAATAAGTGCTAAGCTATGATTGGAGGAATCTGTGCTTGGTTAGGAGTGTCAACTTTGCAGGGGGCTAACAAATGGATTCTTCAAATTCTTAATTTGCAGCTTGTAAGAAGCCACCAAGAAGAAATAATCACCATTAAGCATTTTATCCACGAACACAACAATGAGACCAGAGTGCATATCGAATCAGATCATATGATCAGGGTCATTGTAAAATCAATGCCTCTACCCTTTCGACCATGTAGCCAACTAACACTTTGTATCCTTTTAAACTTACCAACTATGTATTTCAAAATATATATCCCATGAAAGTGACTGGAAAAACAGGTGTACCAGTAATATCAATATATTTCACTATTACTGTAGTACCGTATGTCTTTACACATAAGAAAGGCTTTTAGTGTAAGATAGGTCGGTGCTTTCAGAAAGTGCTCGATGATGTCTCAGAGCAATTAATAAAATAATAAAATACAGACCATAAAAAGTAAAAGTAATCTAAAACCCCCTCCAGCCTGTTCCGTCTTTCGACTCGTCAGGAGGGTATCTGCATGGTAAACAAAAACTTTTATAAGTTTCAAAATCTTTAAAACTATTAAAACCTTTAAAAAAAAAACTTTTACAACATTAGCCTGCGATCCTACACTGCCTGGTGCTGTCTTCCGCTAGCTACACTCTTGCTACCAGCAGGCTTGCTGCACAGCGAACTGGAAGGCGCGCATCACTAACGACATGCAGCGGCAAAACAGGATTGTCAGGCAAAACGGTTATGCACCAATGCGGACAAATGTACACAAACACCGAGAAACTACAGTGAAAAAGAAATACAAGGCAGTGTGGGCGTTAAAGTTAACAGATATGAGTAAAGATTATGTAACGTTACTGAGTTTAAATTTGCTTCTGTGCCGGGTTTAAATTTGCTTCTGCAACTGTCGGGTGAAAGCCGATTGCCCACTCCAAGGCAATTGCTTGGTGAAATCAATCGTGTACCAAGCGACGCTAGAGAGCAGCGATGGTCCTAAGATCTACTACGGAAGCTGTTCCACCACTTTCAAAGCACGGTTTTACAACCACAACCAATCGTTCCAACATCCCAAGAAACGCCATGCAACCGAGCTATCCAAAGCTGTCTGGAAAGAAAAAGACCGCGGACTGTCCCCGAAAATCACATGGCAAATTACAAAGCAAGCCTCTGCCTACTCGAGCGGGGCTAGATCCTGCAACCTGTGTTTAGAAGAGAAATTGGCAATCTTGAAAGCGGATTTACGCACCAATATTAACAAGCGCTCTGAAATGTTTAACATATGCAGGCACAGAAGCAAATTTAAACTCAGTAACGTTACATAATCTTTACTCATATCTGTTAACTTTAACGCCCACACTGCCTTGTATTTCTTTTTCACTGTAGTTTCTCGGTGTTTGTGTACATTTGTCCGCATTGGTGCATAACCGTTTTGCCTGACAATCCTGTTTTGCCGCTGCATGTCGTTAGTGATGCGCGCCTTCCAGTTCGCTGTGCAGCAAGCCTGCTGGTAGCAAGTGTGTAGCTAGCGGAAGACAGCACCAGGCAGAGTAGGATCGCAGGCTAATGTTGTAAAAGTTTTTTTTTTAAAGGTTTTAATAGTTTTAAAGATTTTGAAACTTATAAAAGTTTTTGTTTACCATGCAGATACCCTCCTGACGAGTCGAAAGACGAAACAGGCTGGAGGGGGTTTTAGATTACTTTTACTTTTTATGGTCTGTATTTTATTATTTTAAGAAAGGCTTTTAGATAGGAGACAACAAAGGTAAATCTTTTGAGTCAAACTGTAACTTGCCTGCTATACCGACATACCGTTCATTTTAATGCTCAATGTCAAGCAGGAAGCTGAGAACGGCAATTTTTAAAGATTTTCACTAGCCCGAGATTACAAAATCAACCACATTGCAAAACTGCAGCAGCATACACTCTACACCTATTAGACCAGTAATCAATATACAATAAAGCAGAAACACGATAAAGCAATTTCAACAGCTTCACAATAATAGCAGTAAATTAGAATCACCATAGTATATTGTAACATTGGCATAATTGCTAAATACATGAGGGGGTTTAAAAGTCTTTTAATTCTTTGCGTTATCATGCAGTGTTATGCAATATATCTGCCATCATTGCATGAATTGAGGAGAGAATGTTTTGCCAACTTTGAATTAACTTTAGCAAAAATCAATGCCTATGAACAGTGTTCCCTTTAAGTTTCTACCGACCATGTGAGTAAGTGCCGAAAAAGATATGAAAATATACTAACGTCTACGTAAAATACTGTAGCTTAGGCCTTGTGAAACCACCAGTACACCAAACAAAATACCCAAAAAACACAACTTGGTGCAGTTTATTAATTGCCACTTGTAGCCATTCATGTTAGTTCCAGTCCCCACAGGAAACTTGCATGTTCCACTGAATGGAAAACAGCTTTGACTTGATGCAAAAGCCCTTTAACAACGCTGAATGAAGCGTGGACAACAGAAAATTTCCTAATATTCGCACTCCCGAGAGTGAAGACCTTTTTTTTTTTTGAGTCCTTGTTGCAGAGTAATCCCAAGGAAGTGAAGACTTAGTGGCAGAGTTTGAAAATGCAAAATTTTTGGAAACTAATTCTATCCGTCTAAATTGGTGCGATCATTGCATTTTGATCAACGTGGTGCACAAAACAAATACCGTATTTGACGGCATATAGGACGCACTTTTTTCCAAAATTTTGGCTAACAAATTGCCCTGCATCTTACATGGCGTAGGTTAAGTTCAAGACCTCCCGTAGACTAAGGCTAATCTTTTCTCTGATGCTCACTAACCCACCTTACACTTAGTACTTCTACCTACCCTAACCTCCATGCATCCTTATATTATTGCACGCATTATTGTATTATTACCAATGTTTTTAAAATGAATTAGTGAAAATGAAAGCAATTTACCAAAGGCAAAATAAAAGCAATTAAAAATAAATTAGAATTAGTAAAAATGAAAGCTAAATTGCTTCTATGCAGCTATGTTTCTGCTAGTGTATGTTCTGCTAGACTATTTTCAACAATATACGCTTAACTAAATTAAAAACTTTTTTTCCTGAATCTAACCTGCTAAAATGGGGTGCGTCTTACATGCTTGTGCATCCTATATGCTGTCAAATACGGTAAGTGCAAGGTTGGCACAAAAATCCAGAGAAACAAATCTGAACTTTCCTACCTGGTTCAAAATATTTGCCGAATGGTGGAACTTCGTGGTAATAAATTGTTAAATCACTGAATTACGTACTTTACTGCTTAATTGTGGTTTTAGATAATTTTCACTTTCGAAAATAATTATTCTGCAATAAAACAAAACTTCAAACGCTGAAAACCCCTTTCACACTTGTGAAAAACTTGTGCAAATATACCAAAACATATTTTTGCATTTTTTTGTGCTTAGAGGGAACACTGCCTTGAATCACAGATATCAGATATCGCTGTGATGTTGATAATGGTATAACCATTTCTTACGAAAATGAGCTCAGTAGAATTTGCATACAGCATGAGTTCATAACCAAAATATTCACAAAATATTTGCATCATCTCTAATGAGCCACATTATTATTTGCAATCTTATTAAAGTTCATAATTGAGTACTATGTTACATTATGAAAGAGTAAAAAATTTGAAAAGGCAGTGTCAGAATCCATACAGTGAGGATTGAAATTTTTAACATACTTTTTTTTATCACTGTACGACTCAAATCTGAAATCCTTACTCCAAAACTAAAAAGTATGATAATTCCAAACCTAGCCTGAACCTAAAGCCCAAACCCTAATCTTGACCATAAAAAAAATGAGAAAATGCAAATGAATATTCCTTATTTTTTGCTTTATCAGTTTATTCTCTTTAACCTGTTTACTTAAAACGTTTGTGAATGCAGACACTGCTTTAAAATTGATATCTTAGGCTCTGGGCTACCCATCACACTAACTCTAACACTAGTGTTACATAGTTACCTAAATTCTAAACCAAAAACCCTAACCCTGAACCTCAATTTTTAAAAAAAGAAAAGAGTGCCTGCTTTATGTTTGCTTGTACTTAATCTCTTTATTGTGTTTATGGGCATTGCTTTATCAGTGTGCTAGATCAGATATGCTACAGCATGTCAAATATTGCTAGTACTTGTAGAGTAACTGCATTTAATATTTAAATTGGGCTATTAAGACCCATAGCAGCTACAAATACAATGGAGATTATCTGGTATATACCGGATATTAATAATACTTGGAGCAGTTGCCAATGATCTACCACAGTGATTTTATCACAAAGTGATTAGGCTTCATGCCACATGGCATGCTGCTTAGAGAAAAATGAAATAGGCTTATCTCATTTGGCAACCGTCATCAATTACGAAGCAGGACATCCTGACGCGACCGACCTGACGCGAGACAACTCACCCCGGGAATCCTGACGCTTGGAACATCCTGATGCCAAAAGCTCTAAACTTTCGCACTCTGCTTCTTTCTTATTCTTCTTTTTTCTTTTCTCTTTTTCGCACTATGCCACGGCTACGTTTTTTTCTCAAAACCATTAACGTTCGGTTATTGAGACGTAAGTATATTATTTTCCGTTAATTCCTATAATAATAGGCAAAAATAATATCATAATCGCTGCATTAATTAATTTCAATTAGCGGTGCTTGACTTTGAATTATATTTTTAATATTTTCTTTAACATACAATTCCTTTTAGAGCATTTTTCTCTATAAATTAACCACATGTATTATTATTCATGAAATATCTACGATGTCCTTTATAGCATAATATATTACTTTCAAACGCAGCATTCGATCATTATTTGAAACTTATCACCAGCATTTTTACAGATTCGCTAACTTCGCTTTTGATTTTATCATGATTTTTTTCGTGAAAATACAACTCGCTTTTGAATTGTTTCTGCAAAACAGAGATTCCTATGAAGTGTGCAATTAACAGAAAATAATGTACTTATGTCTCAATAACCGAACGTTAATCGTTTTGAGAAAAAAAGCGTAGCTGTGGCATAGCGCAAAAAAGAGAAAAGAAAAAAGAAGAAAAAGAAAGATGCAGAGCACAAAAATTTGAAGCTTTTGGCATCAGGATGTCCAGAGCGTCAGGATGTCCCTAGCATCAGGATTCCCGGGGTGAGTTGTCTCGCGTCAGGTCGGTCGTGTCAGGATGTCACGGACCGCATCAATTATTGTACAACTGCATTATTAAAATGACAGATTAAAGTATCAAATAAAACTGAAAAGAGCAGTTGCTGAAATATTTTTCTACCGATATCTCTAGAGCTGCTTGCCTCAACGCACAAAGAAACTTTTAAAGGGGAGGGGGGGTCAATTTTTCAAAAATCAAACATTACCTAATTGGGAGTAAATTTATTTTAACCATTACTGAAAATGCATGTTATTATAGTCAAACAGGGGTTTGCGATAATAGTTGCATTTTGTTACAACATTTGTTTATTCAGAAACCCGGTAACAACGATGTTGAAAGGTGTTGCTTCTGAAGATTGTATGTAAGAGAACAAGTTACCACTATGGGCAAAACAACAAGCCCCCAGCCAATGGGCAATTCTTGCAATTTTTTTGAAAAAAAATTGCCATGATTTTGTCACATAGAGATTACGTGACAGATGGCATTCCAAAGATGCCAACCACATTGTACTATTGCATTATTAAAATTAAAGCATTGACTGAGAACAGCAGTCATTAATCAAACTTACTATTCCCAGAGCCATCATGCCCTAACCCTCACTTTGTGGCAAAATCACTGTGACAAAATTACTTTGTGATGAGATCACTGGTAACCTTAGAACCATTTGGATGACATTTTGCATGTTTTTAGAACACTTAAAAAAGCTAAATTACTAAAATTTGCAAGAATTTAAATGAATTTATTTTGCTTAGTCCAATCAGCCACCACACAACTGGTCAAGTCCAAAATATGTTTAAATGTTAAAAGATCACATATTTGGCTCAAATGTTGTAAGTGAACACATTTTTAAACCAAAAAAACTTGTTACTGGTACAGTCAGAATTTCAAAAAAGCTTTTGAGAGCGTCGGAGCTATAATTTTGACTCTTTGAGAAATGGGTAGCTTCGAAAAAGGCTGTTTTAGATTGAAGGTTTTCATCCAGCTTTTATCATTAGCCTATGCAGAAATGAAGAAAATCCAAAATGTGGTGGTATACATTCTACAGAGGTTGATTACATTGAAATAGACAAAAGATTGTTATTAGAACGTAGCGGCATTATGCTCCAAAAATCACCAAAAGTACTCTAAAGTTCATGCAAAAATATACAAAAAATTATTTTGGAAATGATAGTTCCAGTTTTTTTTTTAACACAATCAGTCTAATTATATTGTATGTACATACGTAGGGCTATAGTGTGATTGTATGTGATGTCTTGGTGGCAATTGCCTTAGATGACTGCACGGTCTTTTGCATTGTCTCCAGCTAAATGTAATTCTAACAAGTGATAATTTTATGATTAACAAATAAAACAACTGAACTCAACTATTAACAGCTGTTTTTATATTCCTGAAAACGTTTGCAGAATAAAGGTTTTTATGTTTGAATGTAATTATGAAGAGGCTTTCATCTTCAAACAACGAATTTGTCTGCTGTTTTTTTTTTTTGCAAAAGTTAATTTGGCTTAGTAGTTTTTTTACACAAGGGTTATGCGTTGCTTTTATTCGAAAAAAAAAATTGGTATGGAAGTATGGAATCTGGAATGAAATATGAAAGAAAATTTTAGCATGGAATGGAAGACTTTTAGTAGGGTTACATTGGGTAAGTCGGGGCAAAAACCTGCTATTTTCATTCTGTCTGCTTTCTTCTTCAATCAACTCCAAATCTATTGCTTTCATTCATGCATTTCAATAATGGACTTCAGTATTTTCACACTGGTTCGAAAAGAATATCTTAGGAATGGATTAAAAAATTGGTCTGAACGGACATGTCCGGAATTACCCTTAAAATGGTAATTCCGGACATCCACATGTAAAGGCAAAAGTGCAAATTTGATACTCTTTGATAGCATATTTATAAATATTATAAACTGGAATAATATGCTAAGGAGCATAATTAAGTACTTTTTTGAAAATTTTAATGCACTTCGCAGGACATTTGTGCCAGTCTAGCACCAATTTAGTCATTGCGCCACGTCGATTAAAATGGATAAACCTAAGCCACGTTGATCAAAATTTTCCTTTTACCACCTTCATTGTGGTTGTACTTCAAATAAAGATCTTTATTCTGCAAAATGCGCTTGAATTAGCAGCTGTTTTTAGTCAACAACCACTCCAAAATTATAGTAGAGTCGGGAATTTGGTTTGTTTTGCGCCACGCCAATGCCAGATTTATAAATTTATCTGTCCTTTTCTGCCACAGATGGCAGATTTATCAAGTGCAGCTAGCCACTTTTTAACGCAAAGGCCTTTTTGTAAGTACTCTACAGCAATTTAGGCTTTTTTACTTTTTACTCCCAAGCTATCTTCTAAAAATTTTTTTTTGCAATCATTTCGACTAGCAAACTCATAGTCTCTTGGATTTTTCTAAGTTAGAATTGGAAGCGAAGTAGGAAGGGATTGAACTTTTTCCGGAAAAATTGGAGTTATGAATGAATCAACCTACCAGGAATCTGGTTTGCTTGGAAAACAAGGTGTGAAAGCATGTTTGGTTACAATATAGGACAAATTAATATCTAACCTAATCTGCAAATGAAAGCAGAGAGCAACTACGCAGAATAGTTTTATTGCACACAAAATGAACATGCACACAAAATGAATATTTAATTACCGAAATGATAATCTACATTGATATAGGTAATACAAAAACGCACTAATTGCAATTTTACTTTTATGTCCGGAATTACCCTTGGTTGTCCGAAATTTTCCCTGTCTGGAACTACCCGATCTTACCCTACTGGCATGGAATGGAAGAAAATTGCTAGCATGGAATATGCAAAAATCGTTTTCCATGCCCTGACAGAGGCATAGGCCTAGCCTATATACAGCATATTACAGGCGGAGGCTGTACAGGGTACTGGTATATGATATACGTTACCAGTGATCTTGTCACAAAATGATTTCATAACAGTGATTTTGCCACAACACAAAGTGAGGGTTTAGGCAAGGGAGCTCTAGGGATAGTAGAATAGTTTAATGAGTGCTGTTCTCAGTCAATGCTTTCATTCTAATATTGCAATACTACTACACAAGTTGGCAGATTCTAGGCCTTTTCTGTCTTCAGAATGCCATCTGTCACGTAATCACTTTTTGTGACAAAATGCTGGTATGTACCGTATGTTATAATTAGCTAATCTGCTGAATAGCTTACCGATAACTACCTGAAAAATACCAATAGGTTAAACTAAACCAAAAAAAATTCTACTAACCTTTTTGTGACCAGATTATAACAAGAATATATACCACCAAAGCTCTTATATTCTGCATGATTTTGCACTAATCAACAGACTAGCCTTGAAATATATCAGATATGGACATTCAATAGACTAGGTTATTATAATCTGATTTATTATGTACTATATACAGGCTGCAGAAACAAGCAATGACTTTGAATTGAAATATTGCAATGTTATTGTTACAAAACATAGCCTACTCCGCCGCCCAGTCACATGCCAGGTTTGAAAGTTCACATTAGAGATGGCGCCTAACAAAAAATGCATCCGCATGTTGCGCTGTGTCCACAAACCTTGTCCGCATGCTGCTCCGCACTGCATCCAAACACAACTAAGTTCACGCTGTTACAGCAAATTAGCTTGCTTTGGATTCAAACAAAAACCTTTTGTAACATGAGAAAAGGCACGCCAATATCGATCATTGATAAGATGTCATGTTTACTTTTGTCGTTCGTAGTAAGCGAATTGTTTTGCTTAGTCATGTTTAGTTTTCTCTTTCTTGACCCCTAATGTTGTGTAACGGATTGGGATGAAAACAAGTTACTTTCTCTGTTTGCATATATTGATTCTACTAGTATTAATGGAAATGTAGTGATAAGTTGATTATTGTTTTTGCATTCGTCTTAGTATTTTCCAATATGATTAGTTCAGCCAGTGGCAATGAATAATTCACCCAATTTGACAAAACAAAACTTGTTTTGGACAATGTTTACGAAAAATAGCCTTTTTCCCCTTAAATTCCCACGTGATTTTTATTTTATTCTTCATAATTTTTCTCTATAAATGCCCTTGCAAAAATGCCAAATTATTTCAATTGACTCAAAACGTTGAAGTGGATTTGAGATAAATTAATTGTTCAAATGTTGATTTCTTGATACGAATTCTGTGCATTACCATCTTCAAATAGTTGGTGAGTTTTGTGCATTTTATTTTCGATGTTGGATTAATTTGTGAACGTTGTATTGCGAGTTTGGATAAGTTATTTTGCTTTGATAATTGTTTCTCTTTTCTAAGGATGCTATACGTAAAAGCCTGAAGCTGAAATAATGTTAATTCTCTCATAAAGAATGTTAATTGCTTTACGCTGTTAAAACCGATCTGTGCCTGCTATCTACCGCATTGTGTTGTGCGTCAGAATTCACATCAAAGCGTCAGAGAGTCGAGCATCAACTGTCATTCGAAAGACGTCGATTCTAGTGATTGTGATTTGTGCACCTTAGTCAATAGTGAACTGATCGAATTGTGAACTTGGGTGTGCTTGACGAGTCATCTCTATTCGGTCGGTTTTGCACACATTTAAGACTGTGGCCAAGTTTTCCTGTAACACACACCACACCGCACCGCAAGTTATCTATTCTTAAAATTTCCACAAACATCAGAAAAAAAATTAGCTCTCTAGCTTATGCCATATAAAAAAATTGATTTTTGGGGTATCATTTTGAAAGGTTTTCAGAGGGGTGGCCCTCTCAAACCATGTCAAAATATTTGTCTTTTAAACTTCTGCTGATTTAAAAAAACTAATGCCCCAGCTTGAACTGTTCAAAAAATTTATTTTTTGGAGGTCCATTTAAGGGCCCCTGGGAAAAGTACCCCCAAACTATGTCAAAACATTTTTCGCTTAAATATCTACTGATATAAAACAAAAATTGCCCTAAATTAATTTTTGGGCCCTTGTATTGGGGGTTTCTGAAGGAGTGGCCCCACAAAATTTAGGGAGACAAAATTGTGTTTGCAGCTCAACAACTTTACACAAAAATTAGATTCCGATATGTTGTGGTTTAGGAGAAGAGCGCAGAAGAGAATAGAACACTTTATTTTTGTTGCCAATAAAAATACCAAAATAACACAGAATTGCACAATGATAAACAGCAACGAGAGGCTGCGAAGGGACCAATGGTCTTCAAGTCAAGCAGCAACCAAGGCAAATATCTTAATTAAGTTTAAAATATTACAGTAAAATATTAATTTGTATAACTAAATATTTGGTAATGAAAAGAAATGACAGCAGACTGTTATGATAAGCAATAGTAAATTTAGTTCTTGTATTTTCTAAGAAGAAACTTTTTATAAGACTCTTTAAACTTTGAGTAAGGTGCATTTTTAAGATCAAATGGAATGTTGTTCCATATTTTAGCTCCAATGTATTTTATGGAGTGTTGGGTTTTTGAACTCATGAATCGTGGTAAAAAAATGTCATTGCTAGAGCTGTGGCGGATGGAATAGGATGAAACATCAGATGAATAGGCAAAATAATGTTTAAAATTAAGAGGTAATTTGCTATGAGTAAACTGATACATTAATTTTGCAATTTCAAAGTTGTACAAATCTTCAAGTTTTAAAATTCCATATTTATAATATTGTGGCATTATTCTACCTCTAATTTTAGTTTTAGAAATAATTCTTAAGGCATTGTTTTGTAACCTTTTTAACTTTATTAAATAGCTTTTATATGTTGCACCCCACAATGGCAAAGCATAATGCAAATGAGTATGTATGAGAGTATACTACAAAATTACTAAACTATTGCATGGAAGATAGAAGCTCAGTTTAGCAAGAACGCCAACAGAACGTGCAATCTTCTTTTCCAAAAATATAATATGAGGCTTAAACGATAAGTGTTCATCGACAAAAATTCCCAAATATTTTGCTGATTCCGAAGGTTGTACAATTTGATTATCAAAGTTTAAAGTAAGCGAGGTTGTGGATTTTCTTGTTTGGGGAAAGACAAGCAAAGCAACAGTTTTAGCTTTATTAACGACTAGATTATTTGCCAACATCCAATTTGACACTCTTGACAATTCTGAATTAGTCAAGTGTTGTAAATTATCAACATTGTTTTCAGTTGTCAAAAGAGCAGTGTCATCAGCAAAGAATCTTGGTACAGTTTGCATAGCCGAGGGAAAGTCATTTGCATAAATTAAAAATAGAAGGGGACCTAATATCGAACCTTGAGGTATTCCATATTCGACCAATTTCTCAGAGGATCTTTTGTTGTAAATTGAAACATACTGTTTGCGATTACGCAAATATGAACAAATTAGTGAGTTGGCAACGCCATGAATGCCATAATATTCTAACTTTTGAAGTAGCTTTTGATGTGAAACTGAATCAAAGGCTTTTTGGATATCTTAAAATAATAATGCAGAAAATTTTTTACAGTTTAAGTTGTCATAACACGCTGTTATGAGATCTAGCATGGCGTGAATCGTAGAGCGATTATGTCTAAAACCATACTGGGTTGGTACAATTGTATTCATACAGGTAAAAAAAGAGAGTAGTCTGTTGCAAATTATACGTTCAAAAACTTTACTTCAAGACGGTAATAGTGAGATTGGTCGATAGTTTGTTAATTGATCAGTTGGCCCTTTCTTGTAAACAGGAACGACTTTAGCTAATTTTAGTTTACTTGGGAATATGCCTGCAGTAATACAACAATTTAGTATTAGTGAAAGGGGCAGGGCTATAATATAATCTGAAATTTTCAGAAAATAGGGAAGAATATCATCATGCCCAACTGCCTTAATTGATTTTAAAGAGTTAATTAAATTTATCACTTCTTGTGGAGATGTAAATTGTAAATATATGGAAGATGAGCATGGATTTTTTAAGTAATCAAGGAATTTATCATTGTTATTATCATCACTAATGCTGGTCGCTAAAGATTTTCCAATACTGGCAAAATGATCATTAAATTCTTCTGCAATATCAGTAGGATCATTTAAACAAGAATTATTAACTATTATAGAGTTCGGTGCTGTTGAGTTAGACTTAGAAGGCAATAATGTGTGCAAAATTTCCCATGTTTTTTTAGGATTGTTGCTGTAGTCGTCCAGTTTTTGATGGTAGTAAAATTTTTTTGCAAGATTTTTAACTTTAGTTAGCAGATTCGAGTATTTGTTATAATAGTTTTTCATTAATTGAACCGAAGATGTAGTGTGTTTTATGCAGCTTTTGCTTCTTGTTCATCGAAATGAGAAGGCCTTTTGTGACCCAGGGTTTGCTTCTTAAATGCTTCTGTTTTCTTGAAAGTTTTTTAAGAGGGGCATGGGTGTCGATGGTTGATGTTATCAACAAGTAGAACTCATTGAATATATCGTCAACATTGTTTTCCGAAATAGTGAGAATTTTAGGCATACAGCTATTTATTCTTTTTTGAAGATCATTGTTAAAGCTGTCACTATTAAAGTTTGCAAATGATCTGGAAAATTCAAGTTGAACATTTTTGTGGATTAATTCATTATTCACTAAAGCCATGACGGGATAATGGTCAGTAATGTCATAACCCTATTTGTACCGGGGGGGGGGGGGGCAAATTTGCCCCCCCCTCTCAGTTATTTTAATATAGCTCCTAAACGAAAGCAAAGTTTTGCTTTGATGCACCCTGACTTTGAATCAAATTTAATAACACACATTTTCAGAAAGTTTGGGGTTAGCCGGACAACCGGAAGTGATGTCATTTTTGCCTTTGTCAGAGGCACCTAAGGAGTTTTATGCAGTTTTGAGCACAATTCATGCATATCAGTGCGCATATTCTCTTCATTGGAACGACCAACGCTCGCGTCGCGTGTTCCTTTGTTTTTACTCGGCCATTTTCTAACTAATGAGTGCGAGATTTCAGACTTTTGCTTATAACTCGAGAACCGTTTGGTCTAACTACATGAAATTTTGACAGCAGTTTGAGATTAATGAGTTTTATGTTTGTACCAAATTTCGAGGCAATCGGTCACGTGACTTCGGGTTTATGACCCAAAAACCGCCCCGAAAGTTTGGCGTAAAAAGCGGTCGAAGTCAAAAACGGCTTAAGTACGGCAAAAAATATTTCTCATGGTTATATGTCTTAAGATATCCTTTCATCCCTACCAACCCACTTTCGGCCGCGATGAGGTTTTTTTCTTATTTTTTTCCTTTTTTTTTTTCCTTTTTTTTCTTCCTAAATCTTGTACGCTCGAGTTCTCCTAAACCACAAAACATAGAAATCTAATTTTTGTGCGAAGTTGTTGAGGTACATACGCAATTGTGTCTCCTGAAATTTTTTTGGGGCAACTCCCCCGGGAATCCCCCCAAAATGGGGCCCCAAAAAATCAATTTTTTGAACGGCTCAAGCTAGGGTGCCAGTTTTTTTGGATATCAGTAGATATTTGAGAGACAAATATTTTGACATAATTTGGGGGTACCACCCCTTAGGGGGACCCCCCAAAAATAAATTTTTTTAACGATTTAACCTAGGGCGCCAGTTTTTTTTTGATATCAGTAGATATTTAAGAGATAAATATTTAGACATGTTTGGGGTACCACCCCCTCGGGAACCCCCCAAAATGGGGCCCCAAAAATCAATTGTTTGAACGGCTCAACTTAGAGTGCCAGCTAGTGTTTTATGATATCAGTAGATATTTAACAGACAAATATTTTGACATAGTTTGGGGGTGCCACCCCCCCGAGGACCCCCCAAAAATCAATTTTTTGAACGGCTCAACTTAGAGTGCCAGTGTTTTATGATATTAGCAGATATTCAACAGACAAATATTTTGACATAGTTTGGGGGTGCCACCCCCCTGGGGACCCCCCAAATGGACCCCCAAAAATGAATTGTTTGAAAAGCTCAACTTGGGTGCCAGTCTGTTTTGATATCAGCAGATATTCAACAGACAAATATTTTGACATAGTTTGGGGGTGCCACCCCCCCCCAGGGACCCCCCAAATGGACCCCCAAAAATCAATTTTTGAACGGCTCAAGCTAGGGTGACAGTGTTTTATGATATCAGGAGATATTTAACTGACAAATCTTTTGACTCAACTTTTCTGGAGGTTCCATAATCAGATATTTTTGAATAATTGCTGATTTTACGGTAGACAAAAAGTACTTTTGAGCGTCACAGCATTAGCTGTGCGTCGGTCGTTCACTGGGTTTGCTGGCAAACTCCCATCTAGTTGTACTGTGTATTCATTGTCAATGCTAATCTTCAGCTGGAATAAAATATTTTATATACTGATAAATTCATTGCATCATCATTACATCATTGATGACATCATAATTCAAAAATATTGCTATTTCTGCTGTTTCTTGAAATAAACTGCGTTTGCATAAAAAAAATATTCATTTTCATCAGCTGCTGAAAGACAAAATGAAAATTATACTGCAGTATTCTATAATTTTGTGAAATATACTATATTTCAGTCACAAAAAATTACAAAGAATAATCAACACAATATATTAACGATGATGTCATCATGCATGTGACGTCATCATGCATGATGACGTCATCATTTGCGATAACTTTACCAGAGATGTTTTTGAAATAACAAAAGTCCAAACTAAAACTAACATTTTGCAACATTTAGGCAATTTTGCATTCTGTTATAAGGATTTACTGGTTTTGATGACGTCATCATCATTTTCGTGACGTCACAACCTCAAAAAATTTATTTTTAAAAATTTAACAAAAAATAGCTTCAATAACCAAAAAATCTCGATTCTATCACTTACCAATCGGTTTTTAGATAGGGGGGCAAATTTGCCCCCCCCGGTACAAATAGGGTGTAAAAATAGCCCAGTATGTATAGGGATAATCGACCACCGCAGGGAAGATTTGATGCTTATTCTCATTAGTGATTATGTGATCCAGTACAGTAGCAGAACTAGTTGTCACTCTAGTTGGTACATCAATAATGTTAGTGGCACAATTAGAACTCAATAGGTTTAGATAGTCTTTGCTATAGTTTGTTCGTTTATATGTATTAATATTCATGTCACCAAGGACAAAAAAACGCTTATGATCTAGATTCAATTCAGTGAGAATATCATTTAAGAATTGGAAAAGGCTTGGCGCACGTTCCGTGCGTGCAGACATTTTGTAATATAGACTAAAAAAACTAACCCTAAGCCCTAACCCTAACCCAAACCCTAATCCTAGCCCTAACTCAAACCCTAACCTAAACCCTAACCCAAACCCTAACCCAAACCTATAACTGTAATAATCAAAATAAAAATTTCTGAAAACGAGTGACGTCACTGGAATCTCTGTTTATTTAACCGCGCACGTTCCGTGCGCCAAGTCACTTCGTTAAGAATTCCATAAAATCATATGCATTAGAATTCGGATGACGATAAACAGTTCCAACTACATAATTAATATCAGTTCTAGGATAAGTTAAATTTATCCATATACTTTCAGAGCCAGAAAAAGATGCTTCAAATGATAATTTCTTAAACTGTAATAAATCAGAGACATAAATGCCCATGGCTCCAGCATTCGAGATGGAGTTAACAAGCAAAAAGGTGTATCCAGGAATGTTAATATTTACAAGTGGCTTGTCTTTTATTTTTGTTTCAGTTAATGAAATAATGTGGGGTCGTAAAGGAACATTTGTCAAAAATTCAATTAAGTTGTCATAATTTTAACTTAATGATCTTATGTTCAGATGCAATAAAAACAGTTTGCTGTCATTAAAATTACAAGGTAATGATGAGTTTAAGCTCAAATATTGACAACTTTCTACATTTTGGAATAAGTGAGTAAATATCTCATCGGTTACGTCTAAATTATTGGAATCACAATTACCTGTTTCAGATGAACAATTAGTTATGTTGTTGGTTTGAGCTACTTGACTATGAGCCAAAGAACCCTTCGCAGCATTAGCACAATTAGAAACACCGTTCATTTGTGACAATATTCAAGGAATAATAATTTTACAATTTAATTTTTAATCAAATTCAAATCCAGATCAGTTTTGATTGGAATTGGATCAGTGTCATTGTCCTTCTTTGCAAGTATGCTGCCGTTGTGTGTCCAATAATACTTCCAATTTTCACTTTTCGCTTGTTGCTTAGTCTTCCAAAAGAGCTGTTTACGGGATTGCATGAGATTTTCATTGATAAAAATGTTCTTTGTTTCATTGACTGAAAAGTTTTTAAGATCCAAGGTTTGGGTTTGCTTGCGGTTAGCATAAATCTTGTTTCGAATGTCTCAGTTTGTAAAGTGAACTATGATGGGCGGAGTGCAAGTTAGGTTTCCATTTTGGCTAATTTTCTTTGGTAAGCAATGGGATGTAGAAATGTGGCTGAGCAAAATGTCAACATCTAGTAGCTTTGCAACTTCCATAACAACTGGGTTCGTGTCTTCTCTGCTGGACCGGAACGCCGGCTATTTTCAAATTTTGTCGGCGTCCATATTGCTCTAAGTTATCAATTTTTTCAATTTCTTTGAAACTGGTATTTATCAGATCTGATGATTCAGACTTTAGGGCAGTAATTTCAGCTTTTTGTTCAACGTTAATTTTTTACAACTTGTTATAATCTTCATTAAGGCAATCGTATTGCTCACTCAAGAATGATTGACTCTCCTTAATTTGTCCAATTGCTGTTTTGAGAGCGCAAATTTCTTGATCATACTCTGACCTTAGAAGAGCCAAAGCCTCATCGATTAATTCTTTTACAGATTTTTTTGGTATGTCTTCAGCAAAAGATAGGCTATCTCGAGTACTATATCATTCACTTTTGCCCATAGCTGCTTGTTGCATAATAATGACAAAATGGCTTCAATAGTGTATTGACTCTGTGCTGTATCGAACCACAGTCATTTGTGTTTTGCTCAAGAGTCTGTTTCAGTGCGCAACAACAGTTTTAAAACGCGCACCGAACGCTGATTTGATTAAAAATTGGTAGTGACTATTTGCGATCTAGCGATTATCATGCCATTTTAGGAAACGTTGTGCAGTCACGTGAGCCAGTTCTCACGCAGTGTGTTATGTAAATTGTAACAGGAATGCTCTTTCTGGTTTTGCCGTTGTCCTGTAAGGACCGCAGTGATTTTAAGAAGTTTTTTTATTTTTATTGCCATTAAACAACGAGGGAGTTTTTAAGTTGTGGTGCTAATTGGAAGAAAAGAACGAACTTAATATTACCGAAGTTTACGTTAGGATTGGGTTTACCAGACTTCGAATTCCTACAATAGTAATGGAGTAAGTCCGCTACGAAACTAGAAACTTGGCTAAAATTCTTCTTCACTTTTCCTGAAAATTAATGTCTTCCACTGGATATTTTCTTCTGTAATTTTACCAAATGATTCCAAGATGACTACAGTAATCAATTCTTGTATTAACTTTTAGCTGCTGCGAACCTCCTTTTCTTTATCAAAATTTACTTTAAAGTCTTGCCTTTCAGGAGAAAAAAAAAGACGTCCGCACTGTCCGAATGCTACCTGTCAGAAAGTAAAAAAAAAAAAACTCATCATGGCCAAAAGTGGGTTGGTAGGGATGAAAAGACACCAGTATCTTAAGACATATAATAACCCTGTGAAATATTTTTGCCGTATTTATGTCGTTTGATTAAGACCATTTTTTTACACCAAACTCTTGAGGCGGTTTTCGGGTCCTAAAACCGAAGTCACATGACTCATTGCCTCGAAATTTGGCACAAACATATAACTTATTAATCTCAAACTGTTGTTAAAATTTCATACAGCTAGACCTACCGTATCTGTTCTCGAGTTATAAGTAAAAGTCTGAAACTTTGCAGTCGTTAACTTTGAAAATCTGAAATAGCGAAGTAAAAACATAGGAACACGTAATGCGAGGTCAGTCATTCTAATTGCACTGCGTTCATCTGCCTTGTGTGTGTTTTTTATCAATTTTTCTCATTTCTGCACCGTGCTTCTAAGCTTCGGCAATCACAAACAGTCTACCTGATGATTCATGCAGCTACTGTACTAATCCTGAACCAATAACCCAAATACTGGTATATCATGTGCTCTGCATGCTGTCATAAGCTACTACACTCATATTTAACTGTCTAACTTGGTAAGAACAACTTTGCTGCCCCCCAATGTAAGCCAATATACCAGTATGGGTTTTCAATAATGGGTAAACTACCGATAGCTTACGGTGTATAGGCGTGAACCTGGAACCCTCTAACTACCTGCTAGTGCTACTACGTCAGTACATAGGCTATTCTATCATTGCAACTTTGTATAGCCTAGCCTTCCAACTCTACTACATACCAGATAGGCTACAGACATATAAGATAGATGCCATGATCTGTTGACAAATAGGCTACACTGAACTAACTCTGTCACTCTGAAATGCAAGCGCATGTGTAGTAGAAATTGTTATCTAGCCTTCAGCTAGTCCTACCAATAGGACCACAGGCCTACTGCATACAGGGTGGGTATGTGGCTAGGCTATGTGCCTCTGCTCTGATGATTGATTCCCAAAAACTGTTTCATCAACATTTTTTGTCTGCCTTTGTTCCATTTTCTCACCAAACGTCCTAAACTTTTCCTAGCCAAGCCGCCCAAAATCAAAATCTTTCTGTTGGTGTCAAGAAACATGTTCAGCCAATCAAAACTACGTTTGTTGAAGGCGAAATAGCCTATTTTAGGATGCTCCAAATTCTGAAAAAATAAACTTCAACCGAAGGCACCTTTTACTGTTTTAGTACAACTGATCACTGCTTGCAGTGGATAAAGTCATATTTGAACAATCGATCGTATTCTGTATATGTTAATGATGCAAGCAGTGAGGATAATAAACTTATGTTTGGTGTTCCTCAAAGGTCTTTACTTGGGCCAATGCTATGTAATCTGTATACAAAAGAAATTGAAACCATAGCAGTTAAACATAAAATGTCTGTCCAAATGTATGCAGATGACACTCAATTGTACACTTCTTTTACAACGGACTCAGCTACTAATACTGAACTGCAAATTGAATCATGTTTATCTGAAATAAATTACCGGATGAAGAAAAATTTTTTGAAGGTTAATCACAATAAGTCCAATCTAATAATTTTTAAATCTCCTACATCTTCATTGCCCAAATTCAGTTTAAATGTTAAATTTGGTGACTGTTCAATTGAGATAAATGAGTCTGTTAAAGCGTTGGGTGTTATTCTAACAAGCAGTCTTTCATTTGAGAAATTCATCTTAAAAAAGGCACAAGTGTGTAACTATCACTTACGTAATCTGCGACACATCGAAAATTGTATACCATTGAAAATGAAAGTAATGCTAATATCCAATCTTATACTTAACACCTTGGATTACTGCAATGCAGTCCTAGCATGTGCAACCGCCAAAGATTTAAAACCACTTCAAAAAATTCAAAATCGGGCTGTACGTTTTGCATTTAGGTTAAAGCGACGAGAACACATTACACCCTACTTAAAACAGTTACATTTCTTGCCAGTCAAGTATCGCATTATGTTCAAATTGTGTTTGATATCATTTGACATTGTGAACCATACTTCACCATCTTATTTGACTGATTTATTTGAAACCTACCTACCAACTACAACTATTAATCTTAGGGTTGGTGTTGGTCGGGATGAGTATATGCTTGTACACAATTCCAATCACAATGCTGATTCACGAAAGAATATTTTTACCAAAATGACTGAAACATGGAACAATCTTCCATTAACACTACGTTGTATTGAATCTCGAAATGCGTTCAAATCCAACCTTAAAACACATTATTTTAAATTGGCTTATGATAATTGACATACCATTGCAGTATTAAGCAAATCAGTATCTATGGAATCGGTAATTGTGGTAGTGCTTTGTACTTGATGTCTCTATATTGTGTAAAATGAGTGCATGTTGTACACTTCAGTGTTACCAGGAAACATATTAATTTTTGTACTTTTTAGATTTTAGATTTTATACAAATGATTTTTACCTGCACCTGTGAGATTGCATTACCACACCAACTGTGTGAGAGTCGTCGATGTCAATTTTTCGAATTTTGTATTGCTGAAATTTTGATTTTTTAGATGCATTATCTTTTTAATTGTTTTTTCAACTGCTTTGAGCAACTGTCTGTAACAGTTTTTAACTAATGCATGCAGTACATGTTAAGCAGTATAAAGCACTCAATTATTATTATTATTATTATTATTAGTAGCCTAATGGGCGGTTCACACTAGACGGAAAAGCGGAAAGCGGAGAACGGAAAACGTAATTTCCGCGTCGGACAGCAGCAATTTTTGCGCGCAGATGTTCACACTAAAAGCGCAACCTGAAAGGTTGTCATCCATGGTAGCAATTGCCAAAGTCAAAAAAGCTGTTTTGCAACGAGAGATGATAAGATAAAAACCTCTTTGCCAAGTAAATGACTGTGTGTGTACAAATTTGTGATGAAGTGAGAAAACTTCATGCTGTTAATTAAGCAAAATATAAAACTGTTCAGCAGGTAAATGCCAAATAGGCCTACTCTATACACTGCCACATGTTTGATTGTGCTGCAGTAGTGTAGAGAATGGAGGGTTAGACCGTAGCTATTGGATTACAGCCAGTTTCAGTGCAGTTGCTTACTTTGTTTGTTGCCTCGGTCACGAAACAACAAAGTGACTTGCGGCCAAGAAAAAAACCTGAAAACTTCACCGGTTCTCTTTTGTCCCTTGGATGTTGCAACTTGCACTTGCATTACAACCAATACAAGAGGAGCAGGAGTAATACATGATTTGATGTCTATGATACAGGGTAGTGCCATTAATTCTACGTAATGTTGAATTCAAACTCCGCTTATAATGTCGGGTTTCAGTAGCATGTTTGCCTAGCTTCTCCCGCAAAAGACAGCGAAATTACAAACAAGTCTTCCCAATCGTCACCTGTCAAGTGCTAACGTTGTAAGTCTTTCCGCTGTCTATTAATGAACCTCATACATTTATTTAGTCTTTTGATTTGACTTCACAAGGCCCACTCGGAACTGCTTGTTCCCCCCAGTTACACCAGTGAATAGGGAGATGCGGAAGAAAGGTTTACAAATAACTGACTATAGCTAATGCGTCTCGATGACTCCAATACAGACTATACTTGCTTTACATTGAAACTATCCAATGGCAGTAATTGTCAAAACAAAGATTGATTTTATTGCAAGTATCGTGAACACAGTTGCTACTGTAGTGGGAAATTAGATATAACATATAAGCCTACAGGTAGATCGCTTAAAAGCCAGCCCCGGGTGTCACCATATTACGATGTGAAACCATAACTCCACCGATTTGTGGCGAATACTTTTATTTTTGTTTGGTCCCCATCTTCATTTAGGCCGAAAACCCACAGATTGTTAGGCGAAGACCTTTTTTTTTTGGTCTTCACATACTTTTGGACTGAAAACCCACTCATTTTGCAGCGAAGACCTTTTTAATTTTTTTTTTGGTCTGCACCTATTTTTGGACCGAAAAAGGGTGCTACCACGAAATCCCGCCCAGCATGCCACCATCCTTAGCGACGCCTCTGCAAGCACTACTTACATTCGTACATTTCCTGGAATATCATGAAGTACAGCGCTCAGGATTAGAGCCCAATAATAAGTTGAACTGTGAACAAAATTACCTCATTAGATCATCTCAATGCGAACAAGCTTACTGCCATGAACGGCAAAGTTGCTTATCAAAAAAACACCCAAACCAACAAGTAACTATCAAAACAATTTTAGGCAAACATTTATTTTTTCTGAAGTGCCTTTAAAAGCAAATGGAGACTGATTTTTAATGCTACTTGGAAAAAAGATACAGCACAGTAAAATCATTCGCGTTGATTTAAACATTCTAGCTGTTGCCGTTTCCAAGATATTTGCACTTCTGGTTTTGTATCCTAACGATTTTGAATGCTATTCAGTCGTACAAAATCGTAAAAGAGATGAAATAAAACGGCAATCAACAAGAAAGTTCAAATCAACGCGAGTAGATTTTACACGCTCTATGTTTTTCCAAAATAGCATTAAAGTTCAGTCTCCACCTCTACTCTAACTTTGGTCCCAGGCTGTATTTAGATGAGATACATAGCAAATAATAAGCAGGGCAAGCAATAAAAGGCAAATTTTGGGATAGAACGTTTTAAGCATAGAATTAAATATTAGGATGATGGAGTGGAAGCTGGTCTTCCATTACATTTCCTACAACAACAAATCACATCATAAACAACAACAAATCATAAAACTTAATATAAAGTCACTCGTAGCCGAAATTTAAATTTCAAAATTTAATTAAAGGTCGTGGAAGAAAATGTCACGATTGAATAACGTCTTCCAGTTTGTTCCATCCAACGCCATACTTATATGCAGGCGCGTAGCCAGGATTTGGAAAAGGGGGGGGGCTATTTTGAAAGAGTGAGAAGTGTGGAAACGACCTTGACTCGAATTTTCATTGACCTTAAATCAGTTTCACACGGTTTGTCAAAATTTGAGACGAAATATCTCGAAAAGATCGAAAATTAAAACGTTTTTTCCGCCCAAAATCAAGTGATCTCCAAAAAAAAAAAAAAAAAAAAAAAAAGGTCTTCGCCAAAATTCAGAGTGATTTTTCGGCCGAAATCCAAAATTCTAACGTTTTTTCCGCCCAAATTCAAGTGATCTCCAAAAAAAAAAAAAAAAAAAAAAAAAAAGGTCTTCGCCAAAATTCAGAGTGATTTTTTTTCGGCCGAAATCCAAAATTCTAACGTTTTTTCCGCCCAAAGTCAAGTGATCTCCAAAAAAAAAAAAAAAAAAAAAAGGTCTTCGCCAAAATTCAAGGCGATTTTTCTTCCAAAATTTCGCAAGTTCAAACGTTTCAGGGGGGGCTCTTTTCGCATGGGGGGGGCTATTTTCAATTTTTCACAGAAAATCGGCCTCAAAAGCACAAAAACATGCGATTTTGCATACTTCACAAGCCAATGGGGGGGGGCCCGAGCCCCCCCCGCCCCCCCCTGGCTACGCTACTGCTTATAAGATAAAATTCTGTTTTGGCATCGTGTGGGCCAATGATCAATATAATAAAAGCTTGCATTTGACGTTATTAAAATTGTACTGTGCCGACAACATGAATCAATGAAATTCTGTGTATAAACAGTATAAATACAAGTATACATTTCTTATGAACAGATAAAACAAAATTTTAATTTAACGGAAAAAAAAGAGTAGTGACCTCAGTGGTCAGACTACACGACTACCTACCGGGCCTTATTAGCAGCAGGTAACGTAGGTCATTGTCACAAACAGTTTATTTACAATATAGTTAACATTATTTTTGTTGTTCTTTGTTCTGGTAACAGCAACAAAAAGTTTGCTCGAATAGTTTTTAGCATTTCTCAACAGCAAGAGAATGTCACTCATCAGTCTTCCTGCCAAGCCGCTAGATAGCTTACGCAACTTTGCGGCAACTACGCTGCAGAAAAATTTGACATCGTCGGAGCTTGATTGTTGGTCTACAATTTCGGGGATATGTTGCAGCAACTCAAGTACTTTTTCCTAAAACATATTATTAGAACACCAAAGTGAAGATATCAGAACTAACATCTTTGAAACCTAATATACGTACTGGTTTAGCATGTACTACTCCCCTGAAAATTATGTCACGTGTAATTTTGCACTGAAGTTAAAAATAGTTAAAGAATCTCATAAACTCCGCTCTTAGTTCCCAGCAGAAGATGTGACGTCTTTTTTCTCTCAATGTTTGTAAAGAAATGACTCTTTTATCAAGTAGACATCGTTTTTTAATAAATATTTATAACGACCATTTCAAATTTAAGAAAGTTAAAAACTATAACAGCCTTCACACCAGTTGAAAAGTTTCTAATCATTATTGAGTTCCTCGTATATATAATCAGGTCTTACTGTGGTGCTTCACTCGCTTAGTTGATTATTCTCGCTTTATCAATCGTTGATTTTAACCAGTTACAAACTTAAACCAACCAAGAGAAACGTGACACATCATTCTTGAAAATCTTGCTACTTGACTCTTTTTCTAAACTGGTATTGTTGCTTAAAGAACTTTCAATACCATTTGCTGCACTAACTGCACCCTCGCTTTGCACTGAAAATAACAAAAAACGTAATAGTGAGCACTGGTCTATAAAAGCTATAGCTACATGAAGATTTGAGATTACACAAAAACATAAAATTATGCAAATGTGTGCTCACTGCTCACATTAAAAAGCTGAAGTACTTTTGTTCCACTGTGATATTTTTTTACGCTATAAAGGTAATAGCTACAGCTGCTGCAACGTACAATGATGTCAGCATGAAAAGTGGTTTCAAATCACATAATTTCAGCTTCCAAAGCCTTCAATTAAAGGTTTTTAGCAACAGCAAACTTGGAATTAACTTTTTTATATTGAACAAAAAGTATGGTGCTTAATTATTAGCTAAGAATAGTTAGAAGATCACACGTCCATGCTTACAGGTCATTTGGCTACATTCTACTATTAGTACGTACAATAAACAAGGTTTTCATCACCATCCTGTTGTGTGAAATCAAGAGCTTGAAGTGTATCTCCATTGAGTTGGTAATTCCTAGCAGTGCTAAAAAATCATCTTGTATTATAATTAAAACGATCAGTCGTCAAGTGGATAAAGCGTTTGCTACTGAAGCTGTAGACTCGAGTTCGATTCCCGGTTGGGTCAAACCAAAGACTACAAAAATTGGTATTGACAGCTTTCCTGCTTGACGTTCAGCAATTAAAGGGACAGTGCGAAGCCTCTGCCGTGTTTGGTAGACAGGTGGGCAGGCAACATCTTGACTCCCGAAAAGTGCCTTTACAGTCTCCTGGCCAAGACAAGTTGGTGAATAAAATGTAATTACAATATAATACCGTTCTTATTTATATCATAACTTACACTAGTGCCACTCATCTGTTGAAAATCAGTGACTAACTACATGAGTTTATGCTTATATCAATGTGTTATATCACCAATATTGGAACTGGAACCAACCGAGACTGGATCGCTGGCTTTAGCTCAGTCATAGGTACTGACTGTAGCCGCTGCAGTCAATAGCCAGCTACACAGTACATTTGAATATAACTTTCAATAAAGTCGATTTCATTTTGCTCTTGCTATAAGCTTTTCGGATAGAACTCTTCAGTTGTGATCTCTGCCTGGTTTGGTATGTGGTAAGCAGGATCATGCTTGCTCCCACATACCAAACCAGACAGAGATTGCAACTAAAGAGTTCTATCCAAAAAGCTTATTGCAAAAGCCAAATGAAATTAACTTTATTAAAAGTCATATTCAAATTCTGCACCACCTCCAAATTGTTGATCTACACAGAATAGTTTGGTGTCGCATTGCTATTTGAAATGCATATCGCTTAGCAAAAATCTAGAAGGCATTCAAAAAAATTTTGCTTAAATTTAAAAGAGTATGTTTAGTGCGTAAGTCAAAATTACAAACATTTTGAAAATTTAAAAGCATTTGAAAAGCTAAGTGTATGTTTTTTAAACTACTGGTACCCAGTTTGGTTCTGTTAATGGCTTGTTTATGCTGCATCAATAATTTTGTATTGTTGATGTAACAGTATATGCTAGAGATTTAGATACTTTAGGATGCTGCACCATATATAACTGATATAACATAGTCCTGGAAGATGATAGTCAATGGATGATATACTATAGAAAGCTATGTTCCACACCATGAAATAATATTGCACTACAAGCCCTGAAGCTCAACATTTTAAAAATATATGTAATGACATGAGAATTAACTAATTTCTCCACCAAAAATACACTGTAATGTTTCAGAAAATTATACACTCTAAATAAAAATACGAAAAATTATCAAGCTCCATCACCACTGATTGATCACAGCACTACATTGTAAATCAAACTTTTGATCAGGTCAGAATGATAAAACAGCAACAGTTGTTAGAGATTCAATTGTCACTTTAACTGTTGAAAACAGTTACATAGGGGCATGATTATGTTTAGAGTTAACATTTAAAGACTTTTAACATTTTCTGCTCAGTTGATCAACATATAACATTCAAATGAAGCGTTTAGCTGAAGAATTTTTCAAACAAACTTTCATACCTAGGTTGCAACAAATGATCATCTAAAAACTCAAGTAGTAGAGACAATATTCATTTCTTTTTTTCAGTGCTGGAAAACCACTTGAAGTTTGAGCGCTTTTTTTTTAGCATAGCAATCGTGTAATGTCTTCCATCGTACTGAACATTCCTCCGCTATACATTAAGAAAAACAAAATGTAACCAGACTGCTAAACATCTTGTTTGTAACTTATGGTTGCACCAAGCGACACCTGGCTAACATGCAGTCCACAGTCACCCACTGCCATTGCCCATTAATTACCCAATTCTTTGACTAACAGAAAATCTTCAATTCTCCAATAAATAATAAGTGTAGAAAGCCTTGCAATCGTTTTGGACAAACACCACAGTAAACCATATCACTACAGGCCACCCAGTAGTGCAATTACTAAATCAGTTACAAAGCTAATGTGCTTTGATCTACATTTTTTGTGAAGAAATTAATGCACTGTGTATAAACTTTTCTTAAGAGACTGCATGGTTCTGATGATGGCCATTGGACAATTAACATGGGTTTACATGAACATAGCTACTTATTGCTGGCATATTACCTAAATGCAAGATTAGAAGTACAGAAGATGGTGTGTGCGTACGGTACAGTACAGTTACATTTTCAGTATATACAAAAGCTACAAGCATGGTACCGGCACGTGGTTACCAACACATCAAAAAAGTCCACAGTATATAATGCATAATGCTAATGCTGGTATGGCTACATTTTTGAAGTACTGATGCATAGTGTGCACTATTTCAATTGCTGGCATGTAGCTAGAAATCTGTAATGTGAGGGGTTGTTTTAGGGGTCTGGGGGGAATAAAGCTCCAGTCATTCTAAAGTTTGGGATTTTTTTGCAAAAATAGCTAAATTTTTGGCCAATTTTGATCAAAATTAATGCTATTAAAATGTGGCACAGAAATTAGCAGAGCAAAAACATGATTAAACTGGTTGCATAAACAGGCTCTGTTGGAAGTGGTTAATGGTAAAATTTCAGTTACGCTCGAATAAAAAAAATCATAAAATCAAATATATAGTTCAATCAAACTCAAAGGGAGTAATCTTTTCCGACTACATATATTTCATTTTATAGCAAAAGATAATTGGGAGGGCTGATGGAATGAGATCGGAGAAAAGTGATTGGCAATTAACTAAATACTGAATAGCCACCCCCCGCCAGCCCATCCCCCATTTCTGAGCTTATATTTGTTTTGATGAAACCAATGTTCTGCATTTTTCAACAAGCGATCAAATTTAATTGCTTATTTGGCCATTTTTTAAAGCTTTCCTGATTTGTGAGGTAATGAGTCTTATTTTTAACAATTTTTGACTAATTACCTCCCCCGTAAATTTTTTTTTTTAATACTTTTATTTTTGAGTTCATAGCAGTACAAAAGTATTTTCCTTATTCTGCATTTGTGATTTTTGTCGACAGGCCACTGGAAGGCTTTAGCACCCCCAAGGTATGCAGTATACTACTGGTCAAACACCAGATGATACTGTAGGCCAAAAGCTTCCAAATTTTAATTCAATGCAGGTAGCAATATCTGATATTATTAGACATACCATTGCTTTTTCTTTCATGCTACACCGTACAATAACAATGCAGTGCATGGTGCTACCCTGTGCTGGGCATTAACTTGTTAATAACAAAGTTAAGTTTTTCATTAACAAGTTAAGAAGCTTTTGTGAGTTAACTTACTAACTATAACTTTTGTTGATCTACTTCAATGTTTACGTTAATCCGAAGAATTTCTATGCTACACCATGTGTCCTAATGCCATGATAATAGAAATAAAAAAAATAAAATAAAAAAAGACTTCCACTCTGTCTATCTTCATTCGAATGGAAATAGCGTACCATAGTAACAGCAATCAGAATGAGTACCGGTATGTAATTTTTATCTCGTATGGAAATGGAATCATTTTATTGGGCATCAGCGGCAGGTTAATGATGAATTTAAAAAAAATTAACGAATTAACTTTTAACTTTAACTTACATCACTTCTGTTTTTCTGTTGATTATTTTAACTTTAACTTACGGTACTTAAGAAATTGCTTGAAGATTCTTAGTTTTAACAAAGTTAACGTTTCTCATTAACTTGCCCAGCACTAGTGCTACCATATACCAGTACCACCAGTTTATAACAACCGCATGTGACAACAACCAACTTAGTAATGTAACTCTAAAATACATGCAACTTACGAGTAAGTTGTTTTCCACTAGATCATACAATCAAGGATATCTGATAGTGACTGATATGTACCTATGCACTAGGCATCTGAGTTCAATTAAATTTTGATTTAAATCCCATAATGCAATCACGGTTTGAATTCACCATCACGGTTTTTAGGGTTAAGGCTAGCCTACTGCACTGAGTAATAAACCTGAAAGAAATGCAAAACAATGCTCGCAACTGCAGGCCTACCCTGTAAATCAGAATTTGGAAATAGCCTGCTGGTAGAAGCTATTGCATTTTGAACTACATCAATATCAAACAAATTTCTGCTTTTTACTTAATGCATCATAGACTAACTAAACTACCGGCAGACTGGTAGAGGCAAAACTAGGAAAGTTGAACCGTTGAAGAGGGTACCGGTACCGATAGCCAATCGGTATACATGCTACTAAACTGCTCTCCAAACCCACTGCAAAGCAGATGCTATGACCACAAGGCTAGGCCTATACCAGTAGGCCACCATAGCTAAGGCACTGGTGCCACTGTTTGCTGCTGTAGGCTACGGTGCATGCCTTGACCAAAAATGGATTAGGTCTTTAAGCTATAAGCCTAGCCTATACCGTGCCTACATGCTGACATGCCAGTCTGATTATAGTCTACTTTACAATCCAGAGCCAAAATGTTTTACTGTGTAATAAAAACATTCTGTTTGGTTTTGATCAATCTTTCACTGAGCACAGTGCATTGTTGATACTTCGAACAGCTGAGTAGGCCTATCGACTTTCCGCCCGCGGAAACGGAAAAAGTTGAAATATTTCAACTTCATTTTTCTTCCGTTGAAAGCGAGAAGTTTTCCGCGCGTGAAAAATAGTAAAAATTCCGCTTGTAATGAGAACATGCCCTACCAACGGAAAAAACGTTCCGTTTTCCGGACTAGTGTGAACCGCCTATAACCCTGTGTATTGTCGCAATATGGCACTGTTACTGTCTTCAATGCATATTAATAGTCAGAACTTAAATTGTAGGGGGGATGCGGCCCCATCGAGAGTTAGCGTTTCCACATCGAGATTTAAGTGTACCCCCATCGAGATTTAAGTGTACCCCCATCGAGTTTGAGCACTGGATGATCAGACGAAAAAGACCTAGTTGGAACGACCGACGCTCGCGTCGCGTGTTCCTCTGTTTTTACTCGGCCATTTTCCAACTAATTTTTGCGAAAATTTTTCAGACTTTTGCTTATAACTCAAGAACGCTTGGGCCTAGCTACATGAAATTTGGACAGCACCCAGTAAACATGCTAATATTGGGACAATATTGTTTCGATATTGTCTCATATAGTCATTCTGTATTGTATTGATATGGGGTTTTGATATTGACACAACATAGGTTTGCTCATCGGGGATATATTGTTTCGATATCGTCATCCAATGCTGTCTGTATGTTGGCTCATATAGTTACGACATAGTTATCCTATACTGGATCTATGTCTAACAATGCTGGAACCCATATTGGGTTAATATGGAGTTGCTATAGTCACCCTATATTGCCTTTATAAAGTCTTGTACTGTTGCGATATGGTCCTGTTTTTATAGTCATATACTGTTACGAATAAAATCCTGCATTTGCTAATGCTAAAATCTTTCTTGAGTTGAGTTGATACAACGTACAGTATACAAATAGCAAAGCAAGTAAATATCAAAAGATGTAATACATATCACGAATAGAAATGCACAGATGTAATAAAACACATCACGCAGCAGCCTTCACGCTCATTCGTCGGTTAGATTTTGATTACAAGATTTTTTTTCTTCTGCCACATCGGTCCCGCCAATTCCTCATGCAAGTGCTCACTTCTTTTCCAACAGAACCCTTAGTATGAGGATTCTTCAACACAGCTTCTGCAAACAAACACACGAAATCGTGATCTATATTTTGTTGATATATTAAAGTTGTTCGCATGAAAAAACCGCTTAGACTAGCGACTTCGATTTCCTTAAAACAACCTCACCTCCAAGTAATAGTCGTAAAAAAGAGAAACAAAAGCATACTTGTTGGCAATGTTTTAACAAACATAGGAGTAGTTTCTCAAGCGGAGCGGACATCAACCCTCCAAACACTTCACCTAATGGGTGGAGCGGTCCGCGACATCCTGACGCGAGACAACTCATCCCGGGAATCCTGACGCCAAGGACATCCTGACGCTAAAAGCTCCAAACTTTCGCGCTCTGCTTTTTTTCTTCTTTTCTCTTTTCCGCGCTACGCTTTTAACGATTAACGTTCAATGATTGTGACGTAAGTATAATATTTTCCGTTAATTGCAAACTTCATAGGAATCTCTGTTTTGCAGAAACAACTCAAACGCGAGTTGTATTTTCGCGAAAGCAATCATGATAAAATCAAACCCAAGTTAGCAAATCTGTAAAAATCCTGGCGATAAGTTTCAAACGATGACCGGATGTCGCGATTGAAAGTAGTATATGTTTTGCTATTATTAAACGACCACATAGATATTTCATAAACAATAATACGTGTGGTTAATTTAAAGAGAAAAATGCTCTAAAAGGAATTGTATGTTGAAAGAAAATATTAAAAATATAATTCAAAGTCAAGTACCGCAAATCGAAATTATATAACGCAGCGATTAAAGTTTATTATTTTTGCCTATTATTATTGGATGACCACGTTGCAATTTTACACACATTTTTCATAAAAAAGTTATTAGGTTTTGGTAAACAATAGTTTTTCAATAGACAACGTTTGAAATTAAAGTTGAAATTACGGCAAAGAATGAAAATAGATTAAAAATACTGTGCAATAGTTTGTAATCATCCAATTAATTAATTTCCCAATAGGCGGTTTATTTAGTTTTAACCTCGATTAATTGAGCCGTTAGTTTTTGCAATCGCAGTTTTTACTTTGAATGACTTTGAAAGGACAAAACAAGACGGTCACACGCTTCATATCACCTTGCCAAATTATCGTAATTTCTCCGCTTGCAAAATCAAAGCATTTAAATCATAACAAGTTGCTAATTTCGATAAGCTCCAAAATTTTCAGTTTATTAAAGAGTAAGATCACAAGAATGACAACAAGTTGCTCATCGAAATGCTATCGACAAATTATTGCTAACCAAAAACTAACAACTTTTTTTCATAAAAATGCGCGTAAAATTGCAACGTGGTCATCCAATAATAATAGGCAAAAATAATAAACTTTAATCGCTGCATTAATTAATTTCGATTTGCGGTACTGAACTTTGAATTATATTTTTAATATTTTCTTTCAACATACAATTCCTTTTAGAGCATTTTTCTCTGTAAACTAGCCACACATATCTACAATTCCTTTTAGAGCATTTTTCTCTGTTTATGAAATATCTATGTGGTCGTTTAATAATAGCAAAACATATACTACTTTCAATCGCGGCATTCGGTCATCGTTTGAAACTTATCGCCAGGATTTTTACAGATTTGCTAACTTGACTATGATATTATCACGATTGCTTTCGCGAAAATACAACTCGCGTTTGAGTTGTTTCTGCAAAACAGAGATTCCTATGAAGTTTGCAATTAACGGAAAATATTATACTTACGTCACAATAACTGAACGTTAATCGTTTAGAGAAAAAAGCAAAGCCATGGCGTAGCACGGTAAAGAAAAAAAGCAGAGCGCGAAAGTTTGGAGCTTTTAGCGTCAGGATGTCCCTGGCGTCAGGATTCCCGGAGTGAGTTGTCTCGCGTCAGGATGACCTGCTTCGGTGGTGGAGAGAGTTTGAACATAGCAATGGCAAATCAGAGTTAAATATTAACAGGATTATTTTCATCAGTATCTGCTTTTCTGCTACAATACGTTCTTAATGCTGGCGCAATGACATAGTAGTAAACGCAATTAAAGCATCCTTTTTGCTATCGGTGGGCTTGGGACTACTCTCTTATCAAGCATATCGGTACCAAAATAGTTTTAGAAAGCTTGATATTTACTGTGTTAAGTGGCCACTTTAGTAAAGCGACAGTCAACGGCTCCACCTTAATGTAGAGGACTATACGTGATTCTGTAAGCCCAAGTGAAAAAAAACACACGTCTGCATCCAAGATTTCAACAAATTTGATACATACAAACAACAGGCCTACTTACTTATAACAGCGTTGCTTAAACGCTTCTTTCTGGACATCCGCTTTAAATGATCCACTTTTTCCAGTCCAATTAACGTACTCGCTGAGACTGCTGGACATTAGTGTCTCCATGACACGCCAACTCACTGCTTTGACCAAGGAGCCACCAACGATTGACAACCAATTTACCTAAAGCAAATTGTCATGGATTACTACACTTTAAAACGAAGATACGACAACCGCAGACAAAGACTTACTTACGCACAAGACAATAATACTGCCTTTTCAACTCCGTTAAATTGTCAAAAAACAAATCAATACACTGTAGTGTTGGCTATCTTTTCGATTTAGACGCAAACTTAGAAGAGCGAAGTTTCAAATGCTTTTTAAAAATTTGAAAAAATCCCGCTTTTGGCTTTCACAAAAGCTGCGCCCCTTTAAATGCATTACTTAAAAAGTTATCTAGCAATTTGCTAACAGGTTTTGCAATTTTCACCCAAATTTGAACGTCTCCAAAACGCATCTGCAATTTGTGATTGTTATTAACAACTTGAAACCGCTACAAAACGAAACGTGGCTGTTGGCTTAAAATGCTGCCGGGAGTAACTGTGACTGATATTAAGCAGTAACACCCACTTCAACTTGAATCAAACGCTGCTAAAGACATCGCACTCAACTTTCGCAGACGTCCGAAAGCTGGGTGTAAATCACAAAACATCTTTACAAAAAGCTTGACAACTTTTTAAATAAAGATTAGATAAAAAAGTGCGCAATTGGTGCCAATTTTTAAAAAATTTTCCTTCATAAAATTATCAACCTAACCCCGAAAGTATGCAAAATCGATTGTCATCATCATCTCTTTCATTCTCACTGTTATCAGTGTCCAAATGATAATAACTGCTAACAGCATTGCCAGCATAGCGTAATTCCCTATTCTCATTGCTTTGCACAACTGGCACTGCAGTATTATCATCTACCAGTACATTTTAACAAATAGTATGGCTTTGCATTACAGTTTGGCCTACTGTAACATCTTTCTCCTCAACATTTTTATTTGCTCCAAGATCTTTTGACGTAAAAGTAGATAAATTACAAGCAGGTTGCTTGGATTTTTCTTTTCTAGCTCCTATTTCATTAGCCAGTTTATTGATTTTCCTCCGCTTTGACCAATATGAAGACATTGCACGATATTTCAACTTTCAATGCTACCATACCAGTAGGTATCACCCTAAAGAATAGGTAGTGGCTATTTCGAGCCAAGTCAACTGACCACAAACCACCGGTTTTGTTACAGTGATTTCGCCACAAAGTGAGGGTTTGGGAAAGATGGCAAAATAGTTGAAAAGATGGCAAAATAGCCTCTAGAGGCAAAATAGTTCTGAATGCTATTTTGCCTATGGAGCAGTGGCTTTTACCTTACGTTACAGTACTTATGTTGTTGCCCCTAAAATAGTTTAATGTATATCAATTAGGCTACTCTCTATACAAAAACAGCAACTATAAGAGCTGCCAATTCAAAATTAACACACAGAAAAACAAGATAATTTTTTATTACAAATGCATTTAATGTTTAATGGGAAGGTTGATGCTGCTTTTTTGCATTAAGCGTTTTAACTTCTAATCTAGGCTGAGTGGGGAGTAGTTAAGTACCAGTATGAGTCGTTGCTTTTTTGCGGAACCTTTGCGACTCGTGTATGAGCATGCGTGTGCTCTCTCCTTCTCTATGATCTAAGCTATTCCCAAATCTAGCTCTAACCCTAATAAGTGCATGCATGAGAGGAGCAAGAGTGTGCGTACGCTCATACACGAGTCATAGAGATTTCAAAAAAAAGCAGACAGCTTATACTTAACAACGTCTGGCTGAGTGCAGCAAAGAAAACATCACAGACCATAATCAATCTTAAGCCTGTTTGATACATTGTCTTTATGGACACCATTGAAGAAAACCCCACTTCAGAGCAATAAGTTAAAGGAAACTAAATGAAACTCAAAGCTTTAATTGAAAGAATGGGATGTTCATATTTAATACTGGTATCAGTCCAAAGTTTCCCTATATCCTCTCTGGTTAAATCATCTTCGTGCTGTTGAAGAAATTCCATTTTTGCTACCATATCATCATCATAAATAAGAGCTTTCGTCACCTGAAAATGGCTTGCTAATCCACAAACAATTAGGCCCATGACCCTCAAAATTCCAGGAAAATATTGCTTAATCACAAGATAACAAATGCTTCCCTCCCACCTATTACTCTGTACTAACTGGACTAGACTATCAATTGTTTGTGAAACAAAAGAATTTGACTAGACCCAATAATTCTGACTAATTAGTATTAATTTGAAGAATGACATCATAGAATACATGGTGATAATGAAGCAAAATGAAATGTTTAGAGTTGGTAGCCCCACATGATAGCCATGGAAGATTTTTAGTTTTTAAAATGCCAAGTTACCCCTTTGGGGGTATTTACCCACAGATTAAGAACCACTGCTCTAGAACCAAAATAGCCCTAAATACTATTTCGCTATCCTAAACACTCTCCTGGTTGTGACTTAGGCCTCCCAAACCCTAACCTTAGAGCAATTTTGCCTCTGTTAGGAGGTTAGGGAGGCCTAAGTCAATGACCAGGACAGTGTTTAAAATTGCAAAATAGTATTTAGGGCGATTTTAGCTCTAGAGCATTGGTTCTTAGCCTGTGGTAACTTGGCATTCTAAAACTAAAAGGGGTAATGTAATTTTTTGAAATTAAAAAGAAATCTTCTATGGATATTGTATGGGGCTACCAACTCTAAACATTTTATTTTGCTTCACTATCACCATGTATTCTATGATGTCATAGTTTTATAGCAATTAGTCAGAATTATAGAAACTCTTTAAATTCTTTTGTTTAAAAAAACAACTGATAGTCTAGTCCAGTTAGTAATATGCATGATGCGAGCATTTGTTATCTTGCGATTGAGCAATATTTTCTTGGAATTTTGAGTGACATAGGCCTAACTGTTTGCGGATTAGCAAGCCATTTTTAGGTGACAAAAACTCAATTTATGATGATGATATGGTAGCAAAAATAGAATTTTGTCAACTGCGCAAAGATGCACGTCTTAAAACTGATTTCACAGGAGAGGCTATAAGAAAACTTTGGGCTGATACCAGTATTTAAAATGAATATCCTATCCCTTCAATAAAAGCTTTGAGTTTCATTCAATTTCCTTCAAGATATTGTTGTGATGAGGAGTTTTCTTCAATGGTGTCCAATAAGACAAACTATCAAAACAGGCTTGAGATTGATAATAATGGTATAAGATGTTTTCTTTGCTGCGCTAAGCCTAGATTAGAAGTTAAAACGCTTAGTCTAATAACAAAAAAGCAGCATCAACCTTCCTATTGAATCAAATGCATTTGTCATAAAAAATTACCTTCTTTTAGTGCATGTTTATTTTGAATTGGAAGCTATTATAATTGCTGTTTTTCTAAAAACGGTAGCCAAATTGATATACAGGGTGTCCTTAAAGTCTCTGTGCAATTTAAAAAAATTACTACAATATCAAATGATGAGACAATGCAATGAGAGTTGTTTAATGTTAATCAGTGTTTCATAGTTTTCCTTGACACTAAAATTTATTGTTTGAGATAAAGTTTCAACGTGTTTAATGATTGAGTTTAATGCACCCCAATAAAATGACTACTCCTGAAAAAAAAAACATCAAAATAACCTGTTCAACCAGCTTGTGATGCAAAACCACAACAGCGACGCAAAGTCGCGTGATTAGCATCACAAGCTGGTTAAACAGAATTAGCATAACAACCTTGACTAGTTCTGTTCAACCAGCTTGTGATGCTGATCAAGCGATTTTACATTGCTCTTGGCGTTTGTATCACAAACTGGTTCAACAGAAAAAAAGACTTTTAATGAGGTGACAACTGTCACGTCCCTGTGTCCATAAATTTCTACCATAAACAAATTGAAGGACGTGATGGTGGGTCTCTTCCATACTTAGTTCTGTAGTCTTGATAAGTCTAAACCATAGGTGGGCACAAGTCCATTAACTGTTAATAAGGAAGCTAACTTTTTCATTAACTTGCTAATCCGTTAAAAAGTTTTTTCCATGTTAATGGACTAAATTACCTTCCGTTAAGGGTTTTATCGCTAATATCTTATTTCAATCATTCATCAGACCGATACAAACCAGTTTGCACTGGTAACACTTGTTGCATATTAGCACAAGTTTTATAGAAGAAAGCGAAAAAAGGAGCTCTCTTTTGCGGCAAATAATAACCTGCAGCCTCATAGGTATATGAATTATCGCTGTTCACAATTTCCAAAGATTTTCCGATTGCAGCTTTGTTGTGCATTTGAACTTATTTTTATCTTGAAGTTAGATTAGGCTGCAAAATATAACTTGCAAAACACAAAAAGACCACCATAGCAATAAATGTTTCCTAACAATCAAAAGCTCAACACTCAATCACGTCAATAGGTGTTCTAGAAGCGAGTGAATAAAAAGAAATGTAAATCACACAAAATGTTAACAAATTTCATTACCTTCTTTTAATTAAAGCTAAAAATAACGAATTAACATTAACGCAGGTGTGAAGTTTGTTAACAAACTAGTTATTAACAAAGCTAACGTTTTGCATTAACTTGCCCACCTATGGTCTAAACACCTGAATTTCTCAATAAACCAAGATACACATTGCGCTTTTTCTAGAGGAGTAGTCATTTCAGATTTTAAGGGGATATATAGAACTCAATCATTACACTTGTAAAAATTTTATCCGAAACACATAAAAATTTTATCTGAACCAATAAACTTTAGTGTCAATGAAAAGTTTATGAAGTACTGAGTAACATAAAACAACCCTCATTGTGTTATCTCATCATTTGGAGGCTAGTAGTGATTTTTTTAAATTATAAAAAGACTTTACGGACACCCTGTACATCAAAATATTGTAGGAGTAACAACATAACAAAGATATAAGAACCACTGCTCTAGAGGCAAAATACAGTCGTTGGGGGTGACTTTGATTTGTACCAGAAAACAATCACAAATTGCAAAACCCGTAGTGGATATTGTCACCTCGTACTTTGAGTTATATGTGGTTGCTTGGTCACGTGATTACTATTTTTATCGCCAAAATTTCATGCGGCACCAATTTCGGCTTTTAGAATGTGGCAGCTCGCCACTCCCATGCAAATTAATTCCAAGTTAATGGAGAACAAAAATAGAGCAATAATCAAACAATAATTGGCAGCACTTTTAGCAACGTGGTACACTTTCCCTTGTCAGTCTTTACTTTCCCTCATTAATTTTGTTATCCAATCTCTAGTCTTCAGGTCTTCATTTTCAAAATCGAACACACATTATCAAGCCACCTAGCACAAATGTGCAACGTAATAGCAGTTGCAAGTTAAAGGCGATGAGTATCCAGCCAATTCCAGTGGTTTACAATAGCTAAAATTGAACTATAATTTTTGATATTTTTTGTTTTAATTTTGAGGCTACGGTTGCAAAGATATTCAACAAATACAAAAAGATGTCCCCGAAAAAAGTGTTTGAAAACTTTGAGTTTTGTTCTTCCCGCCAAAACCACAGTTCTCTAAACTATTAGGCCTACTGTGGTTTTGGTGGGAAGAACAAAACTCAAAGTTTCCAAACTTTTTTTAGGGGATATCTTTTTGTATTTGTTGAATGAATAGGCTATCTTTGCAATCGCAGCCCCAATATTAAAACAAAAAATATAAAAAATTATAGTTCAATTTTAGCTATTATAAACCACCGGAATTGGCTGGATGATTCATCGCCTTTAATATTAACAACAAGTGTTATATTTGATCGGTTTAGAAGGAATCGAACCCCTACCCTCCCGAACTCGAGGCAGATGTGAGATGGCTATTACCTGTAGCATTGTTTTTACCAAACCTCCTGTAATTGCACTTCACTCTAATAAACACTAAATTTTAGTCCCCGACACTTTTTAAAAATATAAAAATGAACAAAGTCACCCTTCAGATGAGTTTACTTTATATAAAACGGCAGTTTTATTTGAGTGATCAAAGTCACCCCTGGCACGGGACATCACGTGACACTAATTGAAAAGCAATGTATGACAAGAAAGCTCAGCCACAGAGTGTTATGACCAGTCGCTAGAGAAAGATAGAGCGGCAGTGTGGTAGTACCGTACATCACAGCACTTGAAAACAAACGGGTGATCAAAGTCACCTCCGATGACGATAGCATTTAGAACTGTTTTTATTTGGCTTTTAGAGACAAAATAGCATTTAGAACTATTTTAATTTTGCTTTTAGAGGCAAAATAGCATTTAGGACTATTTTGCTTCCAGAGGCTAAACAGCATTTAGAACTATTTTTTCTCTGGAGGCAAAATAGCAATTAGGACTAGCCTATCTAAATTCAGCCTCTAGAAGCAAAATAGCCACTGCGTAAATAATAGCTTACCTTGATGCATTATTGTTTATCACCAGTCAAGTAAAGTTTTTTCATCTCAACACTCAAAAGTGCAGGTAGGAAACAGTGAAAGACCAGCACCTTACGCTCGTAATTTAAAACAAAACTTGGGTCTCTTTTGGTGTAAGCCTCCTCTCATAATTTACTCAGCCTAATTAGCCATATAAACTGCATACCCTAAAAGTTATTGTTAAATAGCATAAACTTGATGGTTTTAGAAGATAATAGTTTAACCTAGGGAGGTTTAAACTGAAAGAGAAACCAGAACTTGAGTAGGACTTCATACTCAAGTCCAACTTGCTTGGCTATTAACACAATTCTGTTAATTCGTATAGCCAAGTTGGACTTGAGTAGCCTAATGAGTACGAAGTCCTAGGTCTACTCAAGTTCTGTTTTAGAATGCGCGCCTTAAACTCCACAACACAATCCAGTCAGAATTTCCTGTCAGATCTGCCGGCAGCACGAAACTAAACAATGTTGTCACTGGCAAGTCGATGACCAGCATGTGCACAGTCTTTGTTCTACTGCCTTGCCCTTCCCGCCAACCTGTAAGCGCGATAACCCATGCGTGAATTTATGGTCACGCTACCTGATTTCGCAAGTATTGCACTACCCAGGATCCTACGCACTTTTAATTAGATCGTTGTTTTTTTCACTTTTTGAATATTATTTTTGTACATTCTGTGCATCTACGCTATTATTACAGCCTCGCAAATAGGCCTATTTTAGTTATTTAAGGCAAAGTAATCATGAACCAACCTTTAGCCGCTCTGCAATATTCCAGCGAAAGGTAATGCAGACCGATTAGCTTAAACCACTTATTTATTTATACAAACTGACTACACACGAACAATCTCTCTTTAGCTGCCTGAGTCTGTCTCGACAGCGGCTCGCTCCAGGTTTATATACCAACCGCCATTGTATATCATTGTTACGTCAAGTTGACAAGAGCGTCACAGTGATAAAAGGAATGGGCAAATTTGATTGGTGCGCTGTAGTTTAGAAACAATGGCGCAATTTACGGGAGCGGTAATGAGTGCAATCGCTACAAACCGATGAAATGACAGCAAGTACTGCAGAGAATGAATACAAAAACCGCAAAGTGAAATTGGTAATGCTGATTTAAATCGGACAATTGCCGTTGATTGCAAACGAACTAAAAGCTACCAAAATAGTTCTCCGATAAGCGTTACTATCATCTGCAAAAAAGTTATGCCTTGCTTGATACGCATAACAATAAAAAGCGCTGTTAATTATTGTTGTAGAATAATTAGGCTAAATCTAAAGATGATGGTGTCTGCCCAGGAGCCTATTTATAGGAGGGGGGCCATGGCCATGGCGCCCCATTTGGGTTGCCAGGATAGTATAATTAGCATAGAATGGTACGCAAAAGTGTGGCATGCCCCCCTCTTTGTAAGTTTGGCACCATGTTTGAGCACACAAACGGACAGAATCTGACTGAAGATTTTTTCTTGTTTTTGGTCTTCTCCAGATTTCAAATTTTGGGCCTAAAACAGGGCTAAATCTGAGTGAAGACCTTTTTTTATTTTTATTATTTTTTGGTCTTCACCTAATTTTGGGCCAAAAACTGGACTAAATCTGTGTAGAGAAATTTTTCTTTTGATCTTCAATATTTTCAAATTTCCTGCCCCTCCTTTTCAAAATCCTGCGTACGCTAGTGTGACTGTCGCCTGGAGCTCACATACGGCGCATTACTGTATGTGGATGTTTGCAGCAGTGCAGCTGTTATTGCTTCAATTAATGACGTTTTTTGGCAGTTTTGGGTGTTCTATGCATTTCATGATTTCGCGACTCTTTCTGTATTGAGTTAATGTTGCTCAGTATTGGTAATCCGGTACTGTTTTGACAGTATTGAACAATTCTTGCACAATATTGTGTAATAACATTTGTCTTTTGACAACACGCTAATTAAAACATGCAAATATGAATGACGGATAAAGTTAAATTGTGATATAAAGCAGTTTAATAATATTTTTCGTATTTCACTTATATGTGTTTTGTAAAATAGGCCCAATGTTGTTTCTATATTGGCTAGACAACATGATACACACAATATAAAACAGCACGCAAACAATATTGGTCCGATATATGCATGTTTACTGGGCAGTTTGAGATTAATGAGTTGTATGTTTGTACCAAATTTCGAGGCAATAGGTCACGTGACTTCGGTTTTAGAACCAGAAAACCGCCCCGCAAGTTTGGCGTAATAAGCGGTCTCAGTCAAAAACGGCTTAAATACGGCAAAAAATATTTTATACGGTTGTATGTATCAAGATACCCTTTCATCCCAACCAACCCACTTTTGGCCGCGATGAGGTTTATTTCTTTTTTTTTTCCTTTTTTTCCTTTTTTTTTCCTTTTTTTCCTTTTTTTCTTCCTAATTTTTGTACGCTCTTCTTCTCCTAAACCACAACACATCAAAATCTAATTTTTGTGTAAAGTTGTTGAGCTGCAAATGCAATTTTTTCTCCCGAAATTTTTTGGGGCAACTCTACCGGGAACCCCCCAAAATGGGGCCCCAAAAAACCCATTTTTTGAACGGCTCGAGCTAGGGTGCTAGTTGTTTTTGATATCAGTAGATATTCAACAGACAAATATTTTGACATAGTTTGGGGGTCCACCCCCCCGAGAACCCCCAAATGGACCCCCCAAAATCAATTTTTTGAACGGCTTAACTTATGGTGCCAGTGTTTCATGATATCAGCAGATATTTAACAGACCAATATTTTGACATAGTTTGGGGGTGCCACCCCCCCACGGACCCCCCCCAAATGGACCCCCAAAAATCAATTTTTTGAATGGCTCAACTTGGTTGCCAGTCTGTTTTGATATCAGCAGATATTTAACAAACAAATATTTTGACATATTTTGGGGGTGCCACCCCCCCAGAGACCCCCCCAAATAGATCCCCAAAAATCAATTTTTAAACGGCTCAAGCTAGGGTGCCAGTGTTTTATGATATCAGGAGATATTTAACTGACAAATATTTTGACTCCACTTTTCTGGAGGTTCCATAATCAGATATTTTTGAATAATTGCTGATTTTGCGGTAGACAAAAAGTACTTTTGAGCGTCACAGCATTAGCTATGCGTCGGTGGTTAACTGGGTTTGCTGCCAAATTCCCATCTAGTTCTTCACCTAATTTTGGCGAAAAACCGCTTCAATTTCGGGCGAAGACCTCTTTTTTTTGGTGTTCATTCAATTTCGGCGACGGAATTACGTAATTTTCACCAAAGTACTTTCGCAATGCCAAATGCGTTTGGTCAAGGTTGCAAAAGCGTCCCCCCATGCAAAATTTTACAATTAAGTACTGATTATAGTTATACTTATATCATGACTAACCATTGTTGTCAGTGGTGGGCAGTAACTAGTTACAATTGTAACTAGTTACTGTAACTAGTTACTTTTTTAGTAACTGTAACTGTAACTTCGTTACTTTTTTTCAGATGTAACGATATTTGTAACTAGTTACCAGTTTAGAGCCCTAAAAAAAGTTACAGTTACAGTTACTTTTTGTACAACATGCTTTGAACCAAATTACAGATTTTTTATGAATTCCATTCAAAATAATTGTATTGCAAAGCCAACACAGGACGCACAGTTGCATGTCTGATCAACCATAACCTTTTATCCATATTTTCTTCACTGTGTTCACTGGACTATACATGTGGTTGCTGGTTAAAGTTTAAGTTAAAGCCGTCAGGCCTGTTTTTAGTCCAAATTTTTAATCACTAAAGTAACTGTAACTTGTAACTGTAACTGTAACTAGTTACTTTTTCAAATTTGCAACTGTAACTGTAACTTAGTTACTTTTTTTGCCAAGTAACTGTAACTTGTAACTAGTTACTTTTAGAAAGTAACTTGCCCACCACTGATTGTTGTACACCAAGAAATAATTAACCAGCAATAAATGTGAAAAAATGTAAAAAATTATAGTATGCGGCGCTGCGCTGATGCTGTGACGTATGCAGATTTAGGTTGCACCAACAGATTTTTGAAGTGCACCAACAACAGCGTGCGGCCGTGTACGCTGCGCTGTTGCCATCTCTAGTTCACATCATAAAGTGGAACGCAGTAGGAAACTTTTAGGCCGTGTTTACAATCTCGCGTTGCGTTTCGTTCCGTTGCAGCGCAACACGTCACACGCTACACGTCACACGTCACACGCAGCGCAACACGTCACACGCAACACCTCACACGCTTGCACTTGTGAGGTTTACATTCTCGCGTTGCATTACGTTCGTTGTTGTTGGTTACCAACAAAGCTAATTCAGTGAAAAAAGTTTGAATCGGTCATAATAATCAATGGATGTTTAATTCTTGTTCGTATTGATAGTTGCTCATTGCATTGCTGAGAACTGCAGTTGAAATGCATTTGCTATTGCAAGGCCAAGCAAACTAGGCAAATAAATAGTCATTCTATCTAAGGTATGTTGAGCTTCGTTGAAAAATCTGTAATGGTCAACAGTGCTGCAGCACCAGTAGATTAGTAGTAGTAGCCGTAAATTTCAAATCAAATTAAAAATAAATTACAAGATCAGCCAATTAGATAAGATAATTCAAATTAATTCCAACAACATAGCCTACAATAAACAATTAAGTTATTGACTACGCTATTGAGACCCAAGACAAAATTAATCATTTTTCGGAAACTGGAAAAGACAGCCAGTAATAATGCTCAAACACTTCAACAGTTTGTCAACAATTTAAGGAAAGACTGCTAGGCTTACAAATGCTGGTGCCATTAACAGTGCAAGCTGGAACAAGAGAGAGACCGATTGGTTTGGCTATACAATTAGATAGGCTAGACTATAATCTGCTAATAGAGTTGCTAATCTTTAATATTTTTGCCTTACTGATGTATTTTCTATTCTTGAAAAGAGCCTAGCCTGTCTTGTTTTGTCACTAATTCTTCTATTGATCATTGTGTAGACTATCCTTTTTTCTTTTCTATAGCCGATGAAAAGCAAACTAACATTCCACAAACACCTAATCGACTGTTCTAACAGCAACTTTAGATTTGCATCAATAACTCACTGCTCTGCTTTCCTCGAGGTCGTGAGCAAATTATATCAATTTTCTCGAATTGCTGTTTTTAAAAATGATCAACTTTTTTTTTGACCAATCACGACCAAGAACTCCTCTGACGTACATGCGTCGCAATGCAACATTATGAAATCCATTTCATAATGTTGCATTGGTCGCTATACGTCACAGCCTCTGCGTTAACGCTTTCGCAAGAATGTAAACCCCTTTTGTAAGTTTTATTTTCTTCAAACCTGCGCGCGAAAAGCAACGCAACGCAACGCGAGAATCTAAACCCGCCTTTACTCTCCGCTCCACTTCGATATTTTTTTTAACCAAAAGAAATTGGAAGCGGAAGCGAACTCGGAAGCAAAAGCGTTGAAAAGGAGCTGGAAGCGGAAACAATTTTTTTTAAATCAGGTGATTTTGCATTTTTGTACTGGCTACAACCGTTGGGTAAAAAGTAACTACAATAATAATAATCAGATGTGGGCACTTGCGCCACAATAATTGCGGTGCAACGATTTCACTTGCGATAGCGCTTGCGCCTCAATTATTTTTAAACGGTTGCACTGACGGTTGCGCTGACGCTTGTGCAGCAAGTACTTTAGCAGTTTTGAACGTAATCGCGCAAGTCAAATACGATTATGAATGATTGTTTTTCAATTAAGTGTGATTAAAGATAACAAAAAAAAACAGTGACAAGGTATACTGATGGATTGCAGCTACGTCAGAGCTTTTTCCCGCCAAAACGATTGGACGTCAAAACGCCATTACAAAGCATTGGACGTTACCGTAAATCAACGTATAATTCCTTCAGTGGGCATATTTTAAAAATTTGATTGTAAAGTTACACTTTTGATTATAAGCTTGGCCTTAATTGGTAATTACCAGGAGCGATTTAAGCAGCTTACATAGCTCAGCAGATCTGAAAAGTTACGCTTTTTGTAAATTCTCATCATCCATTGCCTGCTATTGTCCACTTTGACCGGTTTTTAGCTTTGGTTCAAATCGTAAATTCGGCCATATCCTAAAATACTCAAAATTCAATGTCACAGCAGTAACACATGGCCGATTAATGTTTAGTTTAGGCACTATATATAAATAGTATTTAACACCACTAGCTCAAGTCGAAATAAATGCAAATTATGACTCGATCAAAGTTACACCGTTACACTGAGGCCAGTTAAATCATTAGTTTAAAATTTAAAAGACATATCTACGAAATAATTTAATGAAAACAACTGCTAATGCATTTTAACTTCTAGCAACCAATAATCATAGCGATAAGCCGCTAATGACTACACGAAATGCAAAAAATCACCAAGATCCTGCAAAATAGACTGTTATGGACAAATGCCTCCTTGTACCTTTTTTCTCCTTTTTTTTTTGTGGTTACATCGATGTGCAAAATTGTGTCTCGTGAATAGTTCAGAATGTGTTCATTTTTGGCCTTTATCGCTATTTGCTGTCCATTCCCTTTCATAGTTGCGGAGTGTAATTTCACTTTTTTGTTTGTGGCAACATTACTGTGTCATGTAATTAGTTTTAGAATGTTCGACTTGTGACAGCGTCAGTTTTTTAGGTTAAGCTTAAGCTGCTGTGTTTATTACCGTTTTGAGTGGGTTTTGATCGGTTTAGAATCCTTTTTTGTGTTTAAGCTTTTGAGTTTCTTAGCCTCACTGGTTAGCTACTGCTAAGATGTTCTGTTTGTATAGGCCAGTTGTAACCTTGCCTGAGTTTTAAGTTCCCTTGTCTCACAGGCCGATGTCCTATGCTGAGTTTGTTTGGTTGCTTAGTTTTGGCTAGCTCGAATTTGTGATTGTTTATTAACACTTTTGTATTCTACTTGAATAAGATGGGCTAGGCTTACAGTTGGATAGGCATATTTCTAGTTTAGTAATTTATCGTACCTAGGCCCTATACCTTTGTGTGAGTCTGACAGCTTGGTACCTTTGCACTGTGGATTACTGCCACTTCTTCTGTGGAGTCTCACCATTGCAATCAGCCTTAGTCACGGTAGGCCGATTGATATTACCGTGTTTAGACCTGAATGCTAAGTGCTCAACCGTCTATTTAGTGTAGCGTTTGGTTTTAGCTTTGTATTCAGTTTTTATGAAGTCTATGACTACATAGACTTCTGAAATTACAAAAGTTTAAAAATGCGCTAATTTTGTCACAAATAAAGGAGATACAACTGTTCCATTATAGCACCATCAATAGTAAGCCACGAATTTGATTACCAAAACTAGCTACCACCATCCATATTACATGATTCTAATGGGTTACTTAACAGCAAGCCGGATTTACGTCACTGAAAAAAAGAAAACAAAATCGAATTCTAACTAATTTAAATCTTTTTCAGTTTTTACAGGCTTTTGCCTAGCATTTAACTTTAATGTTACAAAATATCAACTCTTTTATAGCCTAAAAATACGCTCCATATCTTCGCTGGCAGTGTTTTTGCACGCATTTACATAGCGCCGATTCGCGATTTTGACATCCAGTGGTTTGGCTAGCAGCACGATGACGTCACGTGCAATCCATCAATAGGCTTAGCCAGGATTTTTGTTTAGGGGGAGAGGCCAAACCGCAAATCACAAGTAATGGTGTCCTCAAAATTTTTCGAAAAGAGGACGTTTTACAAAACAAAGATACCGTAGAATGGAGAATCAGAAATCGGGGCCTGAGTTGGCATGTAATGTGGGTTTTGCTAAAAAAAAGGACTTGAACCTGAAGTTAAAAAGATTTCCAAAATTGTCTAAGTTGGGAGACGTGGTGAGCAAACTAGTTTAGCCCAAACGTATAACAGACGGGGTTCTAGGGGCCGCTGCTGGGCGATTTTTCGAAATTTTTTTTGGAAAAAAATAGCTATTTTAATGCCGTTTGAATCACATTTCGCACGTTTTCAGAGCCATTTAAAATAACTAAATTTTTAAAAAATTGAAAGCCAATTGAAACAATTAAATTGGTGAGTCTTCTCTTCAGAGGTGGAGTCGAGGACACAAGGCTCGAGGCCAAGGCCAAGGCCAAGGACACAAAAAAAATCCGAGGCCAAGGCCAAGGACAGCCTTTCCGAGGACAGGCACTCTCGAGGCCAAGGACAGGAATGCCCGAGGCCAAGGCCAAGGACCAAGGACACAAAGCGCAAGTGCTCTCCAAAAAAAAAAAAAAAAGGTCTTCACAAAAATTTTTCATGCGATCTCCAAAAAAAAAAAGGTCTTCACAAAAATTTTTCAGGCGATCTCCACGAAAAAACGCTTTCCAAAAAATTTTTCAACCGCTCCACAAAATTAACTTTCCAAAAAATAGTGCTGTCCTCGAGCCAAGGACAGGCCAATTTTCGAGGACTTGAGGCCTCGAGGCCAAGGCCAAGGACTTGACCTTCGAGGCCAAGGCCAAGGCCAAGGACTTCAAAATGTGTCCTCGAGGACGACCTCGAGGCCAAGGACGTCCTCGAGGACTCCACCTCTGCTTCTCTTTACTTACAGTTCAAGTCAAAACACGTTTAAAATCTTGAATTTGGGGGTTAAATTTTGTAATTGATTTGGCCCAGGTTGGAGAAGCAAAATACATCGCCTCCTGCAATAATTTTAGCAGTAATTAATCAATCGAATATTTGCTTTGGGATATTAATTTTTCTTTGGTCATGAATACGGGTTATACAATTAAACTGGACGGCAAAAACTTAATTTGAGGGGGCCCAGGCCACCTACCTGTTTTTGTCATTAGTCTGTTGTACACGTATACTGTTGTATGCAAAAATGCTTAAAGAAACTAAAACTAAAAAAAACGTAACACTTTGTTATTATTATTTTTGTCAATGGTGGCATTTCAATGGAGGGAGGGGCGGTTTCCCCCCCTGGTTATGCTTATGGTGAGGTAGGTTCATAAAAGCTTCGTCATGGGAAATTCCATTCGTCTACTGCTTGCAATACTTCTATTGGATTTACAGCACGAGTCATCTTTTGCTGAAACGTTTCTCTCCGTAAAATATTTTTTGCCGATTTTTCAAAAAAAAAATCTAATTGAGTAAGTTAAAAAATGGTTGTAAAATCAAATTTTAAACAAAAAAATTGTTCTTGTAATTGTTTTTTTAGAAATACGCTTGTGGTTTTTAAACAGTCTTAAGCTTGCTTTGGGCATTAACTGCGTTACTCGTGACTGTTCTTTTGTACCTTAAATCAAAAACAAAAAACAACAAAAACTATTGATTTTAACTTTTTTGCTAGTCCGGTAAAACTTGAAAGATATTGTAAACAGAAGTGACAGCATTGGTAAAGCTCTATAAGTAATACCTAAATGGTTTAATTTCTCTAAACAAAAACAGGATGAGTTTTTAGCGTGCTCCATTTGTCAGAGAGTGATGCTAATTGCTCCAGAAGTACAACACATGTATCGAAGCTTGTAAAGGATTTCCTTGAGGAGCCATTAGAAAAAAACAGTGACTCCGAATTAGTTCGCTTAATACCACATGCAGACTTTGTTAGAGGAATGTTTTAATACCGCGGTTCCTAAAGTGTGAGTGTTGAGAGTAATTTTTTTCGTTAGGTATTAAGATGTTTTTCGCTCAAAAAGGTTAAGCGATGTGCATTTTCAAATGCATGTATTTTTCAAAGGAATTCAATAAGTTTTTGTTTACTAATTTGGTAGCGTGCATAATAAGAACATTTTGAATATTGGTTTCGTGCCGTAACCTAGTGAGGTTTGCGCAATGAGTCAATTAAAATCATGCATTTCAAAACGTCACAATTGCGCATGCGGCGCAATTATTTTTTGGGGCTTGCAGAAATGCTTGCGGCGCAAGATTTTTAGAGTAATTGCACGTGCGCTTGCAGCGCAACTTTTATGACTTGCGCTGCCCACCTCTGATAATAATATAGAATTAACAACCAGGGCATGGTATGATGAGCTGCTAGCGGGTAAAACGCACGCAAACAACAGCAGTTAAGTGCAACAGTGAATCGCTTTTGTAAGCAAAAAAGCTGCTGCCACGTAATTGCTATTTCTCAGGCTGGCATTGCTGCCCTAACCCTAAATCTAATGCAAAGTTTTTTAAGGAAAAAGAAAGGACACAATGTTTAACTCTATTCCCATATCTTAACGCAGTAGAAGCTAGTCATGCAAAACTCGTGCACGTGCCATTGCCTTTTTCCCATACATTTGGTTTAAATACGACATTTTGTCAGCGCATTGTTGCAAGCTGCATAGTGTAGTGGTTATCATGCTCAGCTTCCAACCACTGCATGCGGGTTCGATTTGTGCTTGGGTTGCAAATGTGTGGAAGGGAAGAATACTTAGTATAGATGCAGTACGTAGAAACTGGGAAGGAAGTGCACGAAGCTATCTTTTTTTGCTTCAAATCCTTGCATTACAGTTAGAGTTGGGGCTGCGATGCCAGCCTGAGGGATAGCAATTACGTGCAGCAGCTTTTTCGCTTACGAAAGCGACGTACCATTACGCTTGAGTGTGGCTCCCTGCGTAAGTTTTGTACGACTAGTTCCTCATTCTTCACGCACTCTGTGACTCTTCTCCCACCGAGATTCGAACCCATGAATGATCATAGGGTGACGCTTGCGCTTACCACTCGGCCACGCAATTCGCAACAAATCCTTGCAAAAATGGCGTATTTAAACCAAATTTATGAGAAAAAAATAATAGAGGAACACATGTCATAGCTGTTGGTTGCGTCAGTTTGATTGGTTAGCTTCTAGTCATAGTATGAAATGGAATAGAATAGAAAATGATGAGAAGCTAGTTTTGCAGAAGTCAAGCAGGCAGCTGCAATCAAACGTAATGGTATGTCGCTTTTGTAAGCGAAAAAGCTGCTGCCTTGTAATTGCTACCTTTCAGGCTGGCATTGCTGCCCCAACCCTTACTGTAATGCCACGTTTTCAAGCAAAAAAAACATTGCTTAATGGATTTCCTTTCCCATTTCGAAATACTGCGTCTATACTCCGTATACTTCCATTCCACGCGTTCATAACCCAGGTGCGAATTGAACCTGGTTGTGATGGTGGAAGGCAAATGCGTTAACCACTATACTACGACAATCGCAGCAATGCAATGTCAAAATGCCGCATTTAAACCAAATGTATGAGAAAAAAGCAAAAGAGGGTTATGCTTGATTTATGTTGCCTGCGTGACTTTTGCATGACTAGCTTCTAGTTAGAAAATGGAATCGAATGGAGCAGAAATTTCGGTATGAAATATGGAAGATGCCAGAATGAAAAGGAAAGGAAGATTTCAGGAATGGAATGGAAGACAATCTTCTATACTTCCATATCAATTTCACACCAGGTTTTGTGGATTGTATTTTCAGAAAAATAGATATCGATGTCGAGTGGTGATAAATAATATTGTCACAGAAGTATTCAACTTCAATAGCTGCGCGTATTATTTGTCGACAAATCGCGGTACTTTGGTTGTTTATATTGCGCAAACAGTGTACGTATTGCATCATTGTACATATACTGTGCAGTTTTCAGCATTGGTGTCATAGTTGACGACTTTGACTTGTTTTTTGTTTTTTTTGAGATTGACAAATTGCCAAGTCCTATAACTTTTGTTTTTTTTTCATCGTCACGAAAACTCGTATTTGCTATTTCATTCCGGTTTCAGTTTAATTTTATTTTAGTTTTTAGTGTTTCACCGTACAGTAATTTTTTTTGTGTGTGTGTGTTAAAGCTTGGTATTTGTATTACGGCAAATGTTCCTTAGCAGTTTGGTTATGACAAATTTTATAGTTGATATGAGAGCAAACTTGTACGGTGATCATTAAACCATAGGCGTAACCAGGGGGCCCAGGCCATCTGCCTCCCCCTAACTGAAATGCTACCAATGATAAAAATGATAACATAAAGCCTGATTATTTTTTTAGCGTTTTTTGGGTGCAACAATACGTGCGTACTACAGCAATTAGCAATGACTTAATGTTGACGACCAGGGGGCCCGGGCTCTCTCAATATAAATTTTTGCCAACCAATTTAAATATCCTAGCCGGGAGAAATTCAGTGTTTTTTGTTCTAAAAGGTGCAATCTCAGGCCCTCATCTAACTTTTTTATGCAATAATATGTTTTAGGCCCCCAGCTAACTTTTATATTGCTATGACATAATTAGTAACCATTTATTGCATCTAATGTACCAACTTGAAATAACTTTAAATTCCACCTTCACCATCTACAAACTTTTAATAATAATCCACCTCCATCTCGCCAGTTTTCACGCGACAAAATGCTTTTGAAAAAACTTAGCTAGGGGAAATACTTATTGAACGAATTATTAAAGTTGAGTCGAGGGTGCCTGGGCTCCTGGTCTTACATATTTCTAAAACTAGTTATTTTCATGACAAAAGAAAAATCTTCAAAGACAAATCATTGAGTGAACAATTTAAAGCTAAAAATGTTGCAGAAAGCAATGCACCTTGATCCCCTAACCAGGCCAAGTCACAAAATTTAACCTCCAAAATGCAATTTTTTTTAACGTGTTTTGAACTTAGCCTGAAGTAAAAGGTGGGATTTGTTCAATTGGCTTTCAAATCTCAAAAATTTTGTTCTTTTAAATGGCTCTGAAAATGTGCGAAATGTGATCCAAATGGCGTTAAAATAACCATTTTTTTCCAAAAACTTACAAAAAATCGCCCAGCGGCTAGGTGCTTTGCCCTCTAACTCCCATAGCCTCCGGGGCCTTGTGGCTCCGCCCCCAGGCCCCGTCTGCGACACGTTTGAGTTGCACTAATTTGCTCACCACGTCTCCCAATTCCCAATTTCAATATGTTAGTAAAACTTTTAAACTTGCAGTTTTAGCCTTTTCCCTCTAGCAAATCCTGGTTACGTGCTAAATCAGACTCCCTCCTTTTGATTTTTCATTCTTTGTCCTATTAAAAGTCTATCTTTTCGAAAATTTCTAATGACGTCATTGCATGTGATTTACGGTTTAGTCCTCCCCCCAACCCAAAATTCTGGCTAGGTCTATGCATTAATCCACGTGCATTGTGCGTACCAGATATCGGTTGTTGCATCTTAGTATTGTTGACGCACCTTCACGAGCGGTTGCTCACAACATTGCAAAGATGCAAAGCAGCAACATATACGTTGCATTGCTTCCAGTCTAAAATTTCTTTGATATGGAAGTATGGAATGGAATATGGAAGAAAATTTTAGCATGGAGTGGAATATGGAATGGAAGATTTTTTGTATGGAATCGAAATGGAACGGAAGAAAATTGCCAGGATAAAATATGGAAAAATCGTCTTCCACTCCATTCCATACCATGTCCTGTCGACAACACAAGTCAAATAAAATAGCTTACAAAGTAAACGTGCCTGTTTTTGTTTTGTTTTTTACATGAAATGCAATTACCTCTTTCATACTGAGCAGGGGTGTGGAAGCAGATGCGGTGGAAGCGGTTAAATTTTTGTGGAAGCAGAAGCACTTTGATGAAAGAGACTGGAAGAGGAAGCGAACTCAGAAGCGATTAATTCTATCTGGAGCTGGAAGCGGAAGCAAAAAATTCCAAAGGCGAGGAAGCGGAAGCGAACTCGGGAGCATAAAACTTCAAGAGGAGCTGGAAGCAGAAGCATTGAACATTTGACTGCTTCCTCATCTCTGGTTGTAGGCATCTGAAGTTTACGACTAGCTCTTCTAATTGACTTCCTGGGGCTCTGCTAGAAGATGTTTCGAACTCTTTTGATTGTTTCAGTTGAATGGAAGGCATGGTATGGAATGGAGTGGAAGACAATTTTTCCGTATCCCATTCTGGCAATTTTCTTCCATTCCATTTCCATTCCATACAAAAAATCTTCCATTCCATACTTAAATTTTAGTAGAAGCTACTCATGCACACATCACGTAGCGAGCCGCATTTAAGCGTGACCCTCTATTGCCTTTTTCTCATACATTTGGTTCAAATACAACATTTTGTCATTGCATTGTTGCAAGCAGCACGGTGTAGTGGTTATCGTGCTCAGCTTTCAACCACCATACCCAAGTTCGATTCGCACTGGGGTTGCGATTAGTAGAAGCTAGTCATGCAAACGCGCACGCACGTGCCATTGCCTTTTTCTCACACAATTGGTTTAAATACGACATTTTGTCACTGCGTTGTTGCATGCTGGGGAGTGTAGTGGTTATCATGCTCAGCTACCTACCTTTGCACCCGGGTTCGATTCGCCGCTGGGTTGTGAATGTGTGATGCAGTATGCACAAACTGGGGAGGAAATGCACAAAGCTATCTTTTTTTGCTTTAAAACCTTGCATTGCAGTTAGGGTTGGGGCAGCAATGCCAGCCTGAGGGGATAGCAATCACGTAGCAGCAGCTTTTTAGCTTACGAAAGCGACGTACCGTTACGCTTGAGTGCAGCTTCCTGCGTAAGTTTTGCACGACTAGCTCCTCGTTTAAATTTTCTTTCATATTCCGTTCCACGCATCCATACCAAGGTAAGTTTAGACCATAAACCACGCGTTAGTATTTTTGCAACGTTAAGCGTACGTTTGCAAGTAGTCGCTCGCGAAAGTAAGCAGTAGTATGGTGCGATGCATCTTATCCCATACTTAAAGCACTATCGCAATGAGCTGCCATAAAAATTCACTCAGCATAAGAATATCAACCTCTTAATCAACAGACAATATAGGTTTTCCGGAATACACTGGGTTTAATGATCAGTGATTGCAAATTTGTAATCGCACCAAGTATGAAATTTGACATAGCCAATTTGCCGAAAACATTTTACAAAAATACCGAAAAAAAAAGTTTAAACGCCAAAAAACAACAACAAAGAATTAAGCTCAATCGAGGATAGAAAAGTAAATACATTAATTATGCCAATCTTTGTTACGATGGAAGAAAAAGTTTCGTCATTTGGCAAATTCAGTGTTGTCGCTATGGGGGGAAGGGTGGCCTTGCCCCCTATTTAGGTTTACAAAAAAAATTTTTTTTGGAACATCATGTAACGACAAAAAACCGACAATGATGCAAAAAGGAATAATAACATTCAATTTTACCTACTTGACTAAAGTTACCTACATTAGCAGGATTAGAAGTACACTTAAAGGCGGTGAATCATCCAGCCAATTCCAGTGGTTTACAATAGCTAAAATTGAACTATAATTTTTGATGTTTTTTGTTTTAATTTTGGGACTGCGGTTGCAAAGATATTCAACAAATACAAAAAGATGTCCCCTCGAAAAAAGTTTTTGGAAACTCTGAGTTTTGTTTTTCTCACCAAAACCACAGTAGGCCTAATGGTTTAGAGAACTGTGGTAGGCCTAATAGTTAAGAGATAGTTTATTTTTAAATAGTTTAGGCCTAACTATCTCTAAACTGTTAGGCCTAATAGTTTAGAGATAGTTAGGCCTAATAGTTTAATAAGATTACAGTAGGCCTAATAGCATAGAGAACTGTGGTTTTGGCGGGAAGATCAAAACTCAGAGTTTCCAAAAACTTTTTTCGGGGGGACATCTTTTTGTATTTGGTGAATATCTTTGCAAACGCAGCCCCAAAATTAAAACAAAAAATATCAAAATTTATTGTTCAATTTTAGCTATTGTAAACCACCGGAATTGGCTGGATGATTCACCGCCTTTAAGTTTTTTAATACTGAAAGTTTTGTGGGCCAAGTTTCAAACACCAGATTTAACATCGAAAGTTTACACCTCTGAACCTCATAGGTCATCAAGTAGTTAGGCTAGTCAAATCAATTCTAAAACCATGAACGTTCGCATCGTATTCAATTCAAAGTCTTCTTAGCCCGAAGCCAGTGTTTCTCAAACTATGGGTCAGGATTCACCACAGGCCGCTAAGTGTTTATGGATATAGTGGTGCAACCAAAAAACTAAGGGGTTCGTCTGCCCCCCTCCTTCTAGCCAAGTCACTTAAAAAATTTACCCTGAAATGCAAGCGTTTAAACATGTTTTTGAATTAACGTGTAGGGGCTGAATGGGCTGAAAAAAGAAGGAGCTGAATGGTCTGAGCAATTTAATTTTTCTACTGGCCTTTAAGTCTTGGCTATTTAATTCTTTTAAATAGCTTTAAGAACGTGAGAAAAGTGATACAAATGACGTTCAAATAGTTATTTTTCTCAAAAAATCATCCAATGACAGAGGCTTCGCCCCCATACCCCCATCTATTATGGGATGATTAAGTTGCACCAGTTTGTTCAGCTCGCCTCCCAATCGACGCATTTTTAAAACAAAAAATTTTGACTTCCAAGCCCCCTCCTCTGGCGAAATTTTGATTGCACTCCTATTTATAAGTGTGTCGTGGAGTAGAAATGTAGATTAACAAAAATTATTTCGTTTTTCAAAAGAACCAGCTGTTTTTGTTTTTTCCCAGAGCACACTCAAGGTTGTTTAGGTCTCAGTCACTGCTGCATATATAGACTTTTCTAGTGATTATGGATAAAAAAAAAAGGAGCTAAGAAACGCCACCGGACTTACTTATCTCTTTTTTTAAACATCTGATTAGGTTACAGAATTTTGAAATCGATCATGATATGCAGCCGTACAAGATCAGTTTTAATGTGCAAAAGTTCAGTTTAAAGGCGGTGAATCATCCAGCCAATTCCGGTGGTTTACAATAGCTAGAATTGAACTTTAGTTTTTGATATTTTTTGTTTTAATTTCGGGACTGCGTTTGCAAAGATATTCAACAAACGCAAAAAGATATCCCCCCGAAAAAAGTTTTTGGAAACTCTGAGTTTTGTTCTTCCCGCCAAAACCACAGTAGGCCTAATGGTTTAGAGAACTGTGGTAGGCCAAATAGTTTAGAGATAGTTTATTTCTAAATAGTTAAGGCCTAATAGTTTAATAAGATTACAGTAGGCCTAATAATTTAGACTTAGAGAACTGTGGTTTTGGCGGGAAGATCAAAACTCAGAGTTTCCAAAAACTTTTTTCGGGGGGGACATCTTTTTGTATTTGTTGAATGTCTTTGCAAACGCAGTCCCAAATTCAAAACAAAAAATATCAAAAATTATAGTACAATTTTAGCTATTGTAAACCACCGGAATTGGCTGGATGATTCACCGCCTTTAAGATGAATTTACACAGTATCCGTTTTTCGTCCGTTTTTTTACGTTTTTGCTTTTCCTAGACAAAGTATGCGCTTTTTTATCCGCATTTTTATGTGTCCATATCCGTACTAACCAGACAGCCACATACTGGACAAAAGTTTTCCGAAAAAATTTTTTTGTAAAGGGGTACAACTCTATTTTGAAATATCGCTCTTATCGTTCATATACAAAATTTTTTTCTAGATATAACAGTCTACTTAAAGCGGATATGGATTTACAGGGGCGTCGCCAGCTTCGCGAGATCGGGGGGGAGAGCAAAATTAAAATCGGGGGGGCAAAGCTTTTTCATTATTTCTGAATTGGATTGGGGGGAGATTCAGTGAAAATCAGGTGATCTCCAAAAAAAAAAAAAAAAAAGGTCTTCGCCGAAATCCGAAGGCTATTTCTGGCCGAAATCACCAATTTAAACGTTTTTTCCGGCCAAAAACAGCAACTTAATCCTCCCAAAAAAAATACCGTGGGGGGCAAGAAATAAATCGGGGGGGCAAAAACGAAAATCGCTGGCGACGCGCCTGTGGACTTATAAAAATGCGGATGAAAAAGCGCATACTTTTTCAAGGAGAAGCAAAAACGGACGAAAACGTACGAAAAACGGATACTGTGTAAATTCACCTTTATTCTATTGCCCACGTACTTCGTTTGATTTGGCGTCGGAACTTGGCAAATTGTCCTTCTCAAACTGCAAAGCAAAAACTAAGCCAGACAGCATCGATGCAGCTGCAAATTGCGATGACCATAGGCCTATTCTACGATCTAATAATGCAATGCCTGCTCTGTTTGCGCGATGTTCATGACCGAATTACCTTATTAATTTGTCGACAGATGATTAGCTGCTATATATTTTTCTGTAAATGACATGAGCAAAAATTTCGCTTAAACATCGCTGCGAAATCTAGTTTGGAAGTGTTATGTAAGTATGAAAGACTGTCTTCCATTCCATTTTTGAAATCTTCCATTCCATTTCATTCTGGTATCTTCCATATTCCATACCGAAATTCCCGTTTCATTCCATTCCATACCATGCCCTGGTTGAATGTGATGGAGAAATTATTTCGGGAGTTTAAACACCCCTCCTTTTTCAATTTCGCGCGCTAGTTCTGCATGGTACGTCGATCTGGTGGCTGCTTTGAAAATCCTGTCCGAAATTTACGTTGAACACTTGTCCACAAGTTGTTTTTATCAAACTCCAAAACACGAAACGCTTTCTTCAATCCTGTAAAAATTTTTAAGCAAGTAAGAGGCAAATCGGCTGAAACAGCATTTTACCCAATAAGCTTAAACCTAGATTGTGACGTAACAATCGTGTGGCAAAATCACGTCAGCACCAAAATTGGAAATTTTACCTTTTCAATAAAACCAATTTCATCCTGCTATTTTTGCCAGTTACTGAGATATGAGATTTTTAAAAGTCGCATATTGAGATAAAACACCCTGTACCTTGTTTTAATTCTGAGTTAATTTTCAGCTTTTCATTGTATACAACTACAAGAAAGTTCAATCGAGCTATAGCAAAATTGGTTGATGTATATTCAGTGGTGCAAATCTTTGTTGAGCATTGGGGGAATAATTTGCAATTTTACCCCAATTTTGCCCTAATTTTAACATTTGGGGGGATGAACCTCGACCAAGACTTTTTTCAGGTGAGCAAATTAAGTGAAGACCAAAAAAAAAGAAAAAGGTCTTCACCAGAAATGGAACACTTTTGTTCCCCGAATTCAGGTGAAGGCCTGCGCTTAGATGCACACCAGAGTCAAATTGTTGGAGGGGATACAGATGAAGACCATACTCAAATTGTTGGGGGGTATACAGTCAAATTATTGGGAGGATATATCCCCCCTATCCCCCCTACCCCGGGTTTCGGCACCCCTGATAGCAATGATGGGCAAGTTAATGAGAAACGTTAACTTCATTACGAGTGAATTCGCTGAGAATTTTCAAGCAATTTTTAAACTAAGTTAAAGCTGAATGAATAGTTAGCAAAAAAACAAAAGTCACGCAAGTTTAAGTTAAAAGTTAATTTGTTATTATTATTATTTTTTTATTCTATATTAACCAGCAGTTGATGCCCAATAAAATGGTTCCATTTCCATACGAGATAAAACTTACTCATTCTGATTTCTGTTACTATGGGATTTACTATTCAAGATATACAGAGTGGAAGCCATTTTTATTTTATTTTTTATATCTATTATTATGGCATTAGGACGCATGGTGTAGCGTTTAAATTTAACGGATTAACGTAAACATTAAAGTAGTTTAATGAAAGTTATAGTTATAAAGTTAACTCACAAAAGCTTGTTATTCTTTTAACTCGTTAATGAAAAACTTAACTTTGTTATTAACGAATTAACAAGTTAATGCCAACACTGCATAATAGGCTATTGACTTGGGTACTGCTTGGCTAAAAGACTACGGTCCCTTCGCTGTAGCGCGTTGCCAAATCAGTTTTTACTTATTATTTTGCCATTTGTGCATTTTTTTTGTTATTTGATATTGTTTTTTGTTCTGTTTACTGAACAGTATCAGTAAATGTAGCATAGCGAACAGGCTAGTGCGGGTATCTCTGGCCTTAGCCAACAAATAGCTACAGTAGAATTTTGAGACTTCTGTGACGCTTCACGCCAGAAGTCGCAGTTTATAAAATTTTTTTGCTTAGGCGAAATCAGGCATTTTTTTACTACCAGAGGGTCAAAATGCTACAACTTCGGAGCGGTTGAAGGTAAACGCTTGAAACTCAGAAATAATTAAAGGTGAAAATATGAAATTCAGACTGAATGTAGAACGCATGAAACATAAGCGTTGCCAGGATTTTTGATTGAGGGGACCCAAACCACAAATCACGTGCAATGACGTCATCCGAAATTTGATATCGTGATCGCAAAACGAAAGACCAGAACCCGTGGTCTGAATTTACCAAAGTTAAAAGTAAAAATGTATAAATTGGGAGACGTGTTGAGAAAAGTAGCGCAACTTAAACGTATCGCAGACGAGGGTCTGGAAGTGAAGCCCCCAAAAGCTGGGCAATTTTTTTGAAAAAACAAGCTATTTTGATGCCATTGAAATACACTCCTCACGTGTTCAGAGCCATTTTGAAAGAGCTACACTTTTTTAATTTGAAAACCAATTTAAAAAAATGAGGTTGTTCAATCTTCTTTCAACTTACAATTTAAGTCCAAAACACGTTTCTAATTTTGAATTTTGGGGTTAAATTTTGTTCGTGATTCGGCCCAGGTTGGTGGAAGTAAGGTACATTGCCTTCCATAGGCGTAGATTCGGCCCAGGTACATTGCCTTCCATAGGGGGCCCGGGCCCCCCCCCAATTGAAATACCACCAATGATATAAGATTATGATAACATAACCCAGCGATGTTTAGTTGCAGTTACGGACGACGAGAGAGCACAGGGGCCCCTGACTAACATCCAGGGGGCCCCTAACCGACAACCAGGGGGCCCTGGGGCCCCTAAGTGAAAAACGGGGCCCCGGGGCCTCTAACTGACAAACAGGGGGCACCTAATTGACGACCAGGGCCCCCTGGGGCCCCTAACTAACAACCAAGGGGCCCCCAGGGCCCCTAAATGAGGACCAGGGGGCCCCTAACCGACAACCAGGGGGCCCCTAACTAACTACCAGGGGGCCCAGGGCCCATAACTAACAACCAGGGGACCCCGAATCCCTAACCGATAACCAGGGGGCTCCGGAGCCGCTAACTAACAACCAGGGGGCCCCAAGGCCCCTAACTAACGATCAGAAGACCCCGGGGGCCCTAACCGACAACTACGGAGCCCCGGGGCCCCTAACTGACAAACGGGTGCCCCGGGGCTTCTAAGTGACAAACAGCAAGCCCTGGGTCCCCTATTTGACGACCAAGGACCCCTGGGGCCCCTAACTAACGACCAGGGGGGCCCTGGGCCCGTAACTGATGGCCAGGGAGCCCTGGGGCCCCTAACTGATGACCAAAGGTCCCGGGCCAGGAGCCCCAAAATTCAAATTTTTAACAATACATACGCAAAACTTGTGAAAAATTGAAAAGTTTAGTGCTAAAAGTTGCAATCCCAGGCCCTCGTTTAACGTTATTATGAAGTTAGTCCTATAACACAGGCGATAATGCAAACCTCCAACTGAAATACTGCCAATGATACATATAATGAGAGCATAGCCAGTATGTTGTCCTTGTCCGGAATTGCACATTCTTAATTTAGGATATACGCGTGCAAAAGCAAGTAATAATAATGACGACCACGTGTACACGTCATAATAGTGTCATGCAATTCCTGGGGGTTTCAAAGAACTGTCAAGTGACTTGACTCGAGTCCTCCACGTTTTGGAAAAAAAGTTTGTTTAATTTTGCTTTAAATGCTTCTTTTTTTTTATGAAAGAACTTAAGGGCACGATCTTATCTCAAAATCATAGGTGTAGCCAGGGGAGTGGCCCAGGGGGCCCGAGACCCCTCAATTAAAATGCCACCAATGACAAAAATTTGACAAAAACAACCTTGTTGCTTCATTTTCAGTTTCTTTTAGCATCTTTGCGTACAACAGTACACGTGTACAACAGTAATTAACAATAAATAATACTGACGACCAGGAGGCCCGGAGTACCTCCTTAATTTAATTTTTTCCAACCAATTTAAACGTATAACCAGGGTGAAATCTAGGATTTTTGTCCGAAAGTTGCTATTTCAGGCTCTTATCTTAACTTTTTATGAACGTAATGCAATAACCAGCGCCGTATTTGCCACATGGCTTAGTGCCTAGGCCCGACCCTCAAATGGTAGGACTTTTTTTGGTTTTCACTTATATTTGTCAGGTAGATGTTGCAAAAATTCCCTAAGTGCCATGGGCCCCGCGCAATGTAAATTCGGCTCGGGAATAACATGTTTAGTAAGCGTAACTATCTATTGTACCAACGATTCACCTCGCCAGTTTTTACGCACAAAATACTTTCAAAAAAATAGCTAGGAAAAATGCTCATTGAACAAATCATTGAAATTGACTTGAGGGGTCCTGGGCCCCCTGGCCGTACATGTACTCCTGTAACTGGTTAACTTCATGACAAAACAAAAATCTCTAAGGAAAATCTTCGAGTGGATTATTATTTACTGCTAAAATATTGCAGAAGGCAATGTGCCTTACTTTTTCTTACATTGACCAAATCACCCACAATTAAAATTTTACACCATAATGCAAGATTTTAAACGTGTTTTGGAATTTAATTGCAAGTAAAAGGAGGATTGAACAATTAAATTTTTTTGATTGGCTTTCAAATGTTAAAAATCTAGTTCTTTCAAATGACTGTGAACACGTGCGAAATGTGATTCAATGGGATTAAAATAGCTTTTTTTTCCAAAAACTTACAAAAATCGCCCAGCGGCTGGGGGCTTCGCCCCCTGACCCCTGTCTGCGGTACATTGGAGTATACTAGCTTACTTACACACGTCTCCTAAGTGAGACATTTGCATTTTCTAACGATAAGTTTTCGCCTTTCCCTTTACCAAAATCCTGGTTAAGTGTCAATAGACTACAGCTTCAAATCTTCCATTCTACGATATCTTTGCCCCACAAAAACTTCTTTTTTTGAAAATTTCTGATTACGTCATTGCATGTGATTTGTGTTTTGGCCCCCCCCCCCCCCCCCCCCCCCCAATCAAAAATCCTGGCTACGCTTATGTTGCCTTCGGCATAATTTTACCTGTAAATAACAAAATAATCCACTCGAAGATATCCTTAGAGATTTTTGTTTTGTCAGTAGTAGGAGTTCATGTATGGCCAGGGGGCCCAGACCTCCTCAATTCAAATTCAATTATTTGCTCAATGAGCATTTCCGCAAGCTTTTTTGCAAAAGTATATTGTCGTGTGAAAACTGGCAAGGTGGAGATGAATTGTTATTGAAAAATGGTGCAATAGATAGTTACGCTTACTAACCACGTTAGTGACCGGGCCGGATTTCTATTGCGTGGGCCGTGGGGCCCCAGGCACTTTGGAGATTTTCGCAAAATCTTCTAGCCAAATGTAGGTGAATAATTTCGAGGTAAGACCCACCGAAAGAGACCACCCAAAAGTCAGTTTTTTGAACAGCATAACCTATGGTGCTAGTTTTTTTGAAATCTGTAAATATTTGCGTCGGTCGTTCAAAGGTGTTGCTCCTCAGCAAGCTCCATCTAGCTGTAATATTATCTTATGGGCTATCAGTGTTCCTTTTGTATTTTTTCATCTTCGTACTACGTAATCATCGTCGAGAAAATAGTATGCGCCAGTTCTCTTGTAATGATGCGCCAATCGATTGAGCAGCCGTAAGTTTGTAATATTAACTTATTAATGAGTGTGACCATTTCACCGAAAAGTTTTACTCAAAAAGAAAACAAAAGGAACACGCAAGTATGCATCTGCTAGTCTCTATTTCTCCGTTTTAGTGGCTAAGTACAGGATAGGAATAAATAAATAAGTAAAAAAGCTAATCCAATTTTCCTGTGGAATAAATTTGGTTTTTGTTGTTAATGCTATGCCGCAGTGATAGTGTAAAGATTTAGTGTATTAATAATTTTAGGCTTGAGTATTTCAATCTCAAAGATAACTGATTTCAACGCATTTTTTTAGCATATCCAAAAGAGCTTTGCGTAATATTTTTATTTCTTTCCTCGTTGATGGGGTTTGCTTTCAACTTCGACGGCATATATATTTTTTTTTGGCTGTAAGCACAGATTTTCATGTTGGCTTTTTTTTGGATTGGTGCTGCGCTCTAGCTCGGCGCTTCCAAATTTGAAAGACTACACTGTTTTGTTTTTGTTTTTTTGTTGTATTTTTTAAAGTCTATATTGCCGCTAATGTTACCTTAATCTAGTTCAAAAATTTTTAATTCAAGAGAACTTGAAAGATTAGTGATCTTAGTTTTGGTTCAACAGTGTCAAAAAAAAAAAATATATATATATATATTGGTAGTGTATTCTGTTAAACAGATTAGTGACTTTGTGAGTGCCATCCGCCCGGGTGAATTGCCAAAATGTAATAAATACCTTCTTTTCCTCCAATTTTTTTTTATCATGTTGGTGGTTCTAAACGGAAATTGGTTGGCATCGAGTTGGCCACCGTTTTAGTTAACAGTGCCACGAATCAGTGTTAGTAGTGCCTTGGTGGTCCGCGCATTGCTCTCTGCTGGTTGTATCAACTGAGCAGTTGTTCGGTATAGATTGTTGAGTGATCCATCTCAAATTATGTTTTAGCTGGGGGCGGTGTAGCTAATTTTTTTTTCTTTTTCAGTATAATACCTTAATAATTTTATTTTTGCTGACCCAAAAAACTGTAACAAGATTTTTTTTAATGTATGTAACACTTTTTTTTATTTACTTTTTTTATTTGTTAATTTTTGGCAAAAATTCGGACTAAATTTGAGTGAAGACCTTTTTTTTTGCTCTTCACCTAATTTTGGGCGAAAAATCGGACTAAATTTGAGTGGAACAATTTCTGATTCAAATCTTTGTTCTTCTCAAATTTTCTGAAGTTCCTGGCCCCCCCTTTTCAAAATCCTGCGTACGCTACTGCCTACAACCCACCGACCTCCATTACCCAGTAGGCTACTAACTCGCAACCTTCAAAATTTACCACTAACAAAATCTATCTACTATACCTATTTCCGAAACCTACAAGCTAAGCCTAGAAACGGTAAGGGGGGCCGATTCCAATTAATTTTTTTTGACTAATAAAACAAAATTGACATTTGTCGCCTGAAGAGTCCCTTGAGCAAGGACGAAACGCGTCGCGACGGCTCAAGTCCATTTATTGTCATTAAATCATTATTCATTTTGTGAAACAATGTCTCAAGTGCTCTTGTCCTGAACCCCCTTAACTGAATTTAAATATATCTATACATACATTTTTTTATATATATTATTTATATTCTCTCTATATATTTTTTATATTCTTTTTATATTTATATTATCTATTTATATATATTTTATATATTTTTTATATTCTCAATCGCCGTACGGCCGGCCGATATACATACGGTAAAATACACCCCATAAAGTTGGAACAAAAAAACCTACAAAATATAATGTAAATTTCCAATATACTGTATATCGGAAGTTTCCGATGTATGTATATGGCAAACTCTAGATATCCATGGACAAAATACATTCTAAGTTGAAACAAAAAACGCTTTTTTGTTGGAACAAAAATAAGGTTGGAACAAAAAACGCTTAGAGGCTTTTTTGTTCCAACTTACAGTGTATTTGTCGCGAGGTGTTACAAAATAAATAATTTTTTTCCAAACGGCGCTCCGTACTCCTCCTTTTACGCTGGCGGCGGCACATCAAGGTCTCCAATCAGCATCCACCACTCCAACGTCTTTCGCGTGCTCGCCATTGTAAAATCGGGGTCAAAATAAACGATCGCATCCCTATGCAGTCGACCAGCTCGGTTGAGCAACGTGTAAGCTACTCGCCAGCTAGAGTTAATAATCCATATTGACCCGATCATACTTTCACTTGTGGCTGCGTTAAAGTGTGACGCTACAGTACGTTGATAGTAGGCTACTTTGATGCAAATTAGCACTGAATCACTGTATTTGCACAGTCGGCCCTCTAGCGTACTAATAAGCTCTGCTTTATCAGACTATGACTATTTAAACTTCACAAGCAAATCATCAAATTCACGCAATATCTTTTGTAGTAATATTTTTGGTATTTTGTTATGTTGTGCGGTGTTTGCGAATATAGATTACAATGCGGTGCGAACAGAACTCTGGCGGTGCGGGCGCAATGTGCCCGCGACATTTCTCCTAAAAAGTAGAAACGCACCGATTTGGCTGGATGAAACTGAGTTCAAAAATTTCAGCAATCTACAAGCTCTGCGACTTGATCTCAAAACATTTTTTGCTGTGGTGAATTTGGCAATCTAATAGAGAATTACACTGCAGTTCATCGATATTGCACGTTTACTTTTTTTTCTCTTTTTTATTAATTTTTCTTTTGACAAACTTGCTTTCATTGATTTTTTGACGAATTTTGATTGATTAGGTGTTCTCGGGAAAGCATCTTGATAAGAAAAATTTGTTTTTCGGTGTTTCTTGCCTGAATCGCTTAATAACTATTGGTTGATAAGACAAATTTGTTTTTCGGTGTTTTTTGGCTGATTGGCCAAATAACTGTCGGCAATATTGCGTTGTTTGTGAACTGTCTTGGTCTACGTCAGCTATTCTTGAACAACTGAAACCTATAAGTCCGAGACCCAAATGTGATTAAAGTGTTAATTTTCTACTAATTTACGTCTCTGAAATCAATGCATTAGCTCTCAATTGTTTTCTTCTAGCCGCGAGAAATGCGGCGAAAAACTTTCGTTCAGTACAAGTATCCCTACTCAAAAGACCAATCTTTTTGCGCAGTACTGTCAAGCCATTCTTCAATACGAGTTTAAAATAACCGGCCAGGTGGTCGAGCTGTAACACGGTAGTCTTTGGAGCGGGTGGTCTGAGATTGAAATCTCGGGCCGGTCAAATCGAAGTGTAGCCAACGACTTGCCACCGCTGCGACATTTCCTCGAAAGATCGAGCTAGGCTGCCCGGGCGCAATGACGAAGATATGGGCCCCACAAACTCGTTACACGCTTCGGCGTAATTCAGCGAGTGTAACAAAAGATTTGGTTATAAACCCGTACGATTCCCCAGTAGCTTTACCAACTGATATATTGTTGCCAATTGCAACGCTCTGATGTAATGTTTTGTATTTTTCCCAAAATTAGCTTCGCTATCCCAAGCGAAAAAACAAAAACGAAGTTCGACCGAGTTAGATCACCAGAATTGCCTACAGAGGTGGAGTCCTCGAGGACACATTTTGAAGTCCTTGGCCTCGAAAATTGCCCTGTCCTTGGACAGCACTATTTTTTGTGTGGTTAAAATTTTATAGATCGGCTGAAAAAATTATTTCTAGACCTTTTTTTTTTTTAAGATTAACTGAAAAAAATTTTGAAAACTTTTTTTAGATCGCCTGAAAAACTTTTTTGAATTTTTTTTGGAGAACACGCGTTTGTGTACTCGACTCCACCTCTGCTGTCTACTTAAAAGAATATTTCTGCTAATGAAAAACCAGATGATATATGTTATTTGTAAACTTTATTTACGCCACTAGAGCAGACGCAGTAGAGCTTTCATATTTCCAGTTCGGAGGAAGAACGCTTTTCGTTTTGTAGTATCTTGCTAATCTGTGAATTCGACTTTCAACCAAAATCAGTCGAAACTTGCTGTCTTTATCCTAAACAAAGAGTTGTTAAAGCCTTTAGTATTATCCCAACCTGCTGACTTCGAAATAACATCCATTCAGTCAGTCAGAAAAGATACCGCACGATGCATAGGCGTAGCCAGGGGCCCCCCAATCGAAATGCTACTAATGATAAAAATGAGACAAAAAAGCCTTGTTTCTTCAGTTTCAGCTTCCTTTATTATCCTCGCGTACAACAGTACACGGGTACAACAATAATGCCAATTTTGACCACTTGGGGGCCCGGGCCCCCTCAATTCAATTTTTGCCAACCAATTTGAATGTATAACCCAGGTGAAGTTAAGGATTTTTCTCCTAAAAGTTGCTACCTAAAGCCCTTATCTAATCTTTTTATGAACGTAATGCAATTACCAGGGCCGGATTTAACATAGGACACAGTGCCGGACTGCCGAGGGTCCCACGCTCTGGTAAATTTTTTTTTGTCTCTTTACCTATATTCGGCAGGAAGATGTTGCGATAACCCCCGAAGTACCAGGGGACCCGCACAATGTAAATTCGGCCCGCGAATAACATGGTTAGCAGGCGTAATCATCTATTGAACTGTTTTTCGATAACAATTCACCTCAACCTCGCCAGTTTTTACGCGACAAAATACTTTTGAAAAAAAAATTAATCAGGGGAAATGCTCATCGAACAAATTATTCAACATGAATTGAGGAGGCCTTGGCCCCCTGGCCTACATCTACTCCTATAATTGGTTATTTTCATGACAAACTTCGAGTGGGTTATTATTTACTGCTAAAAGATTGCACGAGTCAAAACACCTTACTTTCCCCTACCTGAGCCAAATCACTTACAAAAGTTATCACCAAAATGCAAGATTTTAAACGTGTTTTCACTTAAATTGTAAGAAAAAGGAGGATTGAATAATTTCATTTTTTCCAATTGATTTTCAAATGTTAAAAATTGTGCGACATGTGATCAAATGGCATTAAAATAGCTTGTTTTTCCAAAAAGTTACAAAAAAACGCCTAGCGGCTGGTGGCGACTCCCGCCTGTGATGCGTTTGAGTTACACTAGTTTACTCAACACGTCTCCCAAGTTAGACATTCGCACTTTTTAGCGACTGGTTTAAGCATTCTTCCTTTAGCAAAATCCTGCTTAAATGCCAAAACGGGCCACGGTTTTTCATCTTCCATTCTACAATATCTTTGCCCTACAAAAAGTTCCTCTTTTGAAAATTTCTGATGACGTCATTGCATGTGAATTGTAGTTTGGGCCTCCCCCAATCAAAAATACTGGCTACGCCTATATGATGCTTTTAATTGTTTCTGTAGAACATATAAAAACTCTGCATCAGTCGTCCAATTATTGCAAAAAACCCACTTTTTTTTCCGCTAAAAGGAAATTTAAAGATTTGCAACGTTTTTTCGATCCATTTTTCAATGGTTAAGTGAAGTTTAAGAGTTATTTCGAAAAAATTTAGACACCTTTTAGTGAACATGAATTCTGCAAAAAGAAGCATCATTGTTGTCGATTCTTAATTGTTTAAAAAATCTAAAAGATCACTAGAGCCATTGGGACAAAATTCGAGTTTAGTCATTTCAATACGACTCGAGTCGTTCCATTCTTTTTGCCCTCTTTCTACATATTATCACACCGTTTTCAGTAACTTCTGGCCCTTTATACTTGTAACACCTAACATCTATAGCTGGGGTGCCAAACTTTTTTGATGGAGTGCCAAATTATGAGAATTTGCGAAGTTGCCTGATTGCCAGGAAATCAACAGTTCACACCAAGACCACAGGCCGATGTGTGAATAAATTAGTCCAGTAATCCAGCAAGAACCAAAAACAGTCTTTTAGTCTACTTTTGATCGTAAAGCTGTTTGGGCCGATTCGTTCGCGTATCGGGCGCATAAGAAAATCTAATTGTGCGTCGGACTCTTTATTTCTATTTAGTCGGCAGTGTGACCGAAAAGACAAAAGGCGTCTTTTTTACGATAACCCACACCGCATGATTAGGATTCAAGACTCACCCTGGTCACGTTGTTGCGTTTTTAGATAAGACCAGAGCTGGAGTTTCGGCCAAAATCTTCGAGACCGAGACGAGACATTGACGTTGCGAGACCGAGACTTAGAGCAAAAACTCAAGACGAGACCGAGACGAGAGACTTTTGAAACCAAACGTTTGCAATATTTTTGACACTAAATTTTGGACATTTGGCGAACTTCCCAACACATTGCAATATAGATTTCTAGGCATTTCGCTATTATATTAGGAACAAGCTAATTAAAAAATTATACTACTTAAAAGATATACGTTTGTTTTTAATTAGAAAGCTTTTTGGCGTCGCTTATGATTTTTAAGATTTAATACTATCATGATCATCAAAAAACTTTGTTAACCAAATGTGCAAGTTACAAAATGGAAGTAAGAATATTTATGTAGAACTTAGAATAATATTTCAGTCCTAACTGTTTCGCTGAAATATTCACAAGACAAATGTTGTCACATTAATTGTTACAACCCAAACCTTTATCGCCCCAAGGTGTGATACTATAGGTGTATCATTACTTTGGTCTTTTCGCACAAATGTTGTCCTGATGGACTTTCAGAGAATTGTGATTTTTGTTTAGAAAAGCTTAATTCTTTGAAGAGCGCAAGCTCACTTCCTATCATTTCTCCAAGTTCAGTTTATGTTCGTTGATTTGAAAATTCCGATTTGATTTGTTTGTGATGAAAAGGATTTTGATAGCAACTATAGCAAAACTCAAACCGCTTTTGAGGTCTTCTTGTTTAGAATGCGAAATATTTCGTGTTACTTCGTGTGTAAAATGCGAATGCACTCGGCGCAGCCTATCTCACTGCTTGATTTCATTTTCACAAGTCATGGAGATAACTTCGGTATTCTTCCGGACGCATAATAAGCCGAAGAGTAAAACCGGTACAAGAAAAGCAGCAGCCGTCTAATCAAAACGTAGAAAACTTGCAGTTGTACCACTAGTTTAAGAATAAAAAATACGAAACTTATCGATAATAACATTTGTCTAAACCAGTGGTAGCGAAATGTTTTATATCTCAGACGCTCTCTACCCCTAGTCCATATTATTGAGAATCAAAATACCCCCTTTTAAGGTTTTACAATACATTAACTCTGTAAAAAATATCTTTTTTCGGTATATTCAATCCCCATGGGCGATTAACGTATAACTTTAAGAACCCATGGTTTAAACAAGAAGGGATTTTTTTTCAGTTAAAAACTTAAAATTATTGTAGGCTTTAACGCTCGGATTGGAATTATGGCCGAGACTTGCCCATTTTCCGAGAGACTTCGAGGTGCCGAGACCGAGACTTTAGACCTTCGAGACCGAGAATTTGAAAAATAGTGTCTCGAGACACTACAGCTCTGGATAAGACGCTTTTTGATGACTATCTGTGCTTGATGGCTTCGAACAAACAGCTAATTAAGTTGACAAGAATTTGAAAGTATTATCGCAATGAGAACTGCGCGGATCATTAAATAACTTAGTTGTTGTCGAAGAGAAGAGCATTGAATAAAAAAGTTTGCTCTTATTGCGAATTTTTTTTGCGGTCACGCGTATTCGACTAATTTGATAAGACATATTCTTAGCGCGAGTGAACCGAGAAGAAAAAAGTCACGCTGATTGGACGAATCGGCATATTCTAGAAAAATGAACGGTGAAGAAAAAAAAATGAAAAACTGTCAGTTTCCAGTAAAATTAATAAAGAGTCTAGGGTCTGACGTTGCCCTGTGATAGAATAAACATGCAACTACAACAACTTCTGAAACCCCGATCTAACGTTTGCAAAACAAATAGTACTAACTCGGTCCCTTACCAATCATTAATGTTGGCATACCATCTTTTTTGTTTACTAGAATACGAGGCTCATTTTTGCTTAAAATTTAAGAACAAACTAAAAACAGCAAACAAAAAAAATTAAGAAGAAAGCGAAAAAGAATAAATCTCAAATCTCAACGAAATAAAATGAAATTTTACTGATTCCTTACTATTTGCAAGCAAAATGGCAACGCTTCCAAGACAGCAGACTATGGAGTGCTGTTGCGTATAGCGCAGGCAAGTGAGAAAATTCTCGGCTATCGTACAAAATGAAAAAAAAACTCGCTTTTACGCTTTTGTAATTTTACGATGCTGCAAAAAAAGCGTTCACTTAAGCTGACATTCGGAATTAATCCGTTTTACAAACAACGGCGCTAAACTTGACATTGATGTTCAAACAAGGCAAAAAATTGGCAAAAAAATTTAAAACAGGCAGCCTCATTTCACAATTTACTGGCTTTTATAAAAAAAAAAAATAGCAAAGTGTAATCACTAAACAAAAATCTAGTTTCGGAAAAAAATTGGTTATTTTACACACATGTTTAAGATGACCAAGGACATTCTTTCCTTTTTTCATTTTACTTTTCTCTGCTGCTTTGGTTGAATTTATCTTGAAAAATCACACCATATTTCAAAAGGTTTCTGGTAAACAAACGTGAATACAATAGAAACAGCATGTTACGGCGGGTTACACTTTCTTTACATGCGTTCAATTCTATTAGCCTTATTTCGCTTTTTAGCATAACAGGAAGTACACGAATTGAAATGGCCATGGGACGAATCTAGCAACTTCCGTCACGTTAAAAAACATCTGATATTATTTACTGCAACCAGTATCCCTGTGTTTCGCATGTAAGTCATGCGAGAAGTAAAAAAACAAAACAAATATAACCTTCATTGATGCTTATGTAATAGGAAGCATCTTGCAAGTATTTATGTCAGCAAAATCAGCTTACCTTTCTGTTTCTTTCCAAGTGTTTGCGCATAGAAACAGCTTTTTTTATAAGATGATATAAATCTTCAGGCAGGTCGGGTGCTAGTCCCTTAGCTTTCAGGATGCGCAGAATTTGATTTCCAGTGACTAAACGAACCTACAAAGAGAGTTGCTAAGAAAACAATATTAGAAAGTAACGTTTATAAAGGAATACAGCCACAAAGGTCAGCTGCACTCAGCAAACGGTTCGAACGAGTGTTTATTTGTTGTTTCAAACACTGAAAAGTATTGTAACTTAGGTAATTGGAACAATAATTAAGTCAAAGTTTTTTAAAGGTAAAATGTAGACCTATCTTTCTGTTCCTTTTTCAAGTATTTGTGCATTAAACATTAACATCTCAGCAAAACATTTTTTAACCCCATCAAATATGCACAAAATCGTAGAAAATTTCACCACGCAATTGAAATTAAATCAAAATTATGTAATATTAGTCAAACCCGTTTTCGATTCGTCCTGCAAAATTATCTCTATGAATTTGAATTGAAACTAACAGCTTTGGCTAAAACCTTGAACAAAACGCAATGCTTAGCATCAGAAAAAATGTCCGATATCAAAAAGTTTTACTAGAGCTTTAGGAATTAGAATTATTAAATTTTTCATACAGTCAGTATCTTGAGCGTCTTGATCCATAGTTATTACCAACCTGAGCAACTCCTTGTGAATCTCTTAGTCGAACACCAATCTGAGATGGTCGGAGACCTTTTTTGGCCAATTTGTAAATTTGTTCCTTCACATCTTCTGCACTTAGTTTGAGCCACTAAAATAAAAACAATCAATTATTTTTGCAACATTTCGCAACTAAGCGAAAAAGAGTTGAACTATGCATCACATCCAAAAGAAAAGTTCTTGGTTCTATGTGCAAAATAGACTTAACAGTAAAAACAAATTAAATACATAACATAGGATCAATGATACATGTTAAAGCATGGTGATAATCCTTAAAAAACAACATAAAACATTTAAGAAGTTAACCATCGTCGTCAACAGGAATTTCTCCAGTTTTGCAGCAGAGGATTGTTATTATTGCAATAATTTACTGAAATTTAAGCAAGTTTAAATTGTTTCATGCAAAAAACAAATTAACTTCAAATCATGCATAAAAAGCAAAACCTGAAAAAGATAAAGACATTGTTTTTCTCAGACAATTTAAATGAGGATGAAGGCAAAATCAACGGGGTAAGTAAAATTAGGGCAGTCATATTAGATTGGATTAACTCCATTTTTCTTGACCCAGCTGTTCCAGAGATACTCTATATTAAACACCTTGTAGGGGTCTCAATAATTATAAATTTTATTGGCAATCCTGACACTCTGATGCGGTAGCGTAGCCGAGGCCTAGAAGACAACCTATCGTCGGTGAAAAAGACCTCTGTGACTTCCTTTAATTGTGGCACTGCCCTAGAATAAAAACAAGATGGCGTTGCGGCTGTTATCAACATTGGGACTGCCAAAAAAAAAAAGATTCGAGAGGCCCCTACGTTGTGTTGAAAGTAGAAAGATGATGGATATCTCTGAAACAGCTGGGTCAAGAAGGATGGACTAAACACCAATCTAGTTAGAAAGATATAATTGCCCTAACCTTAGATACCCAGGCATTGATTTTGCCTTCAGGCCTCGTTTAAGGGATGCAGATCTTTCTTTTTCATTAACTTCCAAAAAAAAAGATGCTTTTAGTTGCTATTTTAACAATACGGTTAAAACAACAATTTTAATGCTGAGTCAGCATAAACATTGAATGGCCTAATTATATTTGACAGATATTATTCAAAATATTGATTAAGTCAAATTTTAACTTACAGTTGGAACACTTCGGCGATAAGGCAATGAAGAAGAGGATTTCCCCTTACTGAAACAAAAAATTAAAATAGTTGACAAAGGATTTTACACAACAAAGCATAACTGATACGTAGCACAAAATTGACCCAAACATTTTAAAATTCATTTGCAAAATAAGATTATTCTGCAGCAGCATGCAAAATCGAATCCCTAAGCACTAACATTTCACGTATTTCAGCTTTAAAAAATCACCTATGACAGTGTCTACTGCTACTCTACAACACTGAGAATTTAGATCAAACAACCGCTGCAATTGAAATCCTTAACTACCATACATAATGTCATGGTACATGAACAACACCTGTATAATTTAAATAGGACAGGAATAATTAGAGAGATATATATATGGGAAAACACAATGCAAATGCTTAAATCAGCCTGAAGATTAAACAAATGCAAATTAGCAAAACTAAGTGTAATGCTGCAAACATGATCGTCAATTTGAAATAGATCAACATTTCAACTTTTAGACAAAGCTACCGCTTCTCAATAAAACAATTCTTTTTAGTTTTTTTCAAGTTAAAATGGCTGTCCTTAATAAACTAAAAGACTTACAACTAAGAGTTAATGTGAAACCCGCAAATTTTATTCTACATTCACACTTTTCATTTAGATGAAATAAAAACACAGAGCACATATTACTATTTTGCTCTTTGCCACTGAATACCAAATGGTATAATACCAAACAAAACATAGCATTACACACCATAACACTAAAAAGGCACAATGCAATGACACTCATGGGTGTCATCCCCTACGCAAAATAATTTCGCTTATCTTACTACAATAAAACAATCAAATATCATACTTGGAATTTGCAACAATTTGGTGTGGTGCTGTAAAAAGCGTTGCTTATGTGGTTAATTCTTTTACCAAATCTATGTTTCACTTCATATCATTTAACACTTCAAAGTTTAAAAAATTGCAGCCAATTGTTCAAAAAAAAAACTGGAACAAGAAATTTGCTGATTTCTATAAAGATGAATCTTTTGTAACAACTTGTTTATTGTATAATTTAAAGTTGAAACACGTTTATTGGTGGTTCTATCGTCATAAATAAACAGTAGGATGAACTATATTCACTATATACAATAGCTTGATTCGAATATAGCCTACACTTTACCAGGCCTGGCGCCAAAGCAATGTGACTGCGGGGGGCACAAACACGGTTTTTGCTTTGGGGCATGGTCTTCGCCTGTGGGGGGCAAGACAAGATCCTGTGGTGCGAATCTCGGCTCTTGCCCACAGATTTAGGGGTGAAGACCAAAGAAAAAAAAAGTCTTCAATCTAAATTGCGACAGGATTTTGTGGTATGGATGTATGTTCTTGCCCACAGATTCAGGGGTGAAGACCAAAAAAGAGGTCTTTGTTGCAAAATCTAAGGCTTTGCCATGACGTTTACTCATATTTTCGATCTAGAACGGAAGTTTGCTTATGCTAGAGGGGGCGCAATCAGTATTTTTTTGGGCACAGGCTTTGAGACGCGCTCTAGTGGTACCGGTCCTGCTACTTTATTTTGGTTCACAATCTTCGCTTGGGGAGCACAATTCTCGCTTGGAGGGGGGGCAGAAGCAGTGATTTAGGGGGGCCATGGACCCAAAATGCCCCTCAAGGTACCGGGCCTACATTTTCCTTCTTAGCAAACCCCACAGTGATGCAATTATTCAGAAGAATGTTTCAAAAAAAATCACACTCTGAAAAACAGTAAGTGAAATGTGTGGTAGATTTTTACATTGTAGACTGCTTCTCAGTATTTTGGTTGCTTGTTAGGTTGAAAATTACCTGATTGCACTTGCATTGATAACTGTTTGTTTGTAAGACAAAAAATTGCCGGCCGAATATGCATTGTGGGTTGTTTTTGTTTGTATGCATAAAAATCATCCTTGGGATGACTTAGGACTAAGGATTATTTAAGACTTCACAAAAATATTTTTTGAAAATTTTTGAGTGCACTATGACAACTTGGTAATATTTTGTTTAATGTTGCTTTTGTGATGCAAATAAAAATTTTCTTTTTTGCTTTAAAAAAAAAAAATGTTTTGATCATCCATGGGATGATTTTTGACCCAAACAAATTAAAATTTTAAAAATTTCAAAGTGATTTTGGAAATTTGCAACTAAAAGTATTAAAATCGGTTTTTGCCCATAAAAATCTATCATAAACTGCAAAAAGAAAACAATTGACCTGGTGAGCAAGTTTGGGAAAAATTTATTGGACTGCAAAGGGTTATCTGGGTGCAGTGCCACAACTACAACGTTGTTCTAGAGGGGCAAAATCTCTTTCTTGGGGGGCCAAAATTTTTGGGCTGGTCTGCTTTTTACCGAGATTTCTGTTGTTCTCAAAAAAAAAAAAAAGAGTCATTGCGGCAAATTGGTCAACTTTTCTTCAAGTTCTATATTGGTTTCCAAAAACAAAAAAGCCACCATCTTGAAACTGCTTCAAGGAAAAGAGAAGTTTGGGTGGGAATGCTGGGCAGCGTGGGGGGGCAAAATTTTTGTTTAGGGGGGCGCTGCCTCCTCCCTTACCAGTTGTGGCCCTGTCTGGGTGCATTACAAACATGACTTATTCATCATTAAACTAAGGAAACCCAAGAAAAAGTTTGCATCACTGCTGAATAGCCATCACAGAATGTTACTTAGTAACCAATAACATTTACTTTTGAGAGCGATTATTCCACTGGAAAATTTGAAGTTAAAATGAATACTGAAAAATTAAAATAAGGAATATATTTTATCCACACATTTGTTACTGAAAAAGACTACCGGTATTTCCTTCGAAATTAGAATCTAGTTTTTGATTGATTCTGACCTAAATCTAATCTAAAATCCTACCTCTAAAACTAAACCTGACCCTAACTCAGAATGCAAAATTCTCATTTTTGTTTAATCTCTTAGTCTTCAACTTAAAAATTTTCAATGAAGCAGTTACTTTTTATTTTATGGAAAAAGGCTTGGCACACTTTCTGTGTAGGGTTGCCAACCATCCTGGAATGGCAGGGACAGTCCCGGAATTGACGTCTGACGTCCCTTGTCCTACACCAGGCCACATCTGTCCCGGAATTTACTGACAAATAAGGCGTTCTAACATATAAGGCCATGTAAGCATGTCGGCTTTGTTGAAAAATGGAAACGTATGTAATTCATGCGAATATTTTTGTAAATAAAAGCAGTTTACATCATTCTGTATGCGTCAGTCAAAAAAAAATGAGTTGAAAGTAATGTTGTGGACAAAACGTTTCATCAACTGCGATGTGCTGATGACATAACAATCAAATACATAAACAATCGTAAAATGGAGGATAAATCACCAGTCCCCTTAATTTAGACGATCATTTGACTTCGTTTGACGATTGAAAAAAATACAGGAACATTTTAAAACGGTTTTGTAGCTGAAAGCTTAAAAGGCAAGTAAAGAAAGCAGTTAAAGTAAAGGTGAAGATATGACTAAATTGATTAATTTGTAGAAAGTTAGTTAATAGGCCTATTTAGTTTATAGGCCTATATTGCACTGTCATAGTGAGGCTTTATTACAAGTAGGTTTTCATTATTCAGTTAGATTTCAGGCTTACATGGCCTTCTATTAGGACGCCTTGCTGACAACTCTTAGTCTTAATCTTTGCGAGAGTTCATTGATTATTATATTTCCATAAAGATTAGTCTTCTGTTGCATCAGTTTTCAAATTCTAAGCATTAAAGGCGGTGAATCATCCAGCCAATTCCAGTGGTTTACAATAGCTAGAATTGAACTTTCATTTTTGATATTTTTTGTTTTAATTTTGGGACTGCGGTTGCAAAGATATTCAACAAATGCAAAAAGATGTCCCCTGCAAAAAGTTTTTGGAAACTCTTGAGTTTTGTTCTTCCCACCAAAACCACAGTAGGCCTAATGGTTTGAAGAACTGTGGTAGGCCTAATAGTTTAGAGATAGTTTATTTCTAAATAGCTTAGGCCTAATTAGGCCTAACTATCTCTAAACTATTAGGCCTAATAGTTTAATACGATTACAGTAGGCCTAATAGTTTAGAGAACTGTGGTTTTGGCAGGAAGAACAAAACTCAGAGTTTTTAAAAACTTTTTTCGAGGGGACATCTTTTTGTATTTGTTGAATATCTTTGCAAACGCAGCCCCAAAATCAAAACAAAAAATATCAAAAATTATAGTTCAATTTTAGCTATTGTAAACCACCAGAATTGGCTGGATGATTCACTGCCTTTAAGGTGTCCCAGAAAGGTTAAACACCAAGTTGGCAACCCTAGTTTTGTGCATGCAGACATTTTGTAACAAAGCATAAAAAAAACTAAACCAAAGCCCTAACCCAAACCTAAACCCTAACCTATAACTGCGATAATGAAAATAAAAATTTCCCAAAATGAATGATGTCATCAAAATCTTTGGTTATTTAACGACGCATGTTCTGTGTGCCAAGTTACTTCATTATTATATTTGCTTTTTGCAGTTAAGATCAGGGTGCGAGTTAAATTTTAGGCAGAGGCTGCTGCTACGTTAAGTAAGGATAAGAAAATCGCTATTATAGACCTAACCCCAACCTTAATCCTAACTCTAACCCTAACATTAATCCTAGGAAATGTCTACATCACCAGTCCGGTTTCGGACACCAAATCGCTGCTGCGCCAGCAGCCTGTTCGGTTACTTTTTTCTCATTGCTTCAATTTAAACACGGCACTTTGACACATGAAATGCAAAGCCCAGATAGTGTAGTGGCAAGGGTGCATGCCTGCTGACCAGAAAGTTAAGGTATCGATTTGCGGTGGACACACTTGGCAGAAATAGCGCTAGAGAGCTATTTCACTGCCTAATTTTTTTTCTCTAAAACCTTACGATTAGAGTTAAGGTTTGGGCAGTGATGCTAGCTTGAGAGATAGTAAATTGAACAGCAAAATAAAAAGACCGGCACTGCCAGTGCAGCAGCGATTAGATGTTGGAAACCGGGCCGGTGCAGCAGACACTGCCTTAATCCTAACCCAAACTCAAAATCTAACTCACACCCTAACAAGAATTTAAAAACCAAAAAGAGTAAATGAGCAAATGAGCACTTACTCTTTGCTCTTTTATTCTTTTTAAGGGCATTACGTAACGTAATCTGGTAATACTACCCACTTCCTAAATTTAAGGCTAGTTTTAGAGTACTGGCAGGCAGAGGCTGCTGTTATGCTACGTAAGAATGAAAATCACTATCCTAGCCCCAATCCCAAACTTAATCCTAGCTCTAACCAAACAGTTAATCCCAACGTAAACTCAAAATCTAACCCAAACCCTTACAATAATTTAAAGAATGAAAAAGAGTATTGATTCATCAGCGCTCACTCCTTGCTCTCTTATTCTTTTCATGGGTGTTACGTAACGCAACACTAGCCACTTCCTTTGGAGTGGGCCTAGTCTACGAATATAAGTTAGGGCTAATATTGAGTTAAGAACTAATAAAATGCAAAACATGTACCGGTAGGCTATCGATACTACCGTAGTATTTTCACCAACAACTATAGGCCTACCACTGAAAAAGACGCAAAGTGGAAGCAATGCATTTATTTTCTTCAGCTATTTGTTGGTTTGCCGAAACATTATTGATATAAATTTTTAGCGGATGATTACTAGTACCGGTACCATTAAGTACTGGTTTGATATCGGTACCTTATACGGTACCGGTTAACAACAATAGCAATTCAGTCAAAATAACCAAATAAATTGGCAAGATTTTTCACTTAAGACATAAAATTATGCTTGCAATGATGAAAATGACTGAGATTTATTCTGAATTGACCAAAAACTCAAATTATGTTCAAAATTGGACATTTTGGTAAAGTTTCTGACTGAAAAACTAGCCTAACAGTAAACATCACTTTAGGGCTTTACTTCAGTCTAACTACCGGTATACTTTTAACAAAACTGTAACGTTATTTCTACCTATTTAAGATTCACAAGCAACGAAAACAGCTAAATTCTTTGAATTTACTCACCCCGGTGCATGCATTCGCCCCATCGTGAAGCTTTTACCTCTATGTTTTTAGAAAAGAAAGTATTGAGTCGAACTTTTAAAGAAAACTTGTTTGTGGAAACGAAATATTTTAAATTTTTTCAAAAGTCACGTGGGAAAACTCACTTGTGTGCATTAAAGTACTGAAAGTAGATATGCATGTCAATCCGAAAAACCATAGTTAGTTTAATGTTGGTAGCGCGAAGTCCAAAGTCAACCATTGTTGGGTCACTGCTTTTTCAAATAGTCAAAGCTGGAACCTAGAATCAGGGCCCGATTGCCAAAAAAATTCTCAAAAGTCAAGTCAAGTTTATTTATTTAACCATACGCAAAAATACGCAGGAAGGACACAGCGAAAAGACCACCAGGTCATCTAGGTCAACTGCACCTTTATGGCAATACTTCTACACTTATGGCGGTAAACTTAATTTGAAAAAATGAAAATAAATAACACAACACATAAAGGAAACAAAAAAAAAAAAAACGCTAGACAGTGCTGCCGACTTGAAGTTGTAAATTCAAAATTAATAAGACTTGTTTGGGGTACAATACTTTTTTTAAAAAAAAATCTTAGACGCCAAAATTTTATTTCTGAAATGTGTGTAGTGCTCAGTGGTATGCAAAAAAAAAAAATAATAATAATTATTATAATCTACCGATTATTATGAAAGATACACTTTAAAACTACAAGCAATTTAAGGAGAAAAGTTGTAAAAGAAGAAAATATACATAAATAGAAAAATGTTAGCACTAATAACAATAAAACTGCAAATTTTTTGTTACACCAATGAGAGAATAAGATTGAATGGCAAATAACGCTCAGCCAGCCAAAACAAAAGCCAACCCTCTGCAAAATCAACCCATCCACGACAAAACCGACCCCAAACCATCGCTATCCATCATATCTCACTCAAATAGATATGATAGTCTACTTGAATAAGACACGATAGCCGACGACGCCCCGAAACCAAATCCACCATAAAAAATTAATCCCACAAAAAACCGGCCCCCACCTTCGGCCGACTACGCATCATCTACCACTCAATCTTATTCGATTTGACGAACGCGAGGTCGCCTCTTCAGTTACATTTTTTTACTGATCCTTGGCGTTGAGGACTCGATTCGGCTCTCAACACCAATTGCTACCAATGAGAGAAAGTTTTTTATTAGGCAACACTATCACCAGCTTCAGATATTTAACTGTTAAATCAATTTTTAGTTGTTGGGAGCATGGGATGCATGGGCTGTGTAAACAAGCACTGACAGATAGTTGTACTACCGGTAGTCTAAAACAATAGAAAAGTTTGCGGTAGAACAACCCGCACATTGCACACCCAGTGCTAAACCTAGTTCTTGGAAAAGACACTTTACATTTACAACAACCACCTCAGTTAGGCAAAGGGAAGCACACAGAAGATACAAAGTTGAAACGTTAGTTTTACAACAATGCTCGGTTGCTAGTACATGCTCAAATTCATTCATCCCGACCTTAACCGGCTGCCGCCATAGCCTTTACAGCAGCAAATAAAGCTACAACCGGGCTGCTACTCTAAAACCACAGCTACAACCAATCAGACCCAAGACAAATAAACCCGATCTCAGAACGTACATCCAACTAAATTTGATTTTCCATAATAGCAATACGAATCAAAGGCCGGTTATGGGCAACTACTCTGTATCACTACTATCATTGTTGTAAAAACAAAATTTTGTCGAAATGTGTGCGGAGTTGGAGAGTTTTTTTCCAGTATTACTTCAAAACAATACCTTGCTTTTATGTTTTTTTTTGCCATGCCAAAGCTAGATTTTTTCTGCGGCGCCAAGCTTGGCGCCGCAATTTTGAAACTTTTGCGCCGTATTTCGACAAAACCAGAAGATCTGATACCGGTATTAGCTATCGTAACTGTACATGTACCGGTAGAAGCTGACAATAGACTACAGTACAGAATGGGCCCACTACTGTACTGAACACAAAAAAGTGGAAGATATGGTGGATAATCAAGGTTTGTTGCATTGTATTGAGTTTGACGACGATTTAAAAATGGTAGTGACTAGGTACTGGTAGGTAGCCTAGCCTACCGGTATTTCATCACAAATTTTTAAGTTAAAAGAGAATAAAACAAAAATGAGAAATATTCATCTGCGCTTTTTTCATTTGCTTTTTTAGCAGTTTAGGGGTTAAGATTTGGGTTTAAGTTAGGGTTTTGGTTAGGTTTCGATGTGGAGATAGTTTTAGTGTAAGCACTTGAGTTTGGGTAAGATTTCAGTCAAAATTAATAAAAAAGTAGATAGCGTAATAATTCCTGTGAAATAAGGCCTTCCTTGCAGTTGCACTTTTTAAAAAAAAAATTTTGTGCTATTGTATTTTGTAGTCTAATTTATTGCTTAGATATCACTATCAGTACAGTCTATTGATTTGGAACTATCAGACTAGCCTAGTATATTCATTAATTGGAAGTGGCTATTTTGCCTCTAGAGGCAAAATAGTGTTTTTCCTCTGTTTGGGTTAGGGTTTGGGTTAGAGTTAGGGTTGGGATTAGGGTTAGGATTAGGGTTAGAGTTTGAGTTAGGGTTTGGGTTAGGATTAGGCTTAGGGTTATTTTGACACATGCGGCAAAATAGCCGTTAGGACTATTTTGTCTCCAAATGGCAAAATAACATGGAGCTATTTTGCCTCTAGAGGTAAAATAGCCACTGCCTCATTAACTTATTGGAAAGGCAGTGGCTACCGGTATTTTGCCTCTTGAGGCAAAATAACCCCATGTACTTATAGTCCTAGCAGCTATTTTGCCTCAAGTGCCAAAATAGCTCTAAGCCTAATCCTAACCCAAACCCTAACCCTGAACCAAACTCTAACCCTAATCCTAATCCCAACCCTAACCCAAACTCGAACCAAAACAGAGGAAAAACACTATTTTGCCTCTCACTTCCTACTAGAAAAGGCTTCGCGCATGTTCCGTGTGTGCAGACATTTTGTAATAAAGGCTAAAAAATCTAACCCAAAGCACTAGCTTTAGCCCTAATTCTAATTCTAGCCCTCAAACCAATAACTATAATACCGGTAGGCCTAATCAAAATAAAAATTTCCGAAAATGGTTGACGTTATTGGGATCTTTGTTTATTTAACCACGCACGTTGCGTGCGCCAAGACACTTTGTATATAATTTATTAATGTTACTGGTAGTGGTAATTGATTGAAATCATAATTCATTTTAGTTTGCATTATTGGAATGAACCGTTTGTTCATTGTTGAAGTTAATTAATCATCATTAATTAATCATATATCCTTATTACCGGTATGTCCTTTCAAAACTTTTAGAAAAGTGTCTTCATGATCAACTGTATCAATACTTCAAAAATAATTTCTTTTATAAGCAAAGACAAAACTGGTTAATCGCATACCTAGTTTGCCAGACATTTTTATGCGATTATTCGTTATATGTGTTCAAGCAATATGCTCTGGAAAAAGTATTTATCGTAAACAGACGTTGTACTAGGGATTGCATATCAGTCAACTGGGGCGTGAAGTGCTTTATACTTGTCTAAAATTACACTACAGCAATTCATTACAAAACTTGGTGTATCGCCAGCAGTCGCATAAATAGCGCCACTTCAAGTTTCTGTAATGCACTTACACTACAAACAACCGCGATAAAATATTGCATTAATCTCAACAAAAGTCTTTATTACATCACAACTACTTTGATAGAAGCGCAAGGGCTTTTTTATTTAAGTGCAGCGTAATAACAAAAGAAAGTGATTGAAAAAGGCCGCCCGCTGTTTCACACAAAACCTTATTTTTATCGTTTTACAGTACTTTATGCGACATGGTTGTTTACATCTTTTTGGCCTGCCTTTGAAAATGTGATGCATTTCCTTTACAAAATTTTGCCTCTATAAAACACTGCACTTTAGCAAACCAACACAATGTTTTCGACAACAAGCCTCTTTGTTATCGATTTTCTAAAGAAAATTGTGTTTAACCAAACAAAGGTAGCAATTAGGGCAATTAAGCTTATGCAATAATCTGATTTATTCCTTTAAACAGTATGCGATTAACAGGTGTTTTTGCTTAATGTTAGATAGGATTTGGTTTGGGATTTCAGATTTGTTTGCAATAAAACGATATATGCGTTTAAGCAGTATGCAATTAACCGATTTCGTCTATATCAATTTGGCTTTATAGAGAAGATTTATCAACAGAAATTGACTTACATTAAATTTATGAAAATTTTATTACTGGGATAGAAAATAAATGTGTTACTTGATCAGTATTCTTAGATCTGAAAAAAGCATTTGATACAGTTGATCATGACATCCTTATTGCAAAACTGCAGCGTTTTGGAATCAGAGGATCACCAGTACCTTTACAATTAATCCATAGTTATTTAAGTAACAGACATCAGTATACAGTAATTCATAATACCCAATCCAATTGAAAACTACTGACCAGGGGAGTGCCGCAAGGATCCATACTAGGCCCATTGTTATTTCTCATATACATTAATGATCTGCCTTCTGTGTGTAGCTTTAGAATTAGACTTTTTGCGGATGATGCCAATTAAACATTTTCTGGAAAATTAACTGCATTACTTGAACAAAAAGTGAATGAGGAGATTCTGAAGGTCGATGACTGGATGAAAACCAACAAGCTTTCTCTAAATGATAATAAAACAAAACATTTCGTTGTTAACAAGTTAGAATCACAAAGCATTAGACTAAACATAAAAATAGAGTATAATACTATTACACAAGTAAAACAAACAAAATATTTGGGAGTAATGATAGATGAAGAGTTAACTTGTGCCCCTCATATTCAACACCAATGCTCAAAAATTGCAAGGGGAAATTGGGCCTTCGCTAGCACAAGTGAGAATGTTAATTTATCAACTTTAAAATGTGCTTACCATGGTTTGTTGTATCCCTATCTCCAATACTGTGCCTCCGTATGGGGTCAAGCTCCAAAATCTACTTTAAAGCCAATTCAAATCCTTTAAAATAGAGCAGTGAAATCATCTCCAAAACTTACGATCGCCAATCTCTTTTATCTCTAAACTTTCATATAAAATTTCTAAGGATTGATGATATTGTCCAACTTCAAATTGCAAAGCTTATGCACTTTATCCATTATAAAATTTTGCCAGAGTTTTATTGTAATTTTACCAAAGTGGAGAATACCCATCAGTATAGCACTAGATTTGCAACTAGGTCTAATTACAACCAAAATAATTGTAGAACTGAAAAAGCCAATAGACTCTGGCATTTATTGGACCAGCGGTATGGTTTGAGATTCCTATTGATGTGAAATCATTTTCACCAGGTAGCTTCAAAACCAAGTATAAAAATAGCTTACTTCAAAAATATCATTAGCTAAATTTAAATTCGAATGTGGTGGGGTGGAGTAAAGCTTCAACCAAGTTGTAAATAGTTGCTAAAAATTTCACTTTTAATTTGTGGTTTGAACTCAGCTAAGAACAGGGATTTACATGCTTGATGGCAAAATGATGCCTTGCAATAACGTCATGTTTATTATCTTCTTTCTCTTTTTAGTTTTGTTTTTGAATACGTTTATTTATTGCTTTATTATCGTGTATGGGTGCTTATTGCTTCATTTTTTTAAACACATTTAGTTTAGTTATATTGTATATACATATATAGGGCTATAGTTTGATTGTATGTGATGTCTTGGTAGCGATTGCCTTAGGTAACCGCATTGTCTTTTGCATCGTCTCCAGCTTAATGTAATTCTAACCTGTGATAATTTTATGTTAAACGAATGAAACAACTGAACTGTCACATTTTTGAGTAATGTTATTAGGTGCTAGTGATTCAGATTGGTATGCTGGAGGTTCTAGGTTCAGTTCTCACCTTAGAAATTTCAAGACAGCTTTCAGAATGCTAAAGGTACTGGTAAAGTATTTGTTGGTATAAACCTGCTTTTCTCAGTCTTATCTTGCAAAACAAGCCCAATATTATTCATGAATAGTTTTGGAATTTAGCATTATTAACTTTTTTGCTTTATGGGTGTAAAGGTCTGAGGTGTAGCCTAGGGTGCATCAGTTTCCCCCAACTTTTCACTATCAAGCCTACCTTTTTGTCAGATGTGAGGTAAGTTGTGAAAATAATATGTGCAAGATATTTTCGTGATCGAACTACGTTTAACTTTCCTCATGGCTGTTGATTTTTGATAATTTACGCAAACTTTCATCTTTTTGACACTAGATGGCGTACTTTGGTAAATGTGACATTTAAGTATGTTTTAAAAGTTTGCCTACGTGTTTTTGAACAAACCAAAAAAGAAATTTAAAAATTGGTCAAGCACAAGCCAAAATAGGAAGAATTTTGGTCTGTTTTCCAACTCAATGCTGCCTTCAGTGATGAAACTTGTAAAATTGTAAATTACATTAACTTCTTAATTTCTTGCTGTATTCAAACAAAATTGATGTCTACACCCCCATTGTAAATGGTGCGAAATCCATTGCTTCAGTTTATTTGAATGAGTTTACGCTAGGTGGCATATTAAACTGTTTTGAAGCTCGAAGTTTTAAAAATTTGGGGCAAATCACAATTCAAATGCCAGAAGTTTTATTGAGTTTGAGTTTTTTCCCATCTTACATGTTTAGTCAGGTAGTAAGTTTAGTTTTTTTACTTCGTCGATCTAAATTATGTAGGCAGGTAGGTATTACAGATTTTGGTGAAACAATGAAACGGACTATAAGGCACAAATTACATAATGAGACCGAGCATGCATATAACACAAAATTTTAGTAAATTGGTGATACAGTCGCATATTGATAACATTGTCTCATCATCTAAAACTAACAACTGGGTGAATTAAGGCTTCCTTGTACATTGATTTGACAAATGCTATGATTTATTATTCCTTATATGTGAGATTTATATAATGAAGATAGCCAGTTAGTTCTTGGTTGCAAATATTTAGCAGGATTTTCAGAAACAACAATGACTGCTTATTGTACCTGTATTAATTTCAGCAACCCGAGAATGCCCACAGTAATGAAGCACCATTTAGTACTGAGATAAGCTTCAGTTTCAAGTTTGCAAAATGTGCTGCAGAATGTTCACAATGCATGCATTCAGTGTTTAGTCATTTCATTATATGTTGTTTATTTTCAATAGCTACCAAAGCTTAATTTAAGAGGGCATTCAGCTCAGGTTTTTCACTGTTGACCAAAATATTGGGAAAAGCCTACAATGCATTTTACCCAAAGCAAAATTTGTAGATGTTCTTGTTTTCAAAATATGATTGTTTAAAGTTAACAATTATCCTCTTACTTCAGTTTTGCCGTTTTCTCATTAATACAGAACACTAAGTTTTAGAAAGCTGGCTTGTGCTTACTTGAAAAGCAGCTGATTTACAATTTTGACCCTTTACCTTGTTTGACAACAACTCTGCTGTGAAATATTTTTTTGAGAATCAGGAACTTGCGGTAACTTTTTTAAATTTTGTTTTTAATTGGTAACTCTGGCAAAATTCCTAAGTGGAAATCTTAGCAATGATATCTCATGAATGGAAGGTCAGAAAAAGCTCAAATTTGGCGAAGTTGGTCTTCAGATCTGTTAAAATTTTTTGAGAGAAAAAAAGTTTTCACCTGAATGCCCTTTTGAGGGTAAAATTGTTGACCTTTTTTTTGTACTGATACTTAAGAAAGCAAATAACTCATTTCTGTTGCTGTCTAATGTGAAAAAATGTAGCTTAGTATAACTAGCAAGAAATTATGATTGTAGAGGATCTTGTTTTTTTATCTTTGATCATTAATAGTGTGCCTAGAGTTTTTTGCAAGTGTGAAATGCTGCGGAAACAATACTAGTGGTGCCAAATTGTCAATGATATTTAATTAACAACAAATAGCGACTAGAATTTTTGTTTGATGCTTTGAAAAAAAGGTGAACACCTAGCTCAAACTCTACCAGAACTGATGGAATTTTAAAAATCCAACACAGTATTAATTCAAAAAAATGTACACAATTTACAATTTTCAATGTTAAGCTAATGATTTTACTAAGCATGAAATGAAATCGTGTCTAATTTTTCAGAGTTTAGTTGGCAAAAAACAATTCCGCAGCATTTTGCCCTTGTGAAAAACTTTTTCACTAAACATGCAAATGGCAGATTAAGCTGTCTTGAAGCCCAAAGGTTTGAAAATTTGGGGCAAATCGCAATTCAACTTTAGGATTTTTAAAGTCAAGTACTGTACTTGACTAAACACGCAAGATGGGAAAAAATTAAAACTCAATTGGACTGCCAGCACTTGAATTGCGATTTGCCCCAAATTTTTAAAACTTTGAGCTGCAAAACAGCTTGATAGGCGACCAAGTGTCCAAATTCATTCAAATAAACTGCAGCAATAGATTCTGCACCATTGAAAATGGGGGTGTAGACATCAATTTTGTTTGAATACAGCAAGAAATTAAGAAGTTAATGTAATTTATATATAGTTTTCCAAGTTGCATTCCTGGAGGCAGTGGTGCATTGAGTTGGAAAACAGACCAAAATTCTTCATATTTCGGCTTGTGCTGAACTAATTTTGAAATTTCTTTTTTAGTTTGTTCAAAAACACGTAGGCAAACTTTTAAAACATACTTAAATGTCACATTTACCAAAGTACGCCGTCTAGTGTCAAAAGATGAAATTTTGCGTAAATTATCAAAAATCAATAGGCATGAGGGGGGTTAAACATCATCCGATCACAAAAGCACTTTGCACGTATCATTTTCATACCTAACCTCACATCTGACAAAAGGTAGGCTTTATAGTGAAAAGTCGGGGAGAATTGATGCACCCTAGTGTAGCCTATGGATAGCCATGTAACTTTTTATGTTAACTAGAAAATCAATCACATGGGGCTTTGGATGGTGATGTTACTCATGTGTTCACCAATGCAACAATTGACAGAGTAGGTTCAACAACAACATACAACACTATTATTCAGTTTCCATCACAAGCACAGTTGAATCCAGGTAAGCTATGTTTATTCTTCTTGCTTTGCAGAGATGGATGCTGATCTATGTAACCTTTAAGCTAATTTTATCGTTTTTATTTGGTACACGCCAACATAGTTTTGGATTTTCTTTTGTTTACACTTGGAAAATCACCAATTTTTGAGCAGATGCTGATTCACCAAACCCTCAAAAGGAGCAGATTATTTACGTGCTGTCTCACTGGCAATAATTTTGCTAGAAGCAAGGTTTGGTTTGTTGTCTATTCTTCCAAAGATTGTTGAACTTTCTTAAACACTGTCAAATGTTTTCACCATGTTAAAAAAGCTGCAAATGATTAAAATTTTTTCCTAAGAAGACCCAAAATCTAGCGTAAAAAATTGGTTATTTTTTCTACAGTTTATTTTGTAATATAAAACCAATAAAATTCAACAGTTGTATCTTTTTGTTATCTTGTAATTCTACATTCTCTTTAGCTATCTTCGTTTAACACTTGTTCATGACATTGCTCTTTTAAAACAGCATCTGCCAGACAAGCAATTAAAATTGTCACATGTGCAAAAATTGCACGTACCACATATATCAACAAAACTTTTTCCTTTTTCTTGATTTTTTTATTATTAAGGTTGCAAAAAGCTGCAATTATTTGGTTGGGTTTGAAATTTTCAAAACTATTTTCTAAAAAAAAAAACATTTACGACTAGATTTTACTGCAGGAGTCAGCAACATTTTTGCCCTTGCGGCCTCATTCAAATCCAACAAAGTTCCAGCGGACTGCCACCATCTCTGGAACGAGATCAACTCCAAAATTAAGGCGTTTTTTGGTGGAGTTATTGGTGAAGACTGAAAAAAAAAGTCTGCCATAATTTGAGATAGGTTCAGAATTCCTGATTTCAAAAAGGCTAAAGTGGTGTCATAGAACATGATTAAGGTGGATAAACCTATAGGGCTATGGGCCGGATTGAAGAGGATTTAAAATGTTACGAGACAAATCAGCCTGTAGGTTGCCTACTCCTGATTCAAAAAGGTTGTAGGTTGCCGACCCCGGTTTTACACTTTACAGCATTTGCAAAGTTACAATTTTATTCGTAGGGCAGTAACGCCTGGAAATTTAACAAACACTAGCAAGCAAAAGCGCACGTTATTTACTTGTCAAGCGTTGCTGCAAGCAAATTATCACCAATGGAACAGCATCGGTAGGCCTAAAACAGCATAAAGGAGAAATTGTTTTCTATATGGACTGGTTGAATGTTTGAAGGTCTTAGTTTCATAATCACCTTTTATAGTATTGAAAATATTGGCCAGATTATGGCTGGCTTCAATTATATGCTAGCACCGAGGAGTTTTGTTTCACTTTCAGGACTGGTTTGATGGATTACTTTGAGACATACTTGTTAGAGCACTGTACTGTATATGTGAAGAATTTGTATCACTTATTAATATTATCACCTACAATTGCTTCATCAACGTAAGGCTTAAATTCATTGTTGATCTTATGATTTGCAGATGCTGGTCGAGGCTTAACACCTGCCAACACAAATCCATTTTCTATTGACAATGTGTGTGAACCATTAGGAGACTTGCAAGTAACTGGTACTTTTAACATCACATTTGACAAAGTTAAGGACAAGAATAAATGTGCTTTAATATGTTACGGTGTTCCTGGATCTGGTAAATCTCAACTTGTTCGGTCCCTTGCTAGAAAATTTCCTTATCGTGACGTTCGGAACATTCAAAGTGCTACTTCCGATGATTCCTCCAGCTCTCATTCCATCAAGTGGCATATTCAATGTAAGGACACAGGAGATGATTTAAAAAAAGAATTTCTGAGGCTAGCAGAAAAGCTTCAAGAAAATCGTTTCATTGAAATAAACAGAAATTCTGTAGAAGAAGATTTCAGAAAAAATCAATCAAAAGCTTTAGTCAAGATGTTAATGAGTTGCAGAATCCCAGTCTTAATCATAATTGAGGACCCAACAAGTGCAAGCGGAAAATTTCTTCAAAGTTTTTTCCAAAGTTTGAGTCAAGGTTTTCAAAACACTAGCGATTCTAAATTTCATGTTTATTTCACTTCAAGATCAAAATGGCCACTTCTCTCTAAGAGCTTGTCTTCGATAGAATACCATGAAACTATAAATATCAATGGCTTTAGTGAAGATGAGGCAATTCGCTTTTTGCAACAATCTGATGGCACAACAGACACGAGAGAAGACCTTATAAAAGTATTCAAGCGATTCAGTGGTTTGCCCCTTGGCTTGCTAGCAGCTAAAGGATTCTGTCATTGCACAGGATTAACCTACAAAAAATACTTAATGTTGGTGGATGACTATAGCTACGACATCTTGTTACACGAAAAAGAAGCCATAGAAATGGAGTATGGAGAATCAGCTGAGCATGTGTTTCAAGCAATTGTGATGCCATTTTTTCCAGGCGATGGAACAAGCACTGGTGTTTTGTTTTGGAAAGTTTTACGTTGTATTTCATTCTTTCACTATGATCGCATTCCACGGTTTCTTCTTGATCATTGCTGTCATGTTGTTCGAGAAAACAAAATAAAAAATCCCGAACTGAGAAACGAAGCAGATGTTGGTATGCTGATTAAAAAGCTTTCAGAGTATGGCATGTGCACCAAAACACCAGATGGAGCTGTAACCTTTCATGAGGTTGTGCTGAATGCATTTCGACTGAAGCAGCAGCAGTCACTGCTAGATTTCAATCCACTAAAAAAGGCAATCGAATCAATATGTGGTCTTGTGTCATTAGATTTGAGAAGACAGGAAAACTCCAGCCGAATGTACAAGCTTCGACCGCATCTTCAAACGTTATTAAAACATGTTGAAAAAAATATGGACATGTTGGAAAGCGATGAAGATTTTCTTTTAGTGCAGGCTGTGACTAGTCACCTTTATCAAGTTGTCGCTGCAGTTTTGCTCAGCGAATCATACGGGGAAGAAAGTGATGCGATGTTTCGCAAATCTTTCGAAAAGATTTGGCCGGAAATGAAAGAAGTCACTTTACCTCAAAGTAAAGCATCGGATGAAATTGCTCTAGAAGTAGTACAGAAGTCTGAAGCTAAAGCTCAGCACCTTCCAAAAGATTTTATTGTTCAGTACTCATCTTGGATTGTGCTCAGCCATTTTGAAAAGGATGAACTTACATTTCTACGATCAGAGAGCAAAAAAAACTGCGAAGAAATTGAAAAGCTTTTAAAAAGTATGGGTTCGAAAAGAGCTTTGGTAGAAGAGTTAAGAGAGTGTCAGTTGTTTTTGCCCGACAATATTTATCTTCCCATCTTTTATGCCGAAAGATTCGCATCGATCATGCATAGTTGGAGTAGACATTTTCTATTTTCTGAATGTGACCAAGCTATGAAAAAGTGCTTGTGGTTAAATTCTTTATCTAACGCTATATCAACCTGTGTTACGGCTTCTTCAGGAATTTCCTTATTAACGGAATGGTTATCGCAAATCGCTGGTTTAATTCCTTTATTACTGAAGCTGAAAGATGAACCCAACAGTTTGAAAAGAGCCCAGGAATTGTGTCAAGATATGATCAAAAATCACGAATTGAAAATGTACGAAAATGGTCTGATTAAAAAAGTCTTCAGTCCACCTACTTTGACTCGTATTTCTCTTCTTCGCTACATGGTGCGAATCAACGCTAGATTGGTCAAGTCAAGCGACAACAGTTTCTTGCTCGGAGCAGATGAAACGTGCGAACAGCTTTTTCAATTAGCCACTGAAAATATTAATTCTTCAAATAGTCTGGCGTATGTGATTTATTGCGGAAAGTATTATGCAGCTAAGCGTGATTTTGTTAGAGCATTGACTTGCTTCAAAAAGTTTTTCGAACTGTCCTCAATGCCCAACTTAAAGCCAAGGTTTTACATCGAATGCTGGGCGGTCTACAACTATTCCAGAACTGTTTGTTGTGAATCTTCAACCCAAGAGAAAGAAGACGCAGTTCGAAAATGCAAGGATGTTCTTGATTCCAACAAATTTATTCAAGATGATTTGAAGCAACATCTGGCAAATCAACTGACCAGCTTAGAAGCTTTATTGCCGAGTTCGTCATAAGTGTACTCTCTCTTGAAGCTTTGAACTTTTCTTCAGCAGTAAAAATTCAACACCGCTTGTCAAATCGTTTTCAAGAGTGTTTGATTAATTTCATTCTTGTCTTCAACTTGTTTACTTAGAAGTATTTACGAAAACAAAGTGTGTTTTGATGTCGCTCTATGATTGGGTGCTGTTGAATTGCTACTCAAATTGTCATTTGCAATCTTAATCAGTAGCTTAGAAATAAATGGTCCAAAGCAAAATTTTAAGTCAGATTATACAATATAGTTCAGTTTGTTCTGATTTGTTTAGTTTCGTTAAATAACTACTAATTCTATTGGCCGTACTTAATCATCCCACAGGCCCACATGACTGTTTTCACGATTGGAAACCTTTTGCTGGAATGCCACTTCCTCGGACCCGCGTATTTGTTCTTAATGCTTTGCACTGTTACTTATTAAGCTTATATTTGCATAATTTTGTGGAAATGTTGAGCACACTTTGCTTTGAGCAAAAGTGAAAGTAATTTAATATGCTTTTAAATTTTTTAATTTAACAAAACTGCATAAAGTTTTCGAATGTTTTTTACTGTTAAAATAATGTGTGAATGAAATAACATTTACCATTACGTGCTTTTTTTTCTGTTTGGTTCCGCATGTTAGCTTTTTTAATTATCAATCTTTTATGTCTTGCTTAAGACCAATCAAAACCAGTCCGGTAGTGTGGGACTGTGGGCGGCCGGCGCGTAAAACGGGGACGTTACTTGTACTATTTTTTTGTAGCGCGACTTTGCTTCTGACTTAACAAGTTTTACTTAGTTGGTGCTAGATTTTCGTTATGTTTTATTGATAATTTTTAATATTTTGATTGCTGTCAATTTTTTGTTTCGCAATTGGACTTGAATTGTTTACTTTCAGCATTAATTTGCAACTACTCTAAATAATTGGACATTATTTGTGAGTGGCGTTGGTACATATTAACGTAATAACTTTTCGTTAAGTATTAATTAATGGGAATATGTTTTTTTTGTCATCTGTGGGTAAAACGAATCTGTTATTGGTAAAATGCAATTACACATTGCATATGTCTCATTTAAATTGGGTATTGGTAGCTTAGACAATCGAAAAAAGTTTTATTTAGCTGAAAGTTAGCTAACTACCGCGCGTAACTGTACCAATATGAATATGTTTTAGTTGTTGTTTACGGATAAACGAAGAAAAATATCGTTGAAAGTTTGTAAAATTTTTGATCTGTCAAGTTAAAAACTGCTTAAGGTTGTATTTACCTGATTACCTAAAGACGATTGTTAGCGAAATGAATAAGACACAGAGGACCACTATTAGCTTTTGACATGTCTTTTTTACTGACCCTGTTAGTGATTTCGGTATCTGCATAGTGCTCAGTCTTGCCAAAAAAGTGTCAAACTAAGAAAGAGCCGTGGTAATCAAGGATTTTGTTGGTGTTGCTCTTTTAATGACGTATTAACGTTTTAATTGGCACCGCTCTTTGGTAATTTGGTACGATGCTTTTTTGCGTGACTCTGTAATAATCAGGCTCTGTAACCAAGATCCTGGCCTGAAAAAGGGACATGTGAAAAAACTATTAGCAAAGCAACTTACCATTTGTCTATATTTAGGTAAATAGCAATTATCATGTCGCAGATGCTTCATTTCGCTGATTATTGTGGTAACTTAACTTTGTATATATAATCCTACCGGTACGCGTTTTATGATTTAAGAATTTTTTGGAATTATTATCGGTACCGGTAAGTTTTTATAATTGTTCCGAGCCAAATCTCTTATTTATGTGCTTACTTTATCGAAATGCTTCATTATTCCACTACTGCAGCCTATGCTTTGAAGATTTGTGAAGAATTTGCTGCTGATATATACTGTCTTAAATAATCATTAATCAGAGGTGGGCGAACCGCAATTCATTAGCGCAGCCTTCGCAGTTGTGTTGCGCTTTAATTTTTTATTTTTCGAGACATTGCGGAAGTTGCGTTGCGGACTTATGTTTTTAAAATTTGCTGCGGATTAATCGCGTTGCACTTTTGATTTTTTGGTTAATAGCGCAATTTTATATTTTGAGCTAAATTTTGTTTGATTTCAATCACAATGTTGTCAAATGTCGATCTTTAGTAAATTACTTGCTCCTTTACAGTCTAAAATCTACGGAATTTGCATTGTGCTTTGTGAATTTGATTGCGGAAGTTACGTTGCTCTTTGACTGGTTCCCAAATCCCGTTGTTCCGGAGATGCTTTGCGCTTTAAAAAATATTACAAAATAAGTTACGCATTTTGCACTGCACTGTTAGCGCTTGAAAAAGTCGTTGCGCTGCTCTTTTGGTAAAATGTTATTCGTGCCCACCTCTGATAATAATCATTTAATAAGCATTGTGGTAGGTGAGTTATTATTCCTGCATTTTTTTTCAAATGTATCGGCCAGCAATGTTTATCCAAATAAAACAATTTTTGGTTACGTCTGTGCGTCCTATGGTAAAGAACGTAGTCACTAGTCAGCGGGGCTGCGGGACCACCGGACCTGCACACGCGCTCTCCAAAGCTTGAAGCTTTCTATAAAAAAATTCTAATCTAGCAAAAAGGGGCTGTTCATAAAAGACGTCCGCACAAAATTGCAAAAAATTGACCCCCCTCCCCCATGTCCGCAAAATGTCCGCAATGACTAAACCCCCCTCCCCCTTGTCCATGCGGACACAAAAATGTACGTTTTATGCGTGGTTCACACTGGCCCGGAAAACCGAAAACGGAATAAAACAATCTGCGATTTTCCGTCGCGGAAAAACTTGAAATATGGACGTCCGCATTCCAGAAACCCCCCCTCCCCCCTTGTCCGCAAATGTCCACAAATCTATTACCCCCCTCCCCCCCCTGAGTGCGGACGTCTTTTATGAACAGCCCCAAAGAGGATTTGCCAAGGTTGGACGAAAGCCGAAGAAGTTAGTTTTGGTAGCGTGGTGTTTGCTTTGTGGGTGGGATAGCCAGTCAGGCCTTGTATGATATTTCATAATTGTAGCACAATGTGAAACGAACCAATAACGTAACTCAAACAGTGACAAACTATGTATTAACTAAAAGAACGGAATCTACGAGTTACCACAAAAAGATAACAAATCAATGGCGTCTGCGTTTTATTCGAGAACGATGTGGCGTAATACGCACGTGACAACCGTGATAGCGTCACGCCACATCCCTCTCACGAGATCAATAAATTAAAAGCTCCAACCAAACACATCTGGATAACGTTGAGGCAGTCTCAGGTCGACCATATCGCGTCACATAAGGTTCAAAAATATTTTGTTGAAAAAATTTGAAGGCACAGAAATAATATTTCGACGATTTCTTCGAAAATTACTTCAAAAATACGTCATAAGTTCAAGGCTGATCATGTTTACGTCAATTTGAACTTCTTGCATGTTGCGACCAGCATCAGTGTAGGCATAGTCTCGGGAGAGAGTGGTGGCACTTTTCAGCGTGTCGCTTATCAAATTTACCTTTTGTTCTTGCTTTATTTCAAGGTCTGTTTTATAATATTCTTTCAAATATTCCCATTTGGGTTTTAGTTTTTGAGGCAACACGGGCAAAGTTGTTCTTTATTTCTTATCCATGAGAAGTTCAGCTAGGCTAAAACCATTTTGCAACGGTGTTGAGCGATAACTCAACAGAGCAGCATACAAGTCGGCAGAATTTGATTTTAACAAACGTTTTATATTGCGGACCCCTCTTTTCGCCTCTGCATTTCCCTGTGATAATACGGACTGCTGCTAGTGATGTACCGAAAGCCACACGTACGAGTCAAATTTAGCAAAATCACAAAAATTGTATGGTGGACCATTATCCTAAATCACAATCTGAGGTATTCCATGCCGAGCAAAAATCGATTTCAAATGTACAATAGCACAGCGTTGCCGAGAGGGTAAAGGCGTCATGTTTACGACGATCCTGATCGCATGGTCTGGGTTCAACCCGCATCCTGGTCACGTTGTTGCGTCCTTGGATAAGACGCTTTCCGAAGACTATCTCTGCTTGATGGATTTGGATAAGCAGGCAGCAAGTTCAGTGGACAAGAATTCGAAGAAAACCACAGGAACGCTGAATCTCTGGAAACTCCTAAGCAGGTGCGGATTCCTCTAACCACGAAGTAGTAATTGAAATAAAAAGTGCGCGGATTGTCCAATATATTTAGCTTCCGGCGCTGTCCGGTGACAAGAGGATAAATATGCGCTACAACAACAACAATCTGCTTTGCTACTATCATACAAACAAGCATAGGCGTAGCCAGGGGGGGCCCGGACTTCCCCCAATTAAAATACCATCACTGATAAAAAATTATGACAACATAGCCTAGCGATGTTTAGTTGCAGTTACGGACGACGAGGAAGCCTAGGGCCCCTTACTAACAACCAGGAGGCCCTAGGGCCCTTAAACAACAACCTGGGGGCCCCAGGACTCCTAACTAACTACCATGAGGCCCCGCGGCCCCTAACCTACAACCAGAGGCCCGGAGCCCCTAACTGACAAATGAAAGCACCGGGGCCTCTAACTGACAAACGGGGGGGCCCTCGGGCCCTTAATTTACGACCAAGGGCCCCCAGGGCCCCTAACTAACAACCAGGGGCCCATAACCGACAAACAGGGGGCGCTTGGGCCCCTAACTGACAACTACGGGCCCTGGGCCCCTAACAAACAACCAAGGAGTCCAGGGGCCTCTAACTGATGACCAGGGTGCCCCAGGACCTCTAACTAACAACTAGAGTGCCCCGGGGCCCCCAACTGAGAACCAGGGCCCCTAACTAACGACCAGGGGGCCCCAGGACTCATAACTACCAACCACGGGCTGCCAAGGCCCCTAGCCGAAAACCAGGGAGCCCAAGAGCCCCTAACTGACAAACGAGGGTTCTGGGGCCTCCAAATTACAAACAGGGGGCCCTTGGGCCCTAATTGACGACCAAGGTCCCCCAGTGCCCCCAACTAACAATCGGGGGGCCCCTAACTGACAACCAGAGGGCGCTTGGGCCCCTAACTGACAACCAGGGGGCCAATAAATAACAACCAGGAGGCCCCGGGGCCTCTAACTGACAACCATGGTGCCTCAGGACCCCTAACTAACGGCCAGGGTGCCCCAGGGCCCCTAACTGACAACCAGGGGGCCCCGGGGCCCCTAACCAACAACCAGGGTGCCCCGGGGCCCCCAACCGACAACCCGAGGCCCTTAACCGACAACCAGAGGGCCCCAGAGCCCCTAACTGATAACCAGGGTGCCCTGGGGCCCCTAATTGATAACCAAGGGTTCCGGGCCAGGAGCCCCGTAATTCAAATTTTTAACAATTTATATGCAAAACCTGTGAAAAATCTAAGAGTTTTGTGCTAAAAGTTGCAACCCCAGGCCCTCGTTTAACGTTATTATGAACTTAATGCTATAACACAGGCGGTAATGCGAACCCCGAATTGAAATACTACCAATGATAAATATAATGAGAGCATAGCCAGTATGTTGTCCTTGTCCGGAATTGCAGTTTCTTTGGTTCAGGATTTACGCGTACAAAAGGAGGGAAAATAATGACGACCACCTGTCCTCGTCATAATAATGTCATGCAACTCCTGGAGGTTTCAAAAAACTGTCAAATGACTTGACTTTAAGAAAATAAATTATTTTAATTTTGCTTTAAATGTTTTTTTTATGAAAGAACCTAAGGGCGTGATCTTATCTCATAATCATAGGCGTAGCCAGGGGGGTGCCACAGGGGCCTGAGCCCCCTCAATTGAAATGCCACCAATGACATAAATTTAACAAAAAAGCCTTCTTTCTTCATTTTTAGTTTCTTTTAGCATCTTTGCGTACAACAGTACACGTGTACAACAGTATTTAACAATAAATAATATTGACGACCAGGGGGCCCGGCGCACCCCCTTAATTCAAATTTTCCAACAAATTTAAACGTATAACCAGGGCGAAATCAAGGGTTTTTCTCCTGAAAGTTGCTACCTCATGCCCTCATCTAAACTTTTTATGAACGTAATGCAATAACTAGGGCCGTTTTTGCCACACGGCACAGTGCCAGCACTCAGATAGTAGGACTTTTTTTGGTCTTCACTTAAATTTGGCAGGAAGATGTTGCAAAAACCCCTTAAGTGCCAGGGACCCCTCGCAATGTAAATCCGGCCCAGAAATAACATGTTTCGTAAGCGTAACCATCTATTGTACCAATTTTAAATAACGATTCACCTCCACCTTGCCAATTTTTACTCACGAAATACTTTTTAAAAAATAGCTAGGAAAATGCTCATTAAACAAGTTATTGAATTTCAATTGAGGGGGCCTGGGTCCCCTGGCCGTACATGTACTCCTATAATTAGTTAACTTCATGACAAAACAAAAATCTCGAAGGAAAATCTTCGAGTGGATTATATTTACTGCTAAAATATTGCAGGAGGCAGTGTGCCTTACTTACCCTTACAAGGGCCAAACCACTTACAATTAAAATTTTACACCATAATGCAAGATTTTAAACGTGGTTTGGACTTTAATTGCAAGTAAAAGGAGGATTGAAGAGTTAAATTTTTTCGATTAGCTTTCAAATGTTAAAAATGTAGTTCTTTTAAATGGCTGTGAGCTCGTTCGAAATGTGATCCAATGGGATTAAAATAGCTTTTTTTTCCAAAAACATTCAAAAATCGCCCAGCACAGACCCCCTTCTGTGATACGTTTGAGTACACTAGCTTACTCAACACGTCTCCTAAGCTAGACATTTGCACTTTCTGACTATTATTTTTCACCCTTTCTGTTTACCAAAATCCTGGTTAAATGCCAACGGGCTACAGCTTCAGATCTTCCATTCTACGATATCTTTGCCCCACAAAAAGTTCCTTTTTTGAAAATTTCTGATGACGTCATTGCATGCGATTTGTGATTTGGGCCCCCTCCCAATCAAAAATCCTGGCTACGCCTATGCAAACAAGTCACTTTGATTTTTCGCGAAAAATAATTAGTCAACGATAAATATGTTTTTATGTTCCATTGAAAGAGACCCCACGCAACTTTTTGCCACGGAAAATCCGGGGTCATACTAAACAGCACAGGCTCTGTAGGCCTATGCGGCAATCGATTTTGCGCGCATACAAAGCAGTTTTTAACGAAAGATCACAAGAAAAACTTTAGTTCTTCCAACAGTAGATGACGCTTGAATTCCACCGAAGCAGACCGAAGATCGATGACTCCACTTCCACAGCACGACGAAAGAAGAAACCGATGAACGTAGGATTGGAATTCTCTACGAAACCGAAATGCAGGCGACAGGAACCAGAAAAAGGGGGTCGCAAGTTGCAGACCAACCAATACGAAGAAACTTCAAGTCGCCGCAGTGAACCAACGGATTCAAGAATGGATCTTTCTCAACCAGAGTATATTCGTCGTACAGCTGAGGGAATCCAACAAAATGCAGCAGTCCGCTATCAGCCAATGGAATTCAAATCAAAGAAACGATGAGTGCGAGATTCTAAGCCGTAATCACCAAGCCGTAATCCAAAAACCAAAAATCCAACCAGGTCAGGAGACGATAAATTTTGATGTTATAGATTGAAGGCTGTGTCCTAGGCGGAATGCCTAGGTCTTCACTGTCTGGTCCTTGCGTTCAAGAGGCTAACAAAGGAGATTCCAAAAACAAACTTGTATTAATAAAAAGGCAAATAAAAAAGACCAGTCCAGCAAAAATTTATCGAAGATTACCCGGCTGGGCGGTAAACACTTAAAACTGAAAACTTAATTTAACAGCATAAAATAAAAAACCTCTTGACGTTACTGTTCAAAAATAAGACTGATTTACCTACTGTGCTAGAAATAAAACGTTGCTACAAAAAGGAGATCAGCAAAGGCAAAACGGCGCGTCTTTCGGGCAACTTTGCAGAGTTTCTACCGAGCGAATTATGAAAGACGCGCAACACAAAACTTATTATCAATAATTTTCGTATTTTTTTATTCTTGTACTGGTGGTACAACTGCAAGCTTTTTGCGTTTTGATAAGACGGCTGCTGCTTTTCTTGTACCTGTTTTACTCTTTGGCTTATTCTGTGTCCGGAAGAATACCAAAGTTATCTCCATGACTTTGTGAAAAAGGAATCAAGCAGTGACATAGGCTGCGCCGAGTGCATTCGCATTCTATACACGAAGTAACACGAAATATTTTGCATTCTAAACAAGAAGGCCTCAATAGGGGTTTGACGTTTGAATTTTGCTATCGTTGCAATCAAAATCCTTTTCACCAGAAACAAATCAAATCGGAATTTTCAAATCAACAAGCATAAACTGAACTTGGAGAAATAATAGGAAATGAGCTTGAGCTCTTCAAAGAATTAAGCTTTTCTGAACAAAAATCTTAATTCTCTAAAAGAACCATCAGGACAAAATTTGTGCGAAAAGACCAAAGTAATGGTACACTTCTAGTATCACACCTTGGGGCGATAAAGATGTGGATTATAACAACTAAAGGCGGTGAATCATCCAGCCAATTCCAGTGGTTTACGATAACTAAAATTAAACTATATTTTTTGATATTTTTTGTTTTGAGTTTGGGGCTGCGTTTGCAAAGATATTCATCAAATACAAAAAGATGTCCCCCCGAAAAAAGTTTTTGGAAACTCTGAGTTTTGATCTTCCCGCCAAAACTACAGTTCACTAAACTATTAGACCTACTGTAATCTTATTAAACTATTAGGCCTAACTATCTCCAAACTGTTAGGCCTAATAGTTTAGAGATAGTTAGGTCTAAACTATTTAGAAATAAACTATCTCTAAACTATTAGGCCTACCACAGTTCTCTAAACCATTAGGCCTACTGTGGTTTTGGCGGGAAGAACAAAACTAAGAGTTTCCAAAAACTTTTTTCTGGGGGACATCTTTTTGTATTTGTTGAATATCTTTGCAACCCCAGCCCCAAAATCAAACCAAAAAATATCAAAAAATATAGTTCAATTTAGCTATCGTAAACCACTGGAAATGGCTGAATGATTCACCGCCTTTAATGTGACAACATTTGTCTTGTGAATATTACAGCGGAACGGTTAGGACTGAAATATTATTCTAAATTCTTTATAAACATTCTTACTTCCATTTTGCTTGCACATTTAGTTAACAAAATTTTTTGATTATCATGATAGTATTAAATCTTAAAAACCATAAGCGACGCCAAAAAGCTTTCTAATTAAAAACAAACGCATATCTTTTAAGCAGTATAACTTTTTTAATTAGCTTGTTCTTTATGTAATAGCGAAATGCCCAGAAATCTATATTGCAATGTGTTTAGAAGTTCACCGAATATCCAAAAATTAGTTTCAAAAATATTTGCAAGTAATTGCAAAAGTTTGGTTTCGAAAGTCTCGCGTCTCGTCTCGGAACGTTCAAGTCTCGGTCTCGTCTCGAGTTTTTGCTCAAAGTCTCGGTCTAGCAACGTCAATGTCTCGTCTCGGTCTCGAATATTTTGGCCGAGACTCCCGCTTTGGTAATTAGTACTGTATCATGAAAGTATGTACTCTGTACGGAATAAAAAGCTGTTGAGTGAATGTAGCTGTAAGTGCATGCAGTAGTCTAGGCTTTTCGCTTGTTCTGAACCCATTACCGTAGCTTGCAGTTGTACAGAGTACTGCGAGGTCTACAATACATTTACATAAACAGTTTAGGCTCAACAATAAAGTCTGAAGTTGCCTAGATACCTGCCATTATTTAAAATTCCCGGCATTAGAAAAAAAACTTGATATCAATAGTAGGACTACAAAAGTTAGAAATTCAGGGGTAAAATCGTAAAACTAATTTTAAATTTAATGAGCTTATCAATGTCAGTTTTTTTTTTCAGCTTATTCAAGTCCTACCTGCATTGCTGTCTTTAAATTTGAACAAATAAGCATTTAAAAATGTGATCTAAACATATATGCTGTTGTAGTGTAATTTTAACGTTAATATAATATCAATACCGGCATAGGTTAATATTTTAAGTAGTGTTTAGTACTTGTTGTTATTTCAATGGTGAATGCATGCTGTGCCCCATTATGCGAGTTTGGTTATTGATCTGTGCAGTCAAATCAAAATAACCAGCAATGTTGCAATTCCAAAAGGATGAGGAGCATCATCAAAAATGGATATTTTTTTACGTTCGCCAAACCAGTGGTGCAGTGGTGCCGAAACCTGGGGGGATGGGGAAAATTTCCCCCAATAATTTGACAATGGTCATCAATTGAGCGCTGCATGATCTTTGCTCTTTTTTTTTTTGTCTTCACTTGATTTTGGGGACAAAAACTTTTCAAGTTTCGGTGAAGACCTTTTTTTGGTCTTCACTTGATTTGCTCAAAAGCGTGTTGAACGTTTGTCATATTTTATTCACATGAAAAAAAATAGTGATCGAGCTTCCTCCCCCCAATGTTTAAAATAGGGCAAAATTTGGGTAAATTTGCTATTTATACCTCCCCTCTCCCAATGCTCAACATAAATCGGTACCACTGCAGTGGTGGAAATGTTTTTATTTCCGTTCGGCAACTGATACTAGCTGAAAAGAAGGAGTACTGAGCTTGCTTAAGCAAAAGATTCTTGTGGAAGCCTCCTGAGTTTCCTGTGCTAGCAATGAGAAAGATTTATGCACCCCTAAAAATGCTGTTGAAGTTGATTGGCTTTACGGCTTTTTTTGGAAAAATTAAGTTGATAATCTAAACGAAATATCGCCCTAGGATGTAAACGTAACTTACTTTGACAATGGTTATATTGGCTGCAGTATTTGTCGGCAAAGAAAATGCACTGGTTGCAAAGTTCTTTCGCGGGCTGACAGCGAAAGATGGGAACAAATTCAGGAACTATACGTCTCTTTTTGACGATGCTAATCGGCGTTCGTCTGCCAGAACTGAGCTGTGTTACGCTGTTTCAACTTTGGCTGTGCAAGTTTACAGTGCTGTTTTATCAGAAAGCGAGATTCGAATCAAATTTTTGGCATCTGATAAACAGTGATGTGTTTTTACTCAAGCGCTGTGGCGTCTCATTCACCAGCTGCTGTCCTTAAGAAACGCTGTTCCCAAAACCATGAAAACCTTGCACTGATTTTCCAAACTGCTCTCAATTGCTTTGCAAAGAATAAACTAAAAAGTTTAAACTGCAGAAAATCAGAGCCACCTGCAAAAATGCAGCGAAGTACAAGAAAGCTTTGCAACGAGCCAAGTTGTAAGCATTCAGATGTCTAAAACTTTTGACAGCTAATTTTGAAAGTACTCTTATGACAAGCTTATTTTTTGTGGCGTGACATTAGATACTTTTTGAAAGCAGTATTAGCTTATCCTAGTGTTGAATTTTGCTAATAGCTACAGTGTTGAGTAAAATTTTGTGACTACATATTGAATATATTAAATGTTTGTGTTTAATTTAGATGTAAAATGTACTACTATTTCGTACCGTACATACAGTATTCTGTGCATTTCTCTCACTTGTTTTTTTCAGTGTTATAGTGACTTTTTTTTCTGAAGGTCTGCGATTAATATCAAGTTCGTCGTAAAAGAATGAACTTAAGCATACTGTTTTAATGTAAATGTACTGTCTAACTAATGAAAATTTTTATGATTTGTATGCGAAGTACCATTATCTGTTATAGTTTTTATATATTTGCCTTAAGTGTTTTTTGTATAGTTTTGCATCTAAAGTCATTTAATTGAAGATTTTCTAGAGTTTTCTCAACCGACTGCTATTATTTTATTAGTAAAAACAATGACATAAAACTAGATGATCCGAAACTGTGCGAATGCGCTCATTTTATTCTCTGCTTGGTCACGCTTGGCTGCAGGCCTCACTCTTCTGCTTTTCTCTGGCACTGGCGATTGGTGCACAGTTTGAAAAAGGTCTGTTAAAGCGCTAATAATGTGTTTGCAAAGTAATTAACGGTGGTTTGAAGGGAAGTAATCTGTATTCATGTTTATGTCATTCGAGTGAAAGCGATATCTTGAAAATTGGAGCTGATTCTACAAATCTTTGATAGCCTATTCAGAGTAGGATCGAGTCCGTTCTTAATCGTTTAAAGAGTGTGAACGAAATAATCGAAGTCTTACTCATCCGCACCAACATTTTTCATAGGTCATAACTTTTGCCGAAGTCACTCGATCGATCATTCGTATGAACCAGGCACTTTGCGTCTGTCATACCACATCAACGTCTAGCTCAGGCGTAGCCAGGGGGGGGGGGGGGCAAATTGAATCGCCACCAATGATAAAAATAATGACAACAAAGCCTTTTTTCAGCTTAAGTTTATTTTAGCGCTTTTGTGTTCAACAGTACAATATTAATGTCCAACCAATGTAAATGTATTATTCGGAAGAAACGCAGGCTTTTTGTTCTAAAAGTTGCAACCTCAGTCCCTCACCTAACTTTTTTGGGAACATAATGCAATAACATGACTCTTAACCATTTATTGTACCGACTTTGAATAACAATCCACGTCCATCTCAGCAGTTTTAACGCGCAAAATACTTTTGAAAAAAAAATTAGCTTGGGAAAATGCTTATTGAACAAATTATTGAATTTGAATTGAGCAAGCCTAGGTCGTGGTCGTTTATGTACTCCTAAAACTGGTTAGTTTTATGATAAAACAAAAATTTCCAAGGCAAATCTTTGAGTGAATTATTATTTACTAGCTGCTAAAAATATTGCAGAAGGCATCGCATCTTGCTTCACCCTACCTGGACCAAGCCACTTGCAAAATTTAACCTAAAAATGCAAGATTTTAAACGTGTTTTGGACTTGACCTGCAAGTAAATGGACGATTGAACAACTAAATTTTTTCAGTTGGCTTTCAAATCTTAAAAATTCAGTGATTTTAAATGGATCTACAAACGTGCGAAATGTGATTCAAATGGCCTAGAATTGCAATTTTTTCTAAAATATTACAAAAAATTTCTAAAATATTACAAAAAATCAAAAAATACAAAAAGGGCGGGGGGCTTTGCTTCCAAACCCTAGTCTGTGATACGTTTAAGTTACGCTAGTTTACTTGCCATCTCTCTCAATTTACAATTATTTGAAAACTTCTCAAGTTTTGGTTCAAGTCCTGAACCCCTTTAGCAAAATCCTGGTTACATGGTAACCCAGACTTCTGCTTCTGATCCTCCATTTTACGGTATCTTTTTTCCATTAAAAATTCCTTTTGAAAAGTTCTGATGACGTCATTGCTTTGCGGTTTGGCTCCACTAACCAAAAATCCTAGCTACGCCTATGACGCCGACCACTTTTTTGGGTTCTGTTTGCAAGTCTTTCCTCTGGCTGGGCCTCCAGTGCGGGTAGACTGCTTGGCCCTAATGGGAAATATGCGTCAAGTGTCTTTCCCAAGGACACCAGGACGTATTGCAGTCACTAATTCTGAAAAAAAAGGTGCGTTGAAGCTTTTTCGCAAGAAGTTCGTAAAATATATGAATCTTCAAAGGTATAGGGGTTTAGTATGCAAGTAGAATCATAAAATGGTACACTCGTCATTCGCAAAAGAGCAATTAAGACAAATTAGGTGTTACCATATACCATAATAAATGCACACCGTGGATGCAGTGAAAGAGTAAAGCCTCACCGTGTCAAGTGCATCCACTCTCATTTAATATGCTACCATTAGAAGACTGCCATTCAACCACATAGTTCTGCGCTTGTCAGGATTTAAGACTGTTACATCAATTTGCAAGCTAATTAAATTAAAATTACAGGAATGGAATCTAATGTTCACAAGAATATATGAAGTATAATTTTGGAATGATAAAGTGTTTATCAACCTACCAATATTTTTCAAAGTCAGTATCAAGGTATCAATAATTGGCAAATGGTAGATTGACATCTACTGAAAAAAGAAACATAGGCTCATTCACGCAGTAAAAAATCTATGTACATATATACAGAATATATACACATTACTTGCACATATGTGCTTTCATGACTCAGAAGGACTATTTTATCTTTTCGCTTAACACATGCCCACTTTCCTCTCCGGCAAACATGCAATATCAGATCTTCACAATTCAAAGTTTTAAATGAACATATCCTTCATAATACCATAACGTAAATATGACTATTGTTACGATAAACGAGGTTGTGTTTTTTTATGATTTTGACATTATTGAGTGCATACAGGGCAGTCTGTATCTGCATGTACAGTAAATGAACAATGAAAGACTCAGTCTCTAGAAAACCAAGTACGTTGTCGGGTTGCAACCTACTAAGCAATAAAAAAAAATTTTAGTTTATGCAGTTTTTAATTACTTTACTTGTATTTTTCTATTAATGATTTTTTATATTCTTTTTTAAAGCGATAAAAAGAGTATGATTTTAGTGATAAGGGGATTTGATTCCAGAGTTGAACTCCGTTAAATTGAATGGAAGATTTACCATCATTAGTTCTAATATTATCTAAGAAGTAATTTTTATTTGAAGCACTTCTTGTGCTGTAACTATGAGCTTGATGAAGTGGTAAAAAATAGGTTGCGAATATTTCTGGTTCAAGAGCTTTCACATGATATAGATACGTAAATTTTCCTAATTCAAATTGGTACAATTCGGTAATTTTTAAAACACTGTACTTTTGATACAATAAGTTATTGTTAATACGGTCATTCCATGTGGATTTGTTCATTATTCTAAGTACTTTATTTTGAAGTAATTGAATAGGCGTTAATGTGGTTTTAGTAGCAGAGCCCCAACCAAGTATACCATATAGTATATGTGAATAAAAGAATGCATAGTAAATACTTAAAAGGTTTTTGTGGTTTAAATAATGGCGTAGTTTAGCAATTATTCCAACTGCAGAAGATAGCTTTTTCTGTAAATATTTTACATAAGCTTTCCAATTGAGATTTTCATCTAAAATTACTCCAAGATATTTTGCTGTACAGCATTTTTTAATACCAATTCCTCTTACTGATACATCAAAATCACTTAAGTCTGGTGATTTGGATTTGGGCTTTATAAACAAGTATGTTGTTTTTGAATGATTCAATGTTAGTTTATTGGCATTTAACCAAAGGCTAACCTTGCTTAGTTCCATGTTTACTTTGTAGTTGAGAGATTTTAGGTTAGTGTCAGTTAGGAACAAAGCTGTATCATCTGCAAAAAGTCGAGATTCAAAATTAGAAGCTTTGGGCAAATCATTAATGTAAATGGAAAACAATAATGGTCCCAAAACTGAACCTTGTGGTACACCACAGGAGATATTTTGTTTCTTAGATGGTGTGTTATTGATTGAAACAAATTGTTTTCGATTCGTCAAATAATTTTTAATTAATTTTAAGGAGTTTCCTCTTATACCATACTTTTCTAATTTGCTGGTCAGAATATCATGATTAACAGTATCAAATGCTTTTAGAGTTTTGATCGTATGCTGTAGCTCATTATTTATTTTTGCTTTATCCTGCTGTCAAGAAACAACGGTGGCGCTGTATATTAGACAAAACCGCATCTGCTTTGAAGTTTCTCTGCGATCAATTTCGAAACATACCCATGATTTTTCACTAAATTATTTTGATAATTTCAATTTTTTTCACTAAAATGTCTCAAAATCAACGGTTTTCTTAATGAAAAAAGCAAAAATTTCTTGAGCAACGACCCTCCAAAATAAAATTTGCAGCCGATATTTCACCCAAAAATATTTTAAAATCAACCTCTTTTGTAAAAAAAAGCAAGATTTTTCTGTGGCAAAGACTCCGCATTCCAACGTAGAAGTTAATCTTTTTATAAAGATATACTTCACCACTGGATAACATATTATCTTAAAAACAGAAATCAAAAACGCACAAACTGACAAATCATATACACTCTTTTCTAGAACAATTTTATAAGAACACTTGGCTCATTTTTGCTCAAAATTTAAGAACAAATCAAGAAAAATTCCAGCCTCAGCAGCAAAAATAAATTAAGGACAAACGAAAAAGAAAAAAAAAAACAAATTAATAAAAGAAACTAAATTCTGCACTGATTCAAAATATAAAATTTCAGTGGTTTTCTAGTATTTGCGAGCAAAATTGCAACAATTACGACTTACGAGATTAAAAAATGCTGTTGCACTCTATGCAAGCAACTGAGAAAAATTTTGGCAGTCGCTTAAGTCGAAAAAAGAGCAATTTTGCGTTGCAGCAAAAGCAGGAAAAAACGTTCACTCAAGCACACAAAGCTTTGGGACTAAACAACTTAAACAGTTTTACACATATGGTCGCTAAAATTAACATCTTAAACAGCTGTACAAATGTGATCGCTAAAATTAACATCCGTGTTTTCAAAATTTAAGAACAATTGAGGCTAAAATTCGGCAAAAAACTACGAACAGCCAGCCTTAACTTAATATTTATTGGGTCTTGTAAAAAAAAAAGTATACTATATGCCGTAAACAACTACGGCAAGTTTTTTTTAACATTATTCAATTCAGTTTATTTTTTCCGTTTCTGGCATGGAAGCAGTAGCGTAGCCAGGGGGGGCGGGGGGGGGGGCTCGAGCCTCCCCCATTGGGTTGTGAAGTATGCAAAATCGCATGCTTTTTGTGCTTTTGAGGCCGATTTTGTGTGAAAAATGGAAAATAGCTCCCCCCATTCGAAAACAGCCCCCCCTCAAACGTCTGAATTTGCGAAATTGCACGAAATCCCAGCCACAATTTTGGTGAAGACCTTTTTTTTTTTGGAGATCACCTAATATTAGGCGGAAAAAAGCTTTGAATTTCGGATTTCGGCCAAAAAATCACTCTGAATTTTGGTGAAGACCTTTTTTTTTTTTTTTTTTTTTTTTTCGGAGATCACCTAATTTTAGGCGGAATAAAGCTTTGAATTTCCGAGCTTTCCGAGACATTTCGCCTCAAGTTTCGGACAAACTGTCTGAAATTGATTCAAGATCAATGAAAATTCGAGTCAAGGTCGTTTGCACACTTCTCACTCTTTCAAAATAGCCCCCCCCTTTTCCAAATCCTGGCTACGCGCCTGCATGGAAGCAACGAAAATTAACATACGCTCTTGACTCTTCAAAGTTCAATACTACCGTAACAACAACACAAAATGAAACATCAAACTGACACTTACATATTTAGAGTAGTTCAATCAATTCAATGTGAAACATTTAACATATTTTGACTCTGAAAAGCAGAAGAAATGAGAAACCACAAGAATAAACATTTTCAGTAATGTGGTAACATTACGTTGTGATAACACGTTGATATTTATGTATTTTACGCAAAACTTACTGAAAAATTGGATTTTGGGGGGTAATTTAGTAGTTGACAAAACTTTACGTAAATTGCGCAAACCCACAACTTCCAGAGACAACGATATTTGTAATAATTGCTACGCTATTGTGAGTTGAGCAAGGCAAAGGCTGTGCAATACAGTCACTGTCAGCAGATCAGCGCGGGCAAAGACAGAGCAAAAATCCACACAATAAAGAAAGAAAGAGAAAAAAGAGTAGGAAAAAGAGTTGCGTAACATCTAGTTTTATGTCATTGGTAAAACTCAAATTATCGCTCAAAAGCGGCGAAACCGCAGATGCGCTAATAGCCCTTCTAATATCAAGCGCGAAAAAAGCCTTCGCATCCCGATGTTGTCTAGATATCTCGGGCACAAATTAATTTCCTTTCAAATTCTTTTTTGAATTTATAAAAGTTAATCTCTTTTAGCTTTAATGGTATTTCGTTCCAGATTTTTCGTCCATTTCAGAGATGGGCACGCGCTACTTCAAAAGCTCCCGCTACCGCTACTTGCCCTAAAAAGTAGCGTCGCTACCGCTACTCGCTACTCGTCTTCAAAAGTAGCGCGCTACCGCTACTTTACCACGAAAGTAGCGGCGCTACCCGCTACTTTGAACAACGTGTAAATTTTTTTCGCAGTTACTTATGAATAATTGGGTATATAATGGGATAATTAAGAAGATAAATTAGGTTATCATTGACTGTCTTTTGAAAAGCGTACCTGAAAAACTATACGTTTTTTGAAATCAGAATATTTTGGGTTTGGGCTGAGTGTTTTTATATTTTTACGTACGGTACTTTCAACCTCATCTGCTCTTAAGCCTGGTTGGAATATAAAATGACGTAAATTAAATTAGGTATAAAGTGGCCTATCTATTTTTGTTTATTTAAAAGTTAACTTTTGTTTTAAAGTAGATCATTATTATTAATAACCGATCAGTGGTGGAGTAGATAGAGCGTATGCTACTGAAGCGGTAGACTCGAGTTCGATTCCAGGTCGGGTCAAACCAAAGACTATTAAACGTGGTATTCACAGCTTTCCTGCTTGACGTTCAGCAATTAAAGGGAAAGTGTGAAACCTCCACCAAGTGTGGTAAAACATAAGCAATGCGCTGAAAACAATTTAATGCAATATGCGCTGCGCTATGGCGACGCGTTTCGACCTTGCTCAAGTCCGTAGATGGGCACAAGTCCGTCAATCGTTAATCCGTTAATAACGGAGCTAACTTTTTCATTAACTCGTTAATCAATTAAAAAGTTTTTTCATGTTAACAGACTAAATTAACTTCCGTTAAGTTCTGTTAACGGACTAAATTAACTTACGTTAAGTTTTGTTAACTTCCGTCAAGGTTTTTATGGTTAATATCTTGCACAATTTATTCATCGTATGATCGTACCGTTACAAACCAGTTTGCACTGGTAACACTTGTTGCGTAATAGCACAAGTTTTTTAGAAGAAAGCGAAGAAAGGAGGTCTTTTTTGTGGCAAATAACAAGCTGCAGCCTCACGGGTCTATTAATTATCGCTGTTCACAATTTCCAAAAATTTTCCGATCGTAACTTCTTTAGTGCATTTGAACATATTTTTATCTTGAAATTAGATTAGACTGTAAAATGTAACTTCCAAAACACAAAAAGACCACCACAGCAATAAATATTTCCTTACAATCAGGTCAACAGCGTCAATACGTGTCCTAGAAGCGAGTGAATGAAAAGAAATGTGAATTACACGCAAAATGTTAACGAATTAACGGACTTCATTAACTTCCGTTAATTAAAGCTGAAAATAACGGATTAACGTTAACGGAGGTGTGAAGTTTGTTAACGGATTAGAGGTTAACGAAGCTAACGTTTTGCATTAACTTGCCCACCTATGCTCAAGTCTCATTAGGCGGCAATAACACAATATATACATCACTTAAAACATAATATACACTTTATGCGATTGAGTTAAAATTCAGGTAGAAAATTACTACAGTATACGTAGGTGGCAGCTTGACTCGAAGACCGAAAGGTCCCTTTGCTATCTCCAGGCCAAAGCAACTAGGTGAATAAAATGTAATCACAGTTGAGCCTATACTGTAAGAAAAATCATTAAAATCAACTATGGCAATATAGAAAAGATCAAGAGAACGCCATTGATTATCTGCAAATGAGTTGAATCAGATAATGCTCTTTAAATTTTTTTTTCTGCTAAAGCTAGCTTTGCTCCAAATTTTTTTTTTAATTTTGAGCAAAACTGAGTTTCGTGCTCTTATAAAAGTAATATTGTTCTAAAAAAAAAAAAAGTATCCAATAAATTATTAACGACATTAATTTGTGATCAAAAATAGAGCGCTTATATTCTTTAGATCAGTAGTTCTCAAACCTTTTTTCAAAGCGATCCAAAGTTATTGAAAAAGTCAAATGTGTGACATTAAACGAGCCATTTTTGCGAAAAGTGAGGTAAAGACAAAAAAAAAGGTTTTCACTTCGGGAATCCATATATTTCAGCGGGTTTGCTGAGTCATTTTTTATTATTACTTTATGGTTTTATGCATATTTTACCCTTTATGGATGTCTACAAAAAGAAACCAAGCAACCCAAAAGAGTTTTCAGGCAACCCAACTTTGGGTCGAAGCCCATAGGTTGTGAACCATGGATTTAGATTGCTCAAATTACAGGTATGCTTCGAAATTTTTCGTTAATTATATTTTATACTTATTGTTGAAACAAAAACAAATACAAACTCTTATTCAACCCTGAACATTGCTTTGCGAACAAACAAGCAAAAAAAAATGGCTTGACAGCAACAACAAATCACAGCAACAGAACTTCCCAAAATTTTTTTCAAAGTTTATTTTTTTGTTTTGTATTTTTGTTATTTTTGTTTGATCATCAACTAAAATAAACTTTGTTTATTTGTTTATTTAAAATTGACGGAAAAAGCTACCGCATTTCGATTAAGACCTTTTTTTGGTTTTCACGTAAAATTAATGAAAAAAATTACTCCATTCGTTGTTTTCAAACCGCACCCCCCAAAAAATCTTTTTCGTGCCCCCTCCTTACAAGCACACTACTCTGTTGCCGGGCCAGCCTCTAACTGTCTAATGCGGCCGAAGCAAGTGCAAGTCTCTAATCCGGTGCCTAACTGCATCTTTGCAATTTTTTAGTTCGCTTTTTGCCAACAGACCTACTATCAGTTAAAATAACTAACCTATAGCTGTAGTAGACTTAGGCTATAAGCTACTCCTGTTTAGATACAACTGCTATCGAACCACGGCCATGTGGATATAGTTTAGCTCAGACTTTAGATGACAATGATCACCAGTACAAATCTATTGTTGGAAATAGCAAAACGTAATAAATTCATCATCACAACGTCACAAACAAAGTTATTTCGGCATTCTCACCCGTACTAACAATTTTGTAAACCAAATATGCCAATTACTAATGTATCTGTTTTTGATTTCCTTAAACATATTACAATAAGCACGTGAAATAAGTAGCGGTAGCGGATAGTTCATTTTCTAAAAGTAGCGGCGCTATCGCTACCGCTACTTGCCCTAAAAAGTAGCGTCGCTACCCGCTACTCGGTTTGTACAGTAGCGGCGCTACCGCTTCCGCTACTCAAAAAGTAGCGGTAGCGCCGCTACTACAGTAGCGCGCTACTGCCCACCTCTAATTATACTGCAAACACTTTTAGCTTGTTTCGATGAAACTCTAGTCATGAAGTAGTTTTTTTAATGTTTTCTTCTGGTGTTTTGTCAATGGATGTAATCTAACAGTGTATAATTATTTGTTAATGCATTGCAGGTGTTTAAGGCTTTGTAGTGAACTTTGTGCACCAATTTAGCTATTTCAAGTTTAAAAATATCATGCAGCTTTAGTATTTGTAGCCTTGAGAATAATGGTGTTGTTCGTGTTCTTCTATTGCTATAGTGATGAGTCGCATTACTCTTTTTTGTAGTAAAAATAAAAGTCTCATATTCGAATTGGAGGCGCTGCCCCAAGAGCTAATGCAGTACATTAAGTGTGAGTGTAATGTGCTATTATATACCATTACTAACGTTTTGTAGTCCACATATTTTCTCAGCTGATAGAGAGCCCAAAATCTTTTTCAATGTAAATGCAAAAAATACAAATTACATGCAGTCAAACGACAGGCGTATTTCTGCTCCGCAAATACGCGTGATCGGTAAAATATATGTAAACTTGTAGGCTAGTAAAGTTATATCTCTTTTCCCAAAGGATGGAAGATTCCTCAAAGCTACCCCATAGCTTTTTCCCGACAAAACGATTGGACGTCAAAACGCCATTACGAAGCATTGGACGTTACCGTAAATCAACGTATAATTCCTTCAGTGGGCATATTTAAAGACTTTGATTGTAAAGTAACACTTTTGTTGATAGCCTGGCCTTAATTGGTAATTACCAGTCTGAACGATTTAAGCAGCTTACATAGCTCAGCGGATCTGAAAAGTTACGCTTTTTGTAAATTCGCATCGTCCATTGCCTGCTATTGTCCACTTTGACCGGTTTTTAGCTTTGGTTCAAATCGTAAATTCGGCCATATCCTAAAATACTTAAAATTCTATGTCACAGCAGTAACACATGGCCGATTAATGTTTAGTTTAAGCACTATATATAAATAATATTTAACATCACTAGCTCAAGTCGAAATTATTGCAAATGAAGACTCGATCAAAGTTACACCGTTACACTGAGGCCAGTTAAATCATTAGTTTAAAGTTTAAAAGACATATCTACGAAATAATTCAATGAAAACAACTGCTAATGCATTTTAACTCCTAGCAACCAATAATCATAGCGATAAGCCACTATAATGACTACACGAAATGAAAAAAATCACCAAGATCCTGCAAAATAGACTTCTGAAATTACAAAAGTTTTAAAATGCGCTAATTTTGACACAAATAAAGGAGATACAACTGTTCCATTATAGCGCCATCAATAAGAAGCCACGAATTTGATCAGTGGTCGAGTGGATAGAGCGTCTGCTACTGAAATAGTAGACTCGGGTTCGATTCCCTGTTGAGTCAAACCAAAAACTACAAAAATTGGTATTCACAGCTTTCCTGCTTGACGTTCAGCAATTAAAGGGACAGTGTGAAGCCTCCGCCGTGTGAGGTAGACAGGTGGGCAGGTGGCAGCTTGACTCGAAGACCGAAAGGTCCCTTCGCTGTCTCCTGGCCTAGGCAACTTGGTTAATAAAATGTAATTACAATTACAATTTGATAACCAAAACTAGCTACCACCATCCATATTACATGATTCTAATGGGTTACTTAACAGCAAGCCGGATTTACGTCACTAAAAATAAGCAAACAAAACCGAATTCTTACTAATTAAAATCTTTTTCAGTTTTTACAGGCTTTTGCCTAGCATTTAACTTTGATGTTACAAAAAATCAACTCTTTTATAGCCTAAAAATACGCTCCATATCTTTGCTGTCAGTGTTTTTGCACGCATTTACATAGCGCTGATTCGCGATTTTGACGTTCAGCGGTTTGGCTAGCAGCGCGATGACGTCACTTGCAATCCATCAATACACGTCGAACGATCCTGCAAGCCTCTTGAGTCCGTAAATATCAAAGATTCGGTTCGAAAATTGTCGGTTTAATTGCAAAAATTTGCCATGCATTTTACATTTTCATAATAATTCAAACCCAACTGCACTGCAAAGTTAGCCACACGTTCTACGTAGCGAGTTTTCAAGTCAACTGAATTGCAACATGCCAAAAACAAACAAATTGCAACATGCAAAAACAAATGAATTACTGTGACGTCATAAAAAGGTAGTTACAGGTGATGCAACGGCAATTGTAATTGTAATTACATTTTATTAACCAAGTTGCCTTGGCCAGGAGACAGCGAAGGGACCTTTCGGTCTTCGAGTCAAGCTGCCACCTGTCTACCACACACGGCGGAGGCTTCACACTGTCCCTTTTAATGCTGAACGTCAAGCAGGAAAGCTGTGAATACCAATTTTTGTAGTTTTTGGTTTGACCCAACCGGGAATCAAACCCGAGTCCACCGCTTCAGTAGCAGACGCTCTAAGTAATCGACCTAGCTGCAATCACCCTCTGGCAATGCGGCCAAAAATCCGGAAGAATTTTGGCCGCATTGTTGAAAGAAATTGCAGCAACTCGGACGAAAAATCACGCAGAGCATGAACTAGATGTTCATTTTCCCGGGGGAAAACAATACGGGATTTCCGCCAGTTCCATTTCACCATCGTTCTCCCCTTCTTACTTTGAAGGTTACCGATATTTCTGCAAAACTCAATCGTATGCAATGCAAACAAAGTGATTTTGTCTCATGAAGAAAAATAAATGTGGATTTTAAATCGTTTGTGGTTAGGGTAAAACCGATGTCCGACTAAGTATTTGAACCCAGCTCAGTTCATTTTCGACAGTTTCAAACTCTGCGCCTTGAATCATTACGCCAGCTCAGCATATGAACCAAACTGACTAAAATCAATTGGTAAATTTAGCTTCAAACAGTGAATTTTGGGAAGGTTTGTGTTGGGGTTTGGTACCCCAAACCATGTAAAAAATTGCCTTTTAAATATCTAGTGAAATTGAAAAAAACTAGCGCCCTAGCTCAAGCCGTTCCAAATAATTGATTTCGGGGGGTCCATTTGGGAAGGTTCCGGAGGGGAGTATACTCAAAACTATGTCAAACATTTTGTCTCTTCAATATCTTTTGATGTAAAAAAAAAACTGGAGCCTTAGCTTAAGTTCAACAAACTGATTTTTGTGGGGTTTACGAGGGGATTTCCGGGGGTCTGGTACCCCATATTATGTACAAGAAAACTGGAGTTTTAGCGTAAGCAGTTCAACGCAATGAAGTTTGGGAGTTTTTTTGGGGGAGGAGAATGATTTAATTTAAGGTGCCGGTGTTTTTTCATATCAGTAGATATTTAAGAGACAAATACTTTGACATGGTTTGTGGGTACTACACCACTCGGGGCCCCCCAAAAATCAATTTTTAATTGGCTCGGGCTGGGGCACTACTTTTTTTATATCATCACATTTCTATGACACGAATATTTTGACATCGTTTGGGGTATTACCCCCGCGGACCCCCCAAAATGGACCAGCCCAAAATTAATTTTTTGATTGGCTCAAACTAAGGTGCCAGTTTTTTGCGATATCAATACATAGCCTACTTAACAGACAAACATTTCAACATATAAGTTTAGGGCTGCCAACCCCCTCTTTGGGGACCCCCAAATAGACCCCCAAAAATCAATTTTTTGAACAACATAATTTACGGTGCCAGTGTATTTTTATAACAGTAGGCCTACATGTTTAGAGACAAATAGTTTGACAGAGATTGGGGTACCACCCCGCTGAGGCCCCCTTCCAAATGGACCCCCCAAAAAACAATTCTTTGAATGACTCAAGCTAGGGTGCCAGTGTTTTTTGCTGACAGTAGATATTTAAGAAACAAACATTTTGACGTGGTTTGGGGGTATGGCCCTCCTCGGGGATCCTGCCCAAAACCAATTTTTTGTACGACTTGATTTACGGTGCCAGTGCTTTTGATATCAGCAGTAGATATTTTGGAGACAAATATTTTGTCGTAGCTTGGGGGTGCCGTTCCCCCGGGGACCCCCCAAACCGACCCCCAAAAATCAATTTTTGATTGGCTCAAGCTAGAGAGCTAGTTTTTTTGAAACATCACCACATATCTAAGAGAAGAATGTTTTGACATCATTTGGGAATACCCCCCCTGGGACCCCCAAAAATGGACCCTCCAAGTATTAATTTTTTGTTTGGCTCCAACTAGGGTGCCAGTTTTATTTTTTGATATCAACAGTTAAACAGACAAATACTTCGACATAGTTTGAGGGTGCAACCCCCCCCCCCCCCCGGGGAGCCCACCAAGGTGGACCCCCAAAAATCAAATTTTTGCCCGACCAAGTTTACGATGCCTGTGTTTTTGATATCAGTAGATATCCCAGAGGCAAATATTTTAACAGAGTTTGGAGGTACCACCCACCTCCAAACGAACCCCTTAAAGATTAATTTCTTCAACGGCTTTCGTTAGAGCTCTAGTTTTTATTTGATATGATGAAATACTGAAAAGACAAACACTGGGACATACTTTGAAAGTGCCACCCCCTGAAAATCTCCATATGAACCTCACAAAAATCAATTTTTGGACGATTTAATCTAAGGCTTCGTTGTTTTTGATATTACTAGGTATTTACCAGAGGTGGAGTCCTCGAGGACACATTTTGAAGTCCTTGGCCCTGGCCTCGAGGCCTCAAGTCCTCGAAAATTGGCCTGTCCTCGGCTCGAGGACAGCACTATTTTTTGAATTGTTAAAATTTTGTGAAGCGCTTGAAAAATTTTTTGGAAAACGTTTTTTTGTGGAGATCGCTTGAAAAAATTTTGAGAAGACCTTTTTTTTTTTTTTTGAGATCGCCTGAAAAATTTTTGTGAAGACCATTTTTTTTTTGGAGAGCACTTGCGCTTGTGTCCTTGGTCCTTGGCCTTGGCCTCGAGCATTCCTGTCCTTGGCCTCGAGAGTGTCTGTCCTCGGAAAGGCTGTCCTTGGCCTTGGCCTTGGCCTCGGATTTTTTTTGTGTCCTTGTCCTTGGCCTCGAGCCTTGTGTCCTCGACTCCACCTCTGGTATTTACGAGACAAAAAATTGACATAGTTTGGGGGCATCCTCCCCCAAAAAAACTCCCAAACTTCATTGCGTTGAACTGCTTACGCTAAAACTCCAGTTTTCTTGTACATAATATGGGGTACCAGACCCCCGGAAATCCCCTCGTAAACCCCACAAAAATCAGTTTGTTGAACTTAAGCTAAGGCTCCAGTTTTTTTTTTACATCAAAAGATATTGAAGAGACAAAATGTTTGACATAGTTTTGAGTATACTCCCCTCCGGAACCTTCCCAAATGGACCCCCCGAAATCAATTATTTGGAACGGCTTGAGCTAGGGCGCTAGTTTTTTTCAATTTCACTAGATATTTAAAAGGCAATTTTTTACATGGTTTGGGGTACCAAACCCCAACACAAACCTTCCCAAAATTCACTGTTTGAAGCTAAATTTACCAATTGATTTTAGTCAGTTTGGTTCATATGCTGAGCTGGCGTAATGATTCAAGGCGCAGAGTTTGAAACTGTCGAAAATGAACTGAGCTGGGTTCAAATACTTAGTCGGACATCGGTTTTACCCTAACCACAAACGATTTAAAATCCACATTTATTTTTCTTCATGAGACAAAATCACTTTGTTTGCATTGCATACGATTGAGTTTTGCAGAAATATCGGTAACCTTCAAAGTAAGAAGGGGAGAACGATGGTGAAATGGAACTGGCGGAAATCCCGTATTGTTTTCCCCGGGAAAATGAACATCTAGTTCATGCTCTGCGTGATTTTTCGTCCGAGTTGCTGCAATTTCTTTCAACAATGCGGCCAAAATTCTTCCGGATTTTTGGCCGCATTGCCAGAGGGTGATTGCAGCTAGGTCGATTACTTAGAGCGTCTGCTACTGAAGCGGTGGACTCGGGTTTGATTCCCGGTTGGGTCAAACCAAAAACTACAAAAATTGGTATTCACAGCTTTCCTGCTTGACGTTCAGCATTAAAAGGGACAGTGTGAAGCCTCCGCCGTGTGTGGTAGACAGGTGGCAGCTTGACTCGAAGACCGAAAGGTCCCTTCGCTGTCTCCTGGCCAAGGCAACTTGGTTAATAAAATGTAATTACAATTACAATTGCCGTTGCATCACCTGTAACTACCTTTTTATGACGTCACAGTAATTCATTTGTTTTTGCATGTTGCAATTTGTTTGTTTTTGGCATGTTGCAATTCAGTTGACTTGAAAACTCGCTACGTAGAACGTGTGGCTAACTTTGCAGTGCAGTTGGGTTTGAATTATTATGAAAATGTAAAATGCATGGCAAATTTTTGCAATTAAACCGACAATTTTCGAACCGAATCTTTGATATTTACGGACTCAAGAGGCTTGCAGGATCGTTCGACGTGTATTGATGGATTGCAAGTGACGTCATCGCGCTGCTAGCCAAACCGCTGAACGTCAAAATCGCGAATCAGCGCTATGTAAATGCGTGCAAAAACACTGACAGCAAAGATATGGAGCGTATTTTTAGGCTATAAAAGAGTTGATTTTTTGTAACATCAAAGTTAAATGCTAGGCAAAAGCCTGTAAAAACTGAAAAAGATTTTAATTAGTAAGAATTCGGTTTTGTTTGCTTATTTTTTAGTGACGTAAATCCGGCTTGCTGTTAAGTAACCCATTAGAATCATGTAATATGGATGGTGGTAGCTAGTTTTGGTTATCAAATTGTAATTGTAATTACATTTTATTAACCAAGTTGCCTAGGCCAGGAGACAGCGAAGGGACCTTTCGGTCTTCGAGTCAAGCTGCCACCTGCCCACCTGTCTACCTCACACGGCGGAGGCTTCACACTGTCCCTTTAATTGCTGAACGTCAAGCAGGAAAGCTGTGAATACCAATTTTTGTAGTTTTTGGTTTGACTCAACAGGGAATCGAACCCGAGTCTACTATTTCAGTAGCAGACGCTCTATCCACTCGACCACTGATCAAATTCGTGGCTTCTTATTGATGGCGCTATAATGGAACAGTTGTATCTCCTTTATTTGTGTCAAAATTAGCGCATTTTAAAACTTTTGTAATTTCAGA